>CM055816.1:99051268-99332527 GCA_029582265.1 Zoroaster sp. YZ-2022 | reverse complement strand
ATCTACACACTCCGATCAGGACCTCGATATGCATTTTCAAACTTTTTTGTCACAAAAATTGAGAATATCCGTCGTTCTTTTCCCCCAGTACCTGCCATTCTATCACAAACACCACCACGCAAGGATCCACATTGTAGACTGTCTACGTTTGAGCCTACTAGTGTTACGGAGATCAAGAAACTCATCATGAAGTCGCCATCAAAATCATGTGAACTTGATCCAATTATTGTAAACAGATCTCTTTCTTCCGGTTGTTTCCCTTATAGCCAGAAGGTTGCTCATGTTAAAACACTCCTGAAGAAACCCAATTTGGACAAGGAAGTTTTCAAGAATTACCGACCGGTAGCGAATTTAAAGTACCTTGGAAAAACAATCGAGCGAGTTTCATCCGTTTCATCACGGAACTCTGACCATGTTTGTGCTAATAACCTATTGGACACATTTCAGTCAGCCTATAAACCATTTCATGGAACGGAAACTGCCCCTCTCCGCGTCAACAATGACACTTTATCTGCCATGGATGATGGAAAAATCACTGCATTATTATTATTACAAGTTTCGAAATTGTTTCAGGAGACCACATATCCGCTGTCAAATCCCCGGCTTAATATAGGCAATATACCGGCAATCAAGACGAGGTCCCACAAAAATGCGTCAATCAAAAGGTGATCCCGATTAATTATGGATATTTATAAGTATTCATGAAGCACGATCAGTTCAAAAAATTGCGAAAACTTGAAATATTAGGTCTGGATATTAGGCATAATTTTAATCGATCCGTACACCGATCCGTGTCTCTTGTTTCGGTAATCATCGGAACTGTTTTCGGATGCATTTACTATGAATGGGATTTCCAAAAATTAGCAATGTAGGAGTCCAGGATCACCTTTTGATTCATCCAACATTGCCCGAGCTTCCAGAACAGCTGATTTGGTTTGGTGCCGCGTGCAATTTCCACGTTTGGTGCGCGGACAGTATTAACAGTTGAACTATTTTCAAGCAGTACTAGTAGAACTTTCCCTGTTTTGTTTTTGTTTTTTTTGTTTTTGTTTTGTAATTTAAAAAAAATGTATTCTTGTATTTAAAAAACGATTTTGAAAAGGGCATGTTTTTGTACTCGTACTAGTTTCTCTGTGTGTGTACATACCTCTGTGGTATTTCAGGATTTATTACTGGTTCCTGTGACATTCATATATATATATATATATATATATATATATATATATATATATACATACATACACTACTCAAAAGAAGTTAAGGGTCAAAGGAATTTTTTTGATCATTTTTGTAAGTATGTCTTTTTAAGCCAGATAGGGTCAGAATATCCCCCTTTGGGTTGTCATTTGGACTATAGACATCACGTTATTATGGGACATGTAATCATTGCACTTATCTTTAGAAACATTTTAACTTAACCCAGATTTCCTTTTCATGGATTTGAAGCACGAACTTAGTCAGACTAAACTGACAAACTTCCTCAAAACACCCATTGTGCCACCTCATGCACCATTTGCACGTGTTTTGCATGAGTGTCATTCCATGCATGCCAAGTTTAGCAATAAAAGGGCTGAGCATTTTCCATTCATCATCACTAGAAATTTGACGATGGTTCGACGACAACTCAGCATCCAAGACAGGGGAAGGGCCATTGGCTGGCTACAAGACGGACAAACTCAGAGAACTGTGGCTCAGCGTCTAAATGTAAGCCAAAGCGTTATCGGCAGACTCTGGCAGAGGTTCAGGACAACTAATGCTGTTCAGAATCGCCCCCGTTCTGGAAGACCCCGATCAACAACAGCACGAGAAGACCGCTTCCTGATGGTAACGGCGTTGCGACAGCGCTTTGTGACCTCAAGACATCTTCGGGATCAACTCAGAGCTGCCAGAGGCACCAACGCGTCCGACCAGCCCATTAGGAATCGTCTGCGAGACCGAGGTTTGCGATGCCGGCGTCCTGCAGTCCGACCACCGCTACTTGACCGTCACAGAAGGGCTCGCTGAGATTGGTGCAGACGTCATATCCGGTGGAACCGTGGTCAGTGGGCAGAGACAATGTTCACAGATGAGTCTCGCTTCTCGCTCCAGTTCAATGATGGCCGGGCTCGTGTTTATCGTCGTCAAGGAGAGAGATTTGCTGATGTCAACGTTGCTCAACATCTACCATTTGGAGGAGGAAGTGTGCTGGTGTGGGCGGGGATATCCATAAACCACAGAACCCCTCTGTACGTCGTCAACGGAAATTTGACTGGTCAGCGTTATCTCAACGAGATTGCTCAACCTCTGATAATGCCACTTCTGAAGCGGATTGGACCAGGAGGTTGGTTCCAGGATGACAATGCAAGACCTCAACGTGCCAGGGTGGTGACCGACTTCCTGCAGCAGCAGAACGTTCTGCACATGGATTGGCCTGCATATTCACCCGACTTGTCACCCATTGAGCATGCGTGGGATGAACTAGGGCGGCGAGTTCGATCACATCACCCCCCCCCCCCTGCCGTCAACCTCCTGCAACTGGCTCAGCGATTAGTCGCAGAATGGCAAGCGATCCCTCAACGTTATTTTCAACGCCTGATGAACAGCATGCGCCAACGTTGTCAAGAATGTGTGAATGCTAACGGTGGCTACACCAGTTACTGAAGCTTTTGCGACTTCTGTGAACATCATTTTGGGGGGTACATGACTTTTTTTCATCAGGGTAATAAACTAGTGTCTAATCAAAAGTTTTTTGTTTTTTGTTTTCTGTTTTTGAGCCTTCAAAGAATTATTTTGTCATTAGTCGTCACCATTTTAGCTCGTTGCTTATATTTATATGCACAAATATTTTTGACCCTTAACTTCTTTTGAGTAGTATATATTATATATAAACGGTTCGCGAGCACAGAAAAATTGGCTGATGCCGGACTCGAACCCGCGACCTCTCGAATACCAGACGAGCGCTCTACCAACTGAGCTAACCAGCCCCTATGTTGGTGGGCGGTCCACTTATGCCAATTATCTATTGCTCTATGGGGCCAGGTCAGAGGCCAAACCATATCTGCCGAGTAGCCAGGGATCAAGCCCCGGTCAGATGCAAACAACCCGGGTAACGGCAGTAGCGGGGATCACACAAACGGGACACTCAAACCTGCTCAGAAGGTGAAAAGCCACAGTACTGGTCATTAATGGTATGATTAGGGCTGTTAAAATGGATAGCCACAGGGTAGGGTTTTTTAGTTTTCACAGAGGAAACATGGTTGGCAAAGCGGAGACACAATTTGGTCTTTGTCTCCCCTATATATTGTATACCACATATTTTACATGAGATTACATATATAACATTGGGTGTGTCACGCTGGGATTTAGTTCTGATTGTGTAGGTGAGACCAGTACTGTGGCTTTTCACCTTCTGAGCAGGTTTGAGATACAAACAGGTTTTGCATCTCGAGCGGTTACACTTGGAGCACCCCTGTGGTGATTCATGATAAGTGACGTTAAGGTCACTGTTCGTGCTAGGGAGCCTAGCCCGAACCATTATATCACCGAGGTTACGGGGGCGACGGAAAGCAATCAAAGGGGGCTCAGGGATGGCTGAGCGTAACCTGTCGGAGGAGTGTAAAATAGTCATGTTATCATTTACGATAGATGAAAGTCTGGGTAATCTGGGGTGATAAGTCGTGACCAGGGGGACTCTGTTAGGGAGGGTTTTCTTGTTACCCTGGGTAGCCAAGAGGGTGCTACGGGGGGTACAGAGGGCCCTGTTGATGGCTAGTTGGACACTGCGTTTGCTATGACCCCGGGATACAAGGTGTTGCCTCAGTTCAGACGACCGTTTCCTGTATAAGGTATCGGTGGAACATATACGTCTTATACGGAGCGCTTGACTATAGGCGATGGCCTCTTTGCAGTGTTTGGGGTGGTAGCTGTCAGAAAGGAGGTATTGATGAGTGTCAGTGGGTTTACAATAGACATCAGTCGAGATGCCATGGGGCGATTTGTTGATGGTGACGTCTAGGAAGTTCACGCTATTGGTAGAGTAGTTAGCAGTGAACTTGATGGTGGCGTGGAATGAATTAATGTAGTTGATGAATTCACCTAGGCTATCTTGGCCACCACACCAAATGCAGAATATATCGTCAATAAATCTCCACCATACTAGAGGACGGTGGGGGCAGAAGATAGCAATCTGTCTTCACGGTCAGACATAAACAGATTAGCATATGACGGTGCTATCTTAGTGCCCATCGCTGTACCTTGAACCTGGAGAAAGTTTCTGTCGAGGAACATGAAATTGTTTTTGGTCAGTATATGTCGGATAAGATCTGTGAGGTGTCTCACTGAAGGTTTGGTTTGGTTGTTGGATCTGAGAGCATTGGCACATGCACTTATGCCTTCGCCGTGGGGGATGTTAGTATATAAGGAGGAAACATCCAGAGTGACAAGGAGGGCAGAATTGGGTATTTGATGCTTAATACCCTCTAGTTTACGGAGGAAGTCCGTAGTGTCCTGTATGAATGAAGGGATATGAGAGACCAGAGGGTTGAGGTAGCTGTCAACGAACTCAGAGATACGTTCAAATGATATAGCCTATATGCTTTTCGACGAAGGAATGATAATAATACTTCTCTATTTGTATACAAAGAAGTCACATATTTTAATATATTAATTAATCATCAAATAATCTGAATTGTCTCTGAACTGTTCTCTGAAAAGTGCCTTAAAATCATTGCACCGCCTTGGAATGTTATGTGCAATTCATGAACAAGAAGGAAAATATTCACTTCGAAAAACAGCGAAAATTTTCAGCGTTTTCAGATCAGACTTCTATTATTTTTATAACAAAATGTGTTAGATTAAAACTATTACATAGATTGCTGAATTTCTTCCGTCGGATGAGAAACATTTTTAAATATTTATTTTTTATTTTTTTTATTTTACCATGCAGAGCTCCATACATACGTCAGTGTGAGGGCAAAATCAAATCAATTGAAAACTGTATAATTATATAGTTTAATTTACTATTTAAAAAATGTTTATACGTGTTTTTGGGAAACGATGGAAAGCCAGGACCTTTCAACATTCTTTGTCATCAATGTTTATTTTAAGAACCATTTCTTAATCCATTTATTTTTACAGGCATGCATCTCACGTTATTTCAGCCCATCCGAGAAGACCCCTTCAACGTATTGTCAGCATTGAGCATTTTGAACTATCGATATTGATTAATATAAATATGCTGGTATAGTGAATCAAAGCTACATACAATCATAAACTTTATTATTTAGGATAACCAGTTGTTCCTATTTCTTGTATAAACCATCATAATTATAGGCAAGGTTAGGGTGGGGAATGTTTATAGGTAAGGTGTGAGAAAAAGATGTTGAATAAAAGGCTGTACAGAAGCCCATAAACTTAAATATTTAGGATGAGAGGTTTGTCATAATTATATAGTTTAAGTAACTGTTCGAATTATCTTCTAGGCGAAAGGGGATTGGAAGGACATTAATTATTAAGGTATGAAAAGTTATTAGATGTTATCTTGTATGACAAGAAATAGGCAGAGGAGAGTACGAAGGGGTGGAGAAGGGTGAGAGAATGAGGCATGGAGATGGATGGGAAAAAGGGGCAGGGAGAGGGGAATATGTGTTGCCTTTGACTTTGAAAAGCATTATAATTTTTCACAATACAGAAAATGACATATAAAACTTGGAATGCATAATAGGCCGTTTCAGATTTCACTTTTTCATTTTTTGTACCCTATGGATCAACTTAATAATTTCTTAAATTAACAGTGAATAAAATGAGATGTAATGCTTAAATTAACAGTGAATAAAATGAGATGTACAACAAAGCTAAAATAAATGAGTTTTAAGTTTACTTTTAAACATCTAAAGTTCACTAGTATGACGAATATCTGATGGGAGATTGTTCCACAGATTTTGCGCAGAAGCAACGAAACCCTTATTTGCAGAACAAAGATGAGTGCGGGGTTTAGAGAGCATCTTTTGGTCAGAACTAGAGCGAAGTCCACTACGGTTAGGTTGGTATAGCGAGATAAGCTCGCATAGATAAGATGGTGCATTATTAGAAAGGCAATTAAAAGTAATAGTCATAATTTTAAAATCGATACGTTTTTGTACAGGTAGCCAATGAAGCTGTTGGAGGAGCGGAGATACATGGCCAGACTTTTTTGTCTTGAATATGAGTTTAGCAGCCCCATTTTGAAGTCGCTGAAGTCTTTTAATTTCTTTGGCTGATGAACCTATGAGAAGTGAGTTAGCGTAGTCAAATCGAACAGTTACTAAAGCACGGACTGCATGGTGGCATGTGGTATCATCAATGAACATTCTGATACATGATAAATTACGAAGATGAAAATTAATTACAGACTTACAAATTGATGATACATGATGGGACATGTTCATTGCACTATCAAATTCTACTCCAAGATTCCTTATAGTTTTGGATGGTTTGATAATAGTTTTACCTATGGTAAAAGAGATATTTGAAAACTTATGCAAAATGTTGGGATTGGCAGCAATACAAAATTCGGTTTTGTCATCATTAAGGAGTAGCATATTTTTAGACATCCATGATTTGATTTCCGAAATGCATTTAGATAAAGTGGAAATTTCGCGATCTGATTCACCAGGTATTCGGGGATCAACATTAATGTATAACTGAGTGTCATCTGCATAAATTGGGCTTTGATACCAGGGTAGCGTGTGATGATATCATACATAGGTTGAGTATAAAGAAGGAACATCTGAGGTCCGACACATGAGCCTTGGGGCAAACCGTGAAGAAGAACCTTAGGATCAGAATATTCATTGGCGATCCTAACTCTACATGTTCGATTATTAAGGTAGGATTTGAACCAGGCAATAACGTTATTCTTGAAACCAAATACATGTGATAATCTATGTAACAAAACATCATAATCAATTGTGTCAACAGCAGCAGACAGATTCAACACCACGAAAACAGCCTGCCGATTGTCAAAAGCTTGGATGATGTCACTCTTGACTTTCAACAGGGCTGTCTCCGTGCTGTGATTGGGTCTGTAAGCAGATTGGACCTTACAATACAAGTCATTACTACTGATATAATCTGATATTTGGAACAAAGCAGCTTTCTCAATTAATTTAGAAAGAAAAGCAGTATTGGAAACGGGCCTGTAATTCTTTAAGGTATCCTTATCCAGGGTGGGCTTCTTCAACAATCGGGTAACCACCGCATCCTTGAGTACTGTGGGAAGGTCCTGTGGACAATGACATGTTAGCTATATAAGTAAATATGGGCAGGAGTGTGGTCAAGTTGTGTTTAACGAGCCAAGTGGGGAGAGGATCCAACGTGCAGGATTTATTAGGAGATTTCTTAATTATTTTCGAAATTCCAGCTTCGTTAATTGTTCTAAATTCACTTATTTCAGTAGCAATTGCATTATGGGGAGGTGGGGTATAATCTGTCTGGGATGAGTTAATTGTGTTCCGGATTTTGACAATTTTGTCTTCAAAGTAATTACTAAACTTTTCGCAAAGATTTTTGAATGAAATAGTACATGGAAGTGGTGAAACCTTTCGGTTGAGCAGAGTATTTAAAGTTTTGAAAACAATTTTAGTATTGGCAGTGGATAGCTGCTCAGTGTAATACTTAGATTTAACAGAATGTACAAGTTTCGAAAATCGGTGAACTTCATCCAGATAAAGATTATGATCATGTGGGTTATTACTTTTCTTCCATTTTCTTTCAAGTTTGCGTCGATTGCGCCTAGCAAGATGTATATTAATAGTATACCAAACGGGTTGAGGTTTAAACTTATGTTTACGTTGCGTAAGTGGACAGTGATTGTTCAATACATAAATTACATTAGAATTATAACATTTTACTTGGTCATCAAGAGAGGCATCATAGGGAAAACAATTGAAAGAAAGTTTGAGGTCTCTAGCAAAGGCTTGATGATCAATGTTACGATAATCCCTGGAGTTTGAAGTGATCAACGCGGTGTTGACTGGTTTAGAAAACCTAATGGTACAGTTTACTACGAAATGAGGTATTTAAGCCTATGAAATTGTGCACTGATACCTATATGTTTACACTGATGGTAGTAGTAGCATGTACATGTAGGATTATCTGCCAGGTCGAACAGACAAATTGATGCACCCACAAAGGCCAGCAAAATAAGAAACACTCCCTGCTGAGTGGCCATTGTGTATTCTCCAAGAGTTTCAGTTCTGATGAATAGGTATCCTTGAGTGTGTTTAGCTGTGTTACATAATAAGATTAATCCCAGGCTGTGAAGAAGCTATGACTCACAATCATGGTTGAATAATCAAGCATCTTGTAGATAAACTGATGAGTGCAGCACATGTAAATGTAAATATAAATGTAACAAATTGCAGTTAAAAACCGCGATAAATGCTGATCTTACTGTGAAACTTCTCCACCCAAACTTGTCCAGGAGTATCCTAATGAACTATTTCACATAATAGAATGTAAATCCAAAGGTTAAAGACAATCCAAGTAGAGTTAAATGCACAAAACTGCAGAGCCAAAAACAAGTGCTGCCGTCCAGTTGGGTGCATATTATGCACATGTTTGTGTCCTACATAAATGCCTATGTACTGCAATAAAATATCAATCAAGCTCTGAGGCGTTCTCCAAAAAATCATACAAGAGAAACATCATAGAAGACACCATTACAATAATTTAAGCCAAAACTTGTAAAGGTCCTGTGAAGAGTGTATTTACGAAACTTAATTTTTTGGTGCTGTTGTATTGATTGGTATAAAAACAATTTTCAATGTTTTTTTTGTGTCGAGTTTTAACGAAACGTTCGTGACGTACACAAAGGCAGAGAATTTTACACTCGTGGATCTAGGCGGTATGGTTTGGTACCAAACTTTGATCGGATAACAGTCTAATAAATTATACAGGGTCGAGTTGTCCCCGTCACGGTACAATGCACGCTTAGCGTTGTCATGCACACACAGACGCATTTTAGGCCAGAATTAGAAGCACGGGGTAATTATTCTACGAAAAGCTAGCAGTAACACGCGAAAAACATGTCCGAAAGAGAGGAGAGTTATCCTTGAAACGCAGCGCAAGCCCTCATCATGCGGTCGGAACACACCGAAGGAAATCCTAACATTACGGTGTTATTTTACGAAATAACAGAAACAGTTGAGTCAAACAAGCGCAGGCATACTGAGAAAGGTTTGATGTTTTTATGTTTGTCTTGCCAGGATATAAAATCAGACACGATGTGTTTATTAATGCGGAAATCACGGCATGTTTTCATGCCGTGGACACTGAAATGGTGAGAACGGTGTGACCATGTCGTTTTGCACGGAAATGGACTGGGTTATGCATGGGAGTATTACTAAATGACCACTTACCCTGGTTCTTTCTCGCTTTAAAAAAACACCTCTGTTCTTCCTTGGAGCCTTCACAGCCTTCTTACTTAGCGGGAATATCGTTGGAATTGCATCTGGTAGCAGCATGGCCCTATAAGCCATACCGAACTGGCTGTGAAGGCCCCGTTCAAAGCATGTGTGCTCGCCTGTCTGCAAGTGCTGTGGATCGCGGATCGGGAATTGCCTCCTCAGTGTACGTCACGAATTTTATGTTAATGAGGGGGTATGGGCGTGTCAAAAAGCACCCCTTAAATTTAAAAAGTAATATTTGTATGGTATAAACGTAAGGGGAAAAAATTACAAATGACAAATATATGTTCCAGTAGACATACTTTATTGTATACTAAGAACAAAACACCTATTTCATAAACTTTTAAACCTGGGGGAGGGCTTCAATACAGGTTTGTTCACAGGTGGGGTTAAGGGGGCATACATGTAGGAATCTAGATTATTTTCTCTACTTGGTTATCTGTCTGTGCTTTATCCTGGGGATATCTTGATTGTTCAAATGTTTGACGTGTTTGCCATGCTTTTGACACATGGGTGATGACAGCATCTTGAAGAATGTCTCGATCCTCATCAGCAAGCATATAAAGAAGTAGGTTCTCTGGGTGAGCATGGAAAGCATTACGCTGGATAGCTGCTTTTCCAGTGCGCTTCTCTGTGGCATTGAAATCTTTCAGGAGTGTTATCATGAAATAACGGTTCTTAGACCCATCGGTGTATAATGGGTAACATTTAATTCTTAATCAGCTTTGAGCGTAGAAATTAATGACAGCTGTTGTTAGTCGTCTTAGTACAAAACATGGACGTGGAGTATGAACATCACGACATAGATTTCTTTGTGCCAAATTCAACCATTGGGAATGGCAGAGAGGGCCGGGTTCTAACATAGCAATACCAGCATCCCACTCCACTATGATAATGGCCGGAAGTGCACACAGCTGATCCCAGCTGAGGTCTACCACTACTTCTTCAGGTAGATATGGGAAGTAGGGAGATGATACTGGTTGAAAGTCAACTATTCCTGGCTCTGCTCTTTCAGTTGTGATCCAAGTACACCACTGACTTTTTTTGGTCTTGTAGTACAATGTACTACCATGTTCATACCATTTCTTAATGTTCTTAGCAAAATCATGTAATGGTGGCTTGTACAGGAATACATACATATGTACATGTATCAGCTTAACTTGACTATTTTTATTCGGAGAAACCAAAATGCTCCCCGAAATTATGAACCCTCATTGTGAGGGTACAGGTTCCAAAATCAACAACACGAAAACACTGGGTCTCTGGTTAGGTAAATGGAATACTAGACTCCCCCTGTGATTTCAAATGGGTATCCGATAAAATACAAATTTTTGGAATCTATGTTTGCAACCAAGTTACACCAGAAGACAATTGGTGTCCCAGAAAAAATGAAATCAAACACACCATGAACCGATGGAAAGCTAGGAATTTAACACTTAAAGGCAAGTCGGTTGTTGTCAATAATATGATCGGGGCTGGTCTCACCTACTTGGGATCATTATTTCCATGTCTGGATAACCTGATTAAAAAATATGAGATTATTTGGGATTTTTACTGGAATGGTAAACCAGACCAAATCAAATAAAATGCTATGAGAAATAACGGAGAGGGGTGGCACAGGGGTAATGAACGTCAAATTCAAACTTGATAGTCTGAACATAAAACGGCTATGCAAATAATTGCGCGCTTTTTTTGACTAGAAATTATCAATGCTTTTAATAATGCCCAAGGTAGAATATTTGTTTTAACTACGAACTAATCTGGTTGCACACGTTACAATTTATTAAAGGAAATCTAAATATTTAAAGTACCCAATCTGAATAACCATACACACTATCTAGCAAGAAAATGTGTTGCTAGCTTTGACTTAGTAATTTCCTTATATTATTTCATACGTTTTTTTATATAGAGTTGGTTGGATGTTAGGTTTCATATTAAACACGTTGTTTCTTAGTAATTGTTTTTTGTCTAAAATGGCATACGACCCGTTTTATAAGTCAAATTATTGTAAAGTTAAAATGGGTTTATTGAAATATGGCTATAATGTACGACACAGTAACTTGAGAGACATTTATGTCATAACAGACAATGATAAGGATAACTGTCAGACCAAGAAATGATGACAATGATTTACTCAGAGAAGACACAAATATGACATGTATTTAAAGGGTATAATATTTTGAACAAGAAAATGAAATTATTCACGTCGAAAAACAGCGAAAATTATGAGCGTTTTCAGGTCAGACTCTTTTTATAACAAAAAACAAAACTATTACATAGATTGCTAAAATTATAGCGTCGGGTGAGAAACATTAAAAAAATTTTAATGTTTAGATTTTATTTTATTTATTTGTTTATTTTTATTTATTATTTTATTTTTTTACCATGCAGTGCTCCATACATACGTCAGTGTGAGGGCAAAATCAAATCAATTACAAACCATATACTTATATAGCTGAATTTACTATTTTGAAAATGTTTATACGTGCTTTCGGGAAACGATGGAAAGCCAGGACATTTCAACATTCGTTGTCATCAATTGTGTGTTTTGATTTATCCCCAGTTTGCTTGATCCTTATAGCAATTTAAAATATAAAACCTTTGAAAATCATAGGGGTCATAACATGGGTAAACATTTTGGGTCAAAGGTCAAAAATGGTAAACGCTTGATTTTGTCTTATTTTATGAAAAGTAACATTGTTGAAGAAAATTTGAGTGCTTTAGAAACCACAGGGGTCATAAACATTGGACAGTATTTGCGGTCAATTATAGGCAAGGTTATTTTTTGTTATTTTTTTATTTATTTAAATCTGTCTGTGTTGTTCCTCTCCCCTATATATTTACAACCTATTCTTTAAACTCCCAATGCTGAGTTATAATGGAACACACTAAAAACATATAAAGATAACTAAACGTTTCAGTGGTGTGGTGCGAAGTGTGTGTACCCAAACCCCACCCCCAATCCATCGAGGTCTACTTTTCCTCCAAACTAATTTTTCCCCTTCTTATCATGATATCCATAAGTAGGACGGATATATCCTGGGCATAGACTTGTTTTTTTCTTGATGGCTTGATGAGCAGACCGTGATCTGTGACCTCTGAACACAAGGTGCTTATTGAATACCTATGAATGACGCAAAAAGTAATTTTAAGAGCAAATTTGACGTTGTCTGATGACTTGGCTATATTTTATGCTGGTCTTGCAGTGCCGGGAATGACAAATAGTCGAGTGAATATATTGGTGTTTATCAGTGGGTGTGACAAAATAAATCATTAGTTATAGGCCATTTTCCTCCTTGCGAATATAGTGGATGGGGGATAGGTGTTGCCTCGTAGGCCTGGTCCACTTATTACTCAAAATAAGGATGCACAGGATACACTAACTTCAGAGTTCAGTTCAATTTGAGTTTTAATTCGTCTCCAGTTCACAAATATCTGTGTTATCTGGTGAATACTCTAGAAAGGTTATTAGATATCACTTTATCCTGGTGACGACGAAAATGCCTCAAAATGTTGGACAAAACGTATAAGAATTTTCACAGACTTCACAGCGCAAAGCAAGAGGCTCGCCTGGCTCTCTACCAAAGGCCGCTTTACTTCAACGTAAACACTACGCACTAAGAAGACCTCAAAAAGCCAAACTACTTTCCATCGTCACCAAAACCTAAATGGAATTTCATATAGTATAAAAATTACACAAATTCGGGTGAATTCTATCACAGAACAATTTATATGAAAATTTGTTTTTATGGCGGAGGGAGACATCCTGTGAAGTGAGTGATGCAGCACTCAGCCCGCGAAAAGTAGTATTAAAGGGGTGCTGTATGTTCAACTGTATACCTTAAAGGCCGATTCCCCACAATTTCCCTGCTTTAAGGATCAGTCGCCCTCGAACGATCCAATTTAAAACTCTGAACTTTTTTTTCTTGAACAAATTAGAAAAACAATTACAAATTTAATCATTAATTTACATCAATACAACAAGTTTCCTTCAAAAAATGTTCCAACATCAGTCGACCTCATTACATACATGTAAAAGCAAATTAAACAGAATGTAAAGTTTAACCATTCTTTCAAAAGAAACCTTGAATTTTTAAAAAAAAATTTTCGCGTTTTGTGTGTGTTTGCCCAAGTCATTCAAACTTGTCATTCTTCCAAGAGTAATGAGTTAATACTCTAGTCTTATCTGAGGGTGTAGATGTAGAACGTTGTTAATCTTACTCTTTATCAATGATCACTTAGAATTTCTCAAAACTCCTTATAAAAACCTTCCCACAATTTCCCACAGCAAAACATGGAACAAAGTAGGTATAGATATATAAAAATGGATATGTAAATAGAAAGATAAAGCATACTTTAAGGAAATACTTAAGGCTATATACAGAGCATGGAGATCAGTGTGTCCAGGTGTCTCTTGATAAGTCAAGAGCAAACACTGAAATACCGCACTGTTTAAAAGCAACACAGCTTTACAAATCAAAGAGAAGAATATCGGAGGATGATATCCTTCATCTGTCTGACATACTTCTTCATACCTTCAGCATTCAAATGACAACCATCCACAAGGTATTTAGGATAATTAATTCTCCTTTGGGGATGGAGATGCACATCAGGCCAAGTTTGAACCAGTGCTCGGTTCAACGACCTGTTAAACCGTCGAACACAGTGGATAAATGTCTCCACAGAAACTTGGTTACGCCTGGTGATCACCGATCTTTGAATAACGGATAAAAAGACAACCTTGTGTGGATGAATGTCATATACTGGCAAAGAACTCAGAAATTTCAACGTATTTTCAACTACAACCGTAGGGGTTGAGTCTGGATGACATAGATCATTAGTGCCCATGTCGACACATAGCAAATCAATATTCTTAAATCTTTTCATACCACTAAAATAATGATTAGGGTTGCTAAAGATTCGGTTGTATGTAAGTCCCGGGTGTCCCTCAATATGAACAATAAAACCAGCTTCAACCTCAAGCAGGCTCTCAATTGATTGATGGCGTGTTACTGCCTCTCTAGAGAGTCTTGCTGGAAAAGAATGACCGAAAATATAGATTGAACGCTTGTCTGACATCTTTGTGGAACTGTAAAACACAAAAGAAACAACCAATGAGATAGATGGAACTTTCCATACTCTCTAATGGCAATTACCAGTAAAATAAATGAAATATTAATTTATTTTGTTCTTTTTCTTTGTTTTTCTTTTTTGAATATCAGAAGTAAAACATACTATCATTTACAAAACGTCTGAAACGACAAGTATATACATTATGGTGGCATTTAAGCCATGCCCTGTAAAACTTTACAGGTAACCACTTAGAATGGTAGTCATAAAAGTCTTTTGGAGCGTCGTAGTCCAGGAGTAGGTTCAGGTACTGTTGCACACTGTGGCTGTTGTAACGGTGTGTGCGAGTGCTCGTGACTGTCTAAATCCGACACGGTGGAGTGGAAGGCAGCGTGGGTTTCGTTCCATCATAATGTGATAACCCAATTATCGTCATCCGAATCACCTACAAACATGGATGAACTACTTCAATCTGGATGAACTGTTGTCTCAGGCAACCCTTGCAATGGGTTGAGAGACTCAGATGGATAAGAATCCTTCCTTGGATCAAGAATTAACAGTTGCCTATTCATCCACTTTGTTGGTCCACCATTGGCTGGTCTAATCAAGTAAAGGTCTTTATCACTATTGCACTGCACCACAACATATGTGTGATCGCCAAATATATTGGACAACTTGTGTCGACCTTTATGTGCTAGTTGTTTAAGCAAAACCCGATTCCCGACTTTCAAATGGCTTGCTCTCTCACGTTTGTTATAATTGCGTTTGTTGGCTTCAGCTGCCTTTACCAAACGATCCTGCACTATCTGGTATGTTTGATGAATGACATTTGCTTGCTTTTTGATAGAATTTTCATTCCAGTTGTAGTAATAGTGACAATGTTGGAGAGACGATATATAGGCTTAAACAGTGATTTATTAGCATCATGAGATCGTTTGCTGGGAGCCTAAACACACACTAATAATTGTGTACGTTGCATAGGTAACCAAGGTAAGTTGGGCCCTAATGAATAAACATGATAGACTTGTACTAGTCATAGGTTTTATCACAACACCTTCCCCCAAAGATAGAGGCCTCAAACTTTGTTTTGTTTGTTTGTTTGTTTACAAACAATAACTGGCTTAAACATTTAAAAAACAACTTATCTGGTAAGGTTGACTTAAACCTTAGGCTGACCTCATCTGTTTCATGTATGTAAAGTGAGTTTAAGGAATACATGTAAATGCTAACACGATAACATAGTAACACAATGTTATGCTCAAATGTCAACAGAGTTATAGTGTTTCAATTAAGCGTTCTGGGCGTCTGATGGTGCGAGCGGATCTCCTAAAAGTTTGTTCATGCGGTGACCTAGCAGAAGTGGCAAGATCCTTTTGTGCCTCTCTTCCAGCAGGATGTTCCTTGGCTAGCTGTAGTGTCAGTTCCTCCTCCAGCAATTTAGGATCAACAAATGTCTGGTTAGGTACGGTATCCTTTCGTATGGCACCTCTGTTGCGACGCAAGATCCAACCATCTTCAGCCTTGATTTCGTAGGATCGGGGTGCCACTTTGCGGAGAACAGTGGCTCTCACTGTCCATAGTCCTGTGCGATGGTCACGCACCCTCACTCGATCCTTTGGGTTAAGTGGTTCCAGAGAATGTGCTTTCCTATCATGCACTTGTTTCTGTTGTTTTCTGCTCTGAATCTTGTCAGAGACCACACCTTGTTGCACCTCTGGCTCCAAACGTTGTGGATGAACAGGCAGGGTTGTCTTAACACGCCTGTTCATGAGCATCTGACTCGGGGAAAGTCCATTTTGAAGTGGTGTAGAGCGATAGGCTAACAAAGCTTTGTGAAAATCCTGCTTTGTTTCCTGACACTTTTTGATCATCTGCTTAACAGTTTTCACAGCACTCTCTGCCAAGCCATTAGACCTTGGGTAGTGTGGGCTTGAGGTCAGATGTTCAAATTCCCAGTCTTTAGCGAAGCCTGCAAA
Source organism: Zoroaster sp. YZ-2022 (assembly GCA_029582265.1). NCBI lineage: Eukaryota > Metazoa > Echinodermata > Asteroidea > Forcipulatida > Zoroasteridae > Zoroaster > Zoroaster sp. YZ-2022. The sequence continues at coordinate 99,316,056 of CM055816.1, read as the reverse complement.
TTATTTGCATGCAAACTGTGGTCCGTTGTCTGATATGACCACATCTGGCACGCCGTGTCGAGCAAACATGGATTTTATGGCGTTAATTACAGCTTTGCTCGTGGTGGTGGTTAGGGTTACCACCTCTGGATATCCAGAGTAATAGTCACAGACAATCAAGTACTCCTTTCCACCGTTAGTGCCGATATCTGCTCCAATTCGTTGCCATGCTCTAACTGGTATCTCATGTGGATTTAGTGGTTCCACAGGTTGGCTTGGTTGATGCTTCTGGCAAGCGTCACATTGGCTAACCATGTTACTGATTTCGGCATTCATGCCGGGCCAGTAAACGGCATCACGGGCACGACGGCGGCATTTTTCTATTCCCATATGCCCCTCGTGAACCTTGAGCAATACATCTTTACGTAGCACTCGAGGGATTACAATTCTAGTACCCTTGAATACCACATCCTCGGCAACTGACAGTTCAGCTCGATTATTCCAGAAGGGGCGAATGTCACTTTGACATTGATGTCGTTCCTCTGGCCAACCCCGAAGTATCACCTGCTTCAGGTTGGTCAGCTGGTCGTCAGCTCGAGCAGCTTCACGTATCTGCTTCAATATGTTGTCAGATACAGGCATTGTCTCAATGATCATGTCGACAAATGCTTCTACGACATCATCAAGACTTTGTACTTGTGCCGCTTCCCCTTTTTCAGCTTTATAGTCTGGTGCACGGGATAGAGTATCTGTGACCACCAGTTGCTTCCCAGGGGTGTAGACTACATGAAAGTCATACTTCTGTACCCTGAGCAGCAATCGTTGCACTCTGAGTGGGCAATCATTCAGTGTTTTCTTGAACAGACTGATAAGAGGCTTATGATCTGTCTCAGCGTCTACAGTAGCTCCGTAAATGAACTGATGAAAGCGCTCGCATACGAAGACAATTCCAAGAAGCTCCTTCTCTATCTGCGCATGAGTCTCTGCACTGGTCATGGCTCTCGACGCATAGGCCACAGGTGTCCATTTGTCGTCGTGGAGTTGCAGGATAACTGCTCCAAGGCCGTCCTTACTTGCGTCAGATGATAGGCGTATTAGGCTATTTGGTTCATAACATTGCAGTACTGGCTCTGTAGAGATTGCATCCTTCAGGTCAATCCATGCTCTGTCCTGTTCTGAACCCCATTGCCATTCATTGTCATCTTTTAGCAGGGCTCGTAGCGGGGCTGATTTTTGTGAGAATCCCGCTAGCCACTTGGCCAAATATGTTACCATGCCCAAGAAGCGCTGTAGTTCTTGCTTGTTTTCTGGTTTGGGCATGTTGTTGATTGCTGCGACCTTATGCGGGTCTGGTTTGACACCATCAGTCGTTACCAGATCACCAATGAATGTGAGCTGTGTGACACCAATCTCACATTTGTCTCTGTTCAGCTTCAAATTTACTTGACGTGCTGTTTCCAATGTTTTTTGTAGGCTGCTATCGTGAGCCTCTTTGGTCGCTCCATAGATGATAATGTCATCAGCAATGGTACTGACACCATCGATTGATTCAAAAATCTGGTGTACAGTTTTATGGTATACCTCTGGTGCTGACGATATGCCAAACGGTAGCCTCATATATCTGTATCTACCGAACGGCGTGTTGAAAGTACATAAGTGACTGCTTTTCTCGTCCAGCTGAAGCTGCCAAAATCCTTGTGATGCATCCAGCTTGGAGTAGTAAGTTGCTCCTGCAAACTGTGACATGACCTCTTCTCTCGTGGGCATTTTGTAGTGCTCTCGTTTGATAGCACGATTCAAATCTCTCGGATACATACACACACGGATGTCTCCATTCTTTTTCTTAACAACGACTAGGGAATTAACCCAATCGGTAGGCTCCTCTACTCTAGTGATGACACCAAGACGTTCAATACGTTCAAGTTCTTTCTTTAGACCGTTATGGAGTGCAAATGGTACTTTGCGGCAGGCATGCACAACTGGCATTGCTGTCTTATCAATGATGATTGTGTGCATGCCCGGTAAGCAACCGAGTCCTTCAAAGACGTCACTGTATTTGTTCAGCAGGTTTGCATGTATATCATTGTTGTCGTTGTGGTGGCCTGGATTCGTGACAGCACAGGTTATTTTGACAAGCCCTAACATTTCGCAAGCTTGTCTGCCCAATAATGCTTGTTTATCTCCTGGGACCACGAAGAACAGCATTTTGTGTTTTCGAACTTTATGGTCCACAGTGACTACACACTTGCCTTTAACTATGATCTGGCTGTGATTGTAGGCTTTCAGTGTTGCTGTGGCTTGGCGTAGTTGTGGTTTATTTTTCAGCCGATTGTAGACCGACTCTGGCAAAATGTTCACCTGTGCCCCCGTGTCTAGTTTGACGGGTATGGTCGTACCATTCACTGCGAGGGGGTAGATCCAGTCATCTGTTTGTGTGTTTACTGAATCCACCGTGATAGTGTCCAGAAAAAAATCACTTGACTCTTCATTTTCTACAGTGTGTACTTGGCCCTGTGTACTTTTCTTGAAGCAACACTTGGCAAAATGATTTTTGCCTTTGCAGTAAGCACATATTCCACCATACGCTGGGCATTTTCCCGAAACATGCCAGTTATCACAGCGTCTGCAGTGATGTTTGTCGCTAGTTTGTTGCTTACTGCGACTTGTCTTTCCTTTAGGTGCACTCTGTGGCTTTGCTGTTGCTTGAGGTTTTCCCTGCAGTTTTGTTTTTGCAGATATTTTTTTCTGCACGGCATTGACTGTCGGTGTTACAGATTGTAGCTCCTTTGAACGCTCTTTCACTAACTCAGCAGCCTTGCAGATTTTGGCTGCTTTTTCGAGTGTTAAGTCTTCCACTCGAAGCAGGCGTTCTCTACTCACATTGTCTACAACGCCACATACCAGTCTATCCTTGACCAGCGAATCTTGTAGTGTGCCAAATTCACACTTTTTACTTTTTTTTTTAGTCTAGTGAGGTACGCATCCATTCCTTCACCAGGCTGCTGGCAACAGTTATTGAAGTGAAATCTCTCCAGCGTCAAGTTGGTCTTGGGGGTGCAGTATTTCTCTAGTTTGCCCATTACTTTTGCCATACGCATGTTATCCCCCTCTTGGTCACCTTCTTCGTCCCATTTGAATGTATTATAAACATCAAGGGCTGGCTCACCAATAATATGCAGCAGGATTGACGTTAGTTGTTTGTCATCCTTCTTTGATGCACCGATAGCATCTATGTATAACTGGAAACGTTGTTTAAACTTTCTCCAGTTTTCTGCAACATTACCGGTAAGTTCAAGTGCACTTAGTGGCGGCAGCACATCCATAACTGCAACAGTGTATCAATTTGCACACACAGTAGCCGAATACAAGTTCACACAGAGTGCAATGTATACACGTACAACATATGGCCCACACTGAAGTTTGTATGGCACGCTAGTAATAGTACACACTGAATGCATGGAATTTTCCAGAATCAGCAACAGATAGTCATCCACTTTGCAACTGTTTCGCTGTTAGTTTTAGTCAATGTTTCTATTACAGTACCTGTCCATGTGAGTCCTTAGAACTTCTGACACCATGTAGTAATAGTGACAATGTTGGAGAGACGATATATAGGCTTAAACACAGTGATTTATTAGCATCATGAGATCGTTTGCTGGGAGCCTAAACACACACTAATAATTGTGTACGTTGCATAGGTAACCAAGGTAAGTTGGGCCCTAATGAATAAACATGATAGACTTGTACTAGTCATAGGTTTAGGGAATTGATATTTAGTTTGTTGCTACTCCGCAAATAACAATGGAAAAGGTTTATCCCACGTAAGATTTCAACTCACCCAACGTTGTCTGATCTGGAGAATGGCGCAGGGCTTTGGTCGGCTGGAAAAACCGGAGAGCACGCAAGTAGTAGTACATGTATCCTCAGACTGAGTATTACGTGTCGTGGATTGTTCACAAAGTACAGACGACGAACGAACAAAAGACGATATACAATGACGATTAACAGTTAACTTATGAACTCCTCAAAAAGGTCGAAAAGCGGTAGAAATATCTGACGAAAGTGCATGAAAACTCACAATCCAAAAGCAAGGTAATAACTAGAAAACATGTGCGTCGAAAAACCAGCGAAAAAGTCAATGAAGAAAACAACGTATATACAGCACTGTACAGCGTACCAGTGATCGAGTAAAGCTGGCGTTGATTGGCCTTTCGCATCACGTGATGTAAATATTTACAAAAATGTACATGAAAGTAAGGTAGTCACCACATAGGTTTTATCACAACACCAGTCACGGTGTGTATTGTTTAGTAACTGATCAAGAGGGACGTTTGGGTCGCGTCCAAACATAAGTGTGTATGGCGAATAGCCTGTCACACTATGGGGTGTTGTATTGTAAATGTACACTAGGTGAGGGAGGAATTCTGGCCAGAGACGACGACTATTCGCATTCAAAGACTTAATCAAACCACACAGAGTGCGGTTAAACCTTTCGGTTTGACCGTTGCCCTGGGGATGGTATGCCGTGGTTCTTGTCTTCTTAATTTGGTATAGATCACAAAGCTCCTTGATTAATTGACTCTCAAAATGTTTCCCTTGGTCTGAGAGGATTTGAGCTGGTACACCATAACGACAAAACCAATGATCTCGCAAAACTCTGGCAACTGTGGGTGCAGTCTGATCTCTGCATGGGACTGCAATTGAAAATTTGGTGAAGGAATCAGTCATTACCAAAACGTCTTCAACCTTTCCCTTTCCAACATATAATTTCAAAAAGTCAATGGCAAGACGTTCTAAAGCTTGGAAGGCTAGTAAATTTCGCATTGGTGGTCGAACCGTAGGGGTTGGCAGTTTGGTAAGCGTGCACTGGAAGCAATTTTTAATGTGATTGCTAACCTGTGTGGCAACGCCTGGCCAAAAACATCGCTGTCTTATGAAGGACAAAGTTCTATTGGTGCCCTGATGGCCCCACTGGTCATGGGCTGCCGCCATAATCAATTTGCGGAGTTTGACTGGAACAATAAATTGGAAGACCTTTCCCAAACCCGGGTCAGATATATACCTATAAAGTACGCCATTGCGTTCTGTAATCCGAGGCCATTCCTTCAATATGCTACTCACTTCTGGAGTCGCAGTTTCGACACCAGTCAAGTCATGCCCTGGCTCCCAACGCCGTCTCCAACAACTCCATATGACTTTCAATGTTTCATCCTCTTTTTGGAGAGAGGCCAATTCTTCATGTGAGAATGCAGGCGAGAGGCCGTCGGCCATCTCGGCTTGAGTCTGTGTGGGCCCAACTGATGCATGGGCAGAACAGATGTCTACCGGCACTTGGGTTCCCTCACTACTAATACTAGCCGAAACTAGATCTACTGAATTTGTTGGGGGGTACCCGGTACCGACTAAGGGCGTCGGCACACTTATTTGACTTCCCCGTTCTATACTTTATCTCTAAGTCAAAAGGTGCAAGTTGTGCCATCCACCGTTGTGCTGTGGCTCCTAACTTTGCCGTTTGAAGATGGGCCAAAGGATTGTGGTCTGTCCAAACAATGGTGTGATGTCGTAATAGGTAATCCCGAAATTTTTCGGAAACAGCCCATTTTAAGGCTAAAACTGGATAAGTTGGCGTAATTTCTTTCAGCTCTACGCAAACCCCTGCTTGCGTAGGCTACTGGATGCAGTTTGCCGTCATCGTCAGCTTGGCAAAGGCAAGCACCTAAACCCTTCGTAGACGCATCTGTCTCCAAAACGAAATCACGTTCGAAGCATGGGTACGCCAACACTGGGGCCTCACAGAGAGCCGTCTGCAGAGAACGAAAGGACTTGTCTGCTTCCTCACTCCAAAGGAATGGGACATTGGTCTTCCCTGCTTTTGATCGGACTTTACCAGTAAGGGCATGCAATGGCTCTGCAACCTTTGCGTAATCACGCACGAAACGCCTATAATATGAGGCTAAGCCCAAAAAAGACCGTAGTTGTTCTACATTAGTTGGAGTTGGCCAGGATCTTACTCGTTCTGTTTTGCTTGGGTCTATTGATACTCCTTTAGAGTCCACCACATGTCCCAAATGCACAACAGAGAATCGGAATAATTGACACTTGGATCCGTTGAGCTTGAGGTTATATTGACGAAAACGACTAAACACCTTATCGAGTCTCGTAATGTGGTCATCAAACGTGGACGAATAGACCAACAAATCATCCAAGTATAATACAAGCTCTGAAAGATTCAAGTCTCCAAAAAGATGCTCCATCACCCTCTGGAAGGTGCTGGGACTATTAATCAGACCCTGGGGAAGACGTAGAAATTCGTAGAGTCCCCAAGGGACTCTAAAAGCCGTCTTCGCTATTGAATCGCCATGCATGGCCACCTGAAAATACCCATGTGCCATATCAAGCGACGAAAATAATTTCCTCGATTCTTGGTAGGGGAAAAGAATCTTTAGACGTTTTTGCGTTTAGACACCTGTAATCAATGCATAACCTGAGTTGACCACTCTTTTTACGCACCAAGACTATAGGACTCGCTTAAGCACTCGAAGAGCGACGAATAATGCCTCTATCAAGCAGGTCTTGGAGTAGTTGTTTGACTTCTGTTACCAGTGAGGGAAGAACTCTACGATAAGGAAGATTAACAGGAGTGTCATCATCTAACCTTATCTGATGGGGAATTACATCACAAAAACCCAATTCATAAGGGCCAGCCAAGAATACGTCAGAGTATTTTTTGATCACCTTGGCCGCTTTAACGGCATCATTGCGTTCCAAGTGTTTCAAGGTAAGACCAGGCGGCAGTATAAATTCTGTACCATCTGAGAAAACAAATGATTCTCCTTTGGTTTCACATTCTTGCTCATCATTGGTTATTTCAGACCCCATGGAATAAACCTTCGAATCTGCAGAATCTCCACTGCAGTCAATATCTTCACGAACATCAGCGACAACTCGGTGCACAAACACGTTAATGCCATCTACATCCCGTTATAGAAAAACATGCTCCTCAGTATTAATTGCAGAAAGAACTGCTACCTAAATAAGCGCCGGGATAACTAAGGGCTCCATACTAGCATTTTCTATATATACGTCAACATGTGCACCATCAACATGGCCAATACCCTCGAGTACTTGGCACACAGCCGCTGAACCATCATCACCTAAACCAGACTTAACTTCTCGAAAGCTTCCATGATTAGACAAGCAAAGGGAGGTCATATGTATTAAACATCCTTGACCATCAACATTTTGCACTGCGTCATCCAAGACACACCGAACACGATTTACTGTACATGCAGGTATAATGTTACGCTCACATGTGTACACATCGGACTCCAAAGGACATTGCTCTACTGTACTGGCTCGGTCGACTGTGGCACAATTACGCATCCAACGAAGGGCTAAGTCCCAATCTGAGTGGAGCTGGTCTGATTCAACTCTCTTTAATTTACTTGCGATTAATCTCAAAATATTACAACCTAGCAGGACAGGGCAATGCTCTCTACAAGAGGTTGAAGGAGAATCATTTGACAGCAAAAAACTTGCTTTAAATTTCTGACCAAACACTTCTAATGTGGTTTCTATGTAGCCTTGAATTGGGACTTCTAGGTCATTCGCTCCCATCAATTTTATTAGAGTGCCCACGGGTTGTAATTGCTGTTTAGTGCCAACGATGTGCTCACGATAAAATTGGGCAGACAGCAATGACGCTTCCGCTCCTGTGTCAAGCAAACATTTTGTAGGAACCCATTAACAATAACATTGGCAGTAGGAGATTTGGCCAAAAGCCTACGGCGAACCTCTGCGGCTGTCAGATTTATGCCACTTGCTTCAAATTCAGTAATTACTTCACTAGGGTTTACTACATTTAAATCATCAGGCACTTCCGCCGTGGGCACAGGTATGGTTGTTACCTCCGTTACATTGCCCTCTGTGACGGAGGTTGAAGGTTCCCGAGTTCGCATCATCTGTGCCTTTGCTCGCTTGCTCGTTTTGCTTGCCTTTGTTTTCGATCCGTTGCCGCTTGAAACAATTTTCGCTTGTATGACCGAGTGTGTGGCAGAAAGAGCATTTAACTGAACTTCTATTGAGCCTAAGTTCCTTTAACAAACGCAGGACACCGTCGGAAACTTCCTGCATCTTTGTATTCATTTAATTGCTGCATGGACTCAACAAGGCGGTTTTGACTATTAAACTCTTTTGACTATTAAGGCTCTGACAGACATAACTGCATCAATATCCTGAGGTGAAGTGTCGCTGCTGGTTTGTTCTGCACTTGGAAAAAGTTCTAGAGCAAATTCACGCAGTTCGCAAAATGACATGTCAGGTTGGCCATGTAAAAGTTTGCGCAGCTCACGCTTAACAGAAACATCAACTACGCCCTTGACAAATTGCTCCTTTAATATGCTCTCTCTCAGGTGAGTTAACGCATTCCTCTCCTGAGCACTAGCGGCAGCGCCCTCAATTCGATCATGTAATCTAATTAAAACCCGACTGCAATCTGTCAGACTCTCACCGGATAATTGTGTGCGTGAATACAGGGCTCTCGTCAAGGATTGTACCGTTTCAGGTGAACCAAAACGTTTCAACAAAAGTGCCTCAAGTTTACCAAATTCGTCCCTGTCATGTCTTGGGGAACATAAAACCTCCTCCTTAGCAACCCCATCAAGATAATTTAAAGCAATGCCAAGCTTTTCTTCACCTGTGAGCCCTGCCTGTCTATTGTATGTTGCTATGTCAGACAACCACTCATGAATGGTTTGATCACCGGGCTTAGATGGGAGACCACATCTTGATGTTATTGCGATTTTCTACATCTACATGATAATTTTACGGTGCCCAATATCAATTCACATCTAGATATACAGCTACATGAACCAATCTATAGTTGCCAGTTTCATATAAAAATGGTTTACTTTGTGCGTTTCTTTCAGGTATTTTAGGCCAATATGCTACTAAATGAGTGGCATCAACAAACACGACTAAAATCGCCAAGGAGGTGGGGGCATTTAAGTAGTCGATGTGCTATGAGTAGTATGAAATTATTCACTTCGAAATACAGCAAAAATTATGAGCGTTTTCAGGTCAGACTCTTTTTATAACAAAAAACTAAACTATTACATAGATTGCTGAAATTCTAGCGTCGGGTGAGAAACATTAATTTTTTTTAATTTTTTGATTTGATTTTATTTATTTGTTTATTTTTATTTATTATTTTATTTTTTTACCATGCAGTGCTCCATACATACGTCAGTGTGAGGGCAAAATCAAATCAATTAAAAACCATATACTTATATAGTTGAATTTACTATTTTGAAAATGTTTATACGTGCTTTCGGGAAACGATGGAAAGCCAGGACATTTCAACACTCGTTGTCATCAATTGTGTGTTTTGATTTATCCCCAGTTTGCTTGATCCTTATAGCAATTTAAAATATAAAACCTTTGAAAATCATAGGGGTCATAACATGGGTAAACATTTTGGGTCAAAGGTCAAAAATGGTAAACGCTTGATTTTGTCTTATTTCATGAAAAGTAACATTGTTGAAGAAAATTTGAGTGCTTTAGAAACCACAGGGGTCATAAACATTGGTCAGTATTTGCGGTCAAATGTAGTGTTTTAGGCCATTACCTAAATAGTGAATTAATGCTTGTTTCCAGTAACTTAGCACAGATCCAAGAATGACCAACACAATGAAAGGCTTGATGGAAACCAAGTTGCTCAAAACAGAAACACCAGATGAACTCAGAAAGAGAAAACTGTTTTCAAAACCACACATGTTGATCTTATTTGGCCAGAGTCACACTTCATATTCAATGCTTTCAATATAATTTCGAATTGACTATCCTCTACTGTGGCCACATGGTATTCATATTTCATGGTTGCAGAATGTCATATGAGTAGTATGTACTATAAAGTAAATGGATTTTAGAGATATTATGTTTAAATGACACTTCTTGATCTTTTTCTCATGGACAGGGACACATACATTCACTACGTCAGCAAATGAGGATGCCTGTGGTGAGTTGAGATATTTATTTTTTAATTTTTTTTATTTAACAAAGCTACATACATTCACAAACTTGATAATATTTAGGATAACCATTTGTTCCTATTTCTAGTATGAATCATCATAATTATAGGCAAGGTTATATTTTTTTATTTTTTTATTTATTTAAATCTATCTGTGTTGTTCCTCTCCCCTATATATTTACAACCTATTCTTTAAACTCCCAATGCTGAGTTATAATGGAACACACTAAAAACATATAAAGATAACTAAACGTTTCAGTGGTGTGGTGCGAAGTGTGTGTACCCAAACCCCACCCCCAATCCACCGAGGTCTACTTTTCCTCCAAACTACTTTTTCCCCTTCTTATCATGATATCCATAAGTAGGACGGATATATCCTGGGCATAGACTTGTTTTTTTCTTGATGGCTTGATGAGCAGACCGTTATATGTGACCTCTGAACACAAGGTGCTTATTGAATACCTATGAATGACGCAAAAAGTAATTTTAAGAGCAAATTTGACGTTGTCTGATGACTTGGCTATGTTTTATGCTGGTCTTGCAGTGCCGGGAATGACAAATAGTCGAGTGAATATATTGGTGTTTATCAGTGGGTGTGACAAAATAAATCATTAGTTATAGGCCAATTTCCTCCTTGCGAATGACGACATCAAGGAAATGGGTCTCTGTGGTTGATTATTCTGAAGTGAATTTGATAGTACTGATTCCAATCTGGTGGTCAGCACCAGTGGAGTCACTCTGACCCCAAGATATGTTCCTGACAGGTAACGCATCTAGAAGTGCACCTAAACATTTCGTGCCGGATGGGAGAAATGGAGCTACCACCCGGAATGTTTTCTTTATAATTGTTAAAAAATAATTTTGTTTCTTTATTGGTTCCGGAGATATGATTTATTTGGTTGAATATTAATCTTGATGTTATTGCGATTTTCTACATCTACATGATAATTTTACGGTGCCCAATATCAATTCACATCTAGATATACAGCTATATGAACCAATCTATAGTTGCCAGTTTCATATAAAAATGGTTTACTTTGTGCGTTTCTTTCAGGTATTTTAGGCCAATATGCTACTAAATGAGTGGCATCAACAAACACGACTAAAATCGCCAAGGAGGTGGGGGCATTTAAGTAGTCGATGTGCTATGAGTAGTATGTATTATAAAGGCAAATGGGTTTTTAGAGAGATTATGTTTTAATGACACTTCTTGATCTTTTTACTCATGAACAGGTTCTTAGACGTGATGCATCATCGGCAACGGTAAGTTGAAATGCCTTTTACATTTCGAAGGAAAACTAGCTTCCAAAATGCTTCATTTTATATTTATTATTTGTTTTAACTACAAAGCAACACATTCTGACTTTTACGGGCATGCATGTCACGTTATGTCAGCCCATCCAAGAATACATTAATTCAACGGAAAAGTTAGAGTAAATCTTACCTAGTCTCTTATACGTATTATTTTAATTCATGTAATGTATAACATATAATTCAAATAATATATATATGTTTTTTCCACGAATCGTTGATAATATTGCTTCTCTCATTTGTATTAAAAAAATACATACTTTAATATAATATTAATAATCAAATAATCCGAATTGTTTCCGAACCATTCTCTGAAAAGTGCCTCAAAATTGTTGCACAGCCTTGGAATATTTTGTCATTCGTCAGTTCTCCGCTCTCTCGCTAGCTCAGTTTTTGGTTGAGCATGGCGTACTCTCAATTAGGTGTGTGCATGCCCTTTCGAGAGAAAAGGGAAATCAACTATAACTTGACTTTACAATAATACTACTTACTTTTCCCCAAATCCAAAAGACCTACATTGCAGTAAATTAAACATATCACACAAGGGAATAAAACAAAACAGACAATTAAACTAACAAGCAGATCAAGTGTAAATCAGATTTTAAATAAATGTAAAAAAAATTGAAGAAAGAAAGAAAACAAGAGACATTAGTCATTCCCTCCCTGTATGTTGAGACTATGGGGATGAACGCCTGATCCACATCTTTCCTCTGCTGAGACGGACCGATTCCTTGCGGTTACCAAGCACCTCAACGCCCTGCAAAATCATGTCAGAAATGAAATGATTGGACAGATTGAAGTGCTGACCCACAGGAGTGTCAAGCGTATGGGTTTTTACTGTGGATCTGTGACCAGAACCGTTTCTTTAGTGAGTTCTTAGTCTCACCAATATACTGAATACCACAAATCCTGCAAGATAGCATATACTTTATGTTAGAAGTAGTACATGTAATACGTGGCCTGGATCTGGTGGTCAGCACCAGTGGAGTGACTCTTGAAGGAGTCTGACTCCAAGATATGTTCCTGACAGGTAACGCATCTAGAAGTGTAGTCAATATTCCCTGTTGGATAGGAGGAATGGAATTGTCATTAGTATGGGCACCTGAGACAAGTAGGTCCCTTAGGTTAGCGGGGCGTCTGAAAACAGTTATATGCTCCTCAGGGATTGAACGTTAGAGGCGATCTTAGGTGTGGAGTATATGGGGGATAGCACTGGTAATCTGACATATGGGGGTAGAATGGGAAGACTATTGGCACAGTCTCGGGTTGTGGGATTCTCAAAAAGTACTGACAGCCTAGCCACAATGTGCTCCTTGGGTACCATCATAGTCTGAGGGTTTGGCTATAGACAAAGCTAGTCTTGCAGTGCCATGGATGACAACTAGTTGAGTAAAGATATTGGTGCTTATATGTGGGTTTGACAAATAAATCAGTATTTAAGCCATCTTCCTTCTTGCGAATTACGTTATCAAGGAAATGGGTCTCTGTGATTGAGTACTCTGAAGTGAATTTGATAGTCCTGTGGAATGAATTCATGTGGTCAATAAACCTGGTTAGACTCTCTTCATCGCTTCACAAATGAAGAATTTGTCGTCGATATAGCGCCACAAAATCCCAGGTCGGCATGGGACCAAAGCCAACATGGATCAATTTCTCAGTACTCTCTTTTAACAGAAGTTTGCGTACACTCTTAATACTGGTGATGGGGCCAGTATATATTATGAAGAACAGGGGCCGAGTTCAGATCCTTGTGGTACACCATACAAAAGTGGAATATCCAAAGATAATGTACCATTTATACAGACAGATTCAGTGCAGTGGAGATGATGTAATGCCAGCAGCACCTTCAAGATGGGAATATCTCATGATCAACCGTATCAAAGGCTGCTGATAAATCAAGCAGTACAAGAAATACATATTTTTTGTCGTCAAGATCACGAAGAATGTCATTTTGGACACGGATTAATGCCGTCTCCGTACCATGGTATTTCCTGTAGGCTGATTGAAGATGATTGAAAAGATTGTGCTTAAACATATGATCAGATATCTGTGAGGCAACTGCTTTTTTAATAATTTTTGAAATGAATGGTAAATTTGACACAGGTCTATAATTTTTCAAGACCTCCTGGTTGAGAGATGCCTTTTTCAGCAAGAGCCTGTTTCATTATGTGTGGGAAAGTGGCAGTTTCTAGTGACAGGTTTACAATATTTGTGATAGTTGGAAGAACAGTATCCAAATGATTTTTCAAAATGGAGGTTGGCAGCGGGTCGAGATCACATGATTTACTCGGCGAAGATGTAATAAGTTCTCCAACTTCTTGCTCCGAGACTGGTGTAAATTTCTCCAAAAATGAGATCTCCTTCTCACTGATGGGTCTTCCTGGGTTGCCAGGTTTGTGAACCTTAGGCAGCAGGTAGAATCTGGCTGTTCTGAAATCTGTGGAAGAGAGAAATTTATGAGCCTTCTTAGATAGGTGACTGCTGCATCGTACCGGTCTGTCATCCACTGTAATCTCCTTACAGTAAAGTAAATACATCTACTGCTTTTGAACCAGGGGTCCAATACCGTGAATTGAAGCGCGGTAACATGTTGAAATTTGCAAATCTATCGACTGTATGGATCACCAGATTCTGTGTAATATGTTGATTAAGTAATTTGCAAGTGCTCAGTTATCGTAATCTACGATCCAGGTAAGCTGTCTCCTTTGTCATTCTGAGATCGAGGGACCCATTCTACTTTCACAGTGATATCATGGTCCACACATACTGAAACTATGGAATATGTCATTTCCTGCATTACGGTATTGCTGCTACCAAGTTTTAAAATGCGAATTACATTCTGACTGTCAGTGAACCATTTTCTGCTAGTACCAGCAAGTATGGTGATAATATACAAATATAACATGGTTTGAGGGTGGACAGTCGATATTAGCTCCCCGAGGTATTGGAAGTTGAGAAACTAGTTCCCGAGGCGAAGCCGAGGGACCTAGTTTCTCAACTTCCAATACCGAGGGGAGCTAATATCGACTGTCCACCCGAAATAAACCATGTTATATTTGTTTTACTATACCTCATACATATTCACAGTATTCTCTAGTTCGGCATCATTGAGCTCGGTAAAACGCAAATTGACATTTACGTGTGGCGCCATCTTTTCATGTAGCTAGGGCGATGTTCGCGCGTGCGTACTACACCCGTGCGACTGTTCCCCGCCGGCGCGCGGGGAACAGATCGTTGTGACTGTTCCCCGATGCAACAGTCTACTACGCACTACTGCGCATGCGTATTTACCCTGTGCGTGAATACTCGCGGGCGCTAGGTAAATAGCCAAAATAGCATCTGGCACGTGATGGTGAATGGACCAGTGAGAATTCGGCTCTTGATCATGAATATGTATGAGGTATAGTAAAACTATTTATAACACTTTTGGACTGCTTTGAGTTCCCTCCAAGTTGAGCTTTGTAATTTGTTGTCCTCTACCCAATCGCCGTGTGCGATTGCGCCGTTTATCTCTACAGCATACCCCACTACTCCTACACTACTTGTGTCTGAATACACTGCTTTTGGTACGTGAAATCTGCTTCCATAGCTAATGGTCTTAGGGCTAGAATATTTTGGTCCCAGAATTGTAGTTCTCTCAGAGTTTCTGCTGTAAGCATTATCGACTGTTGCCAGGAAGCTGCAGATTGGACATTGGATAGCATTGACTTTGTCATTAACCTTGTTACGTTGCCCAATACTGGAGTCATCGCTATGATTTGACCAATTAGGCTTGCAAGTAATTTTACGTGGAGTTTCCTATTGTAGTTGTCCTTAAAGGGACAGTATCTTCACGATCAACAGGGCATGGAATCAGAGTGTTAGTTTTAGATTAACTCAGTGACTGAAAATGATAACCCATATGATAAGGTCATAATTACTGTTTCTGCTGCGTAAATGACCCAGTCACTGTGTTAATATTAGACTAGGACATCGATTCCATGTCCTGTCGAAAGTCTGCTCTGATCGTGACGATACTACCCATTTAAACTGCATGATCGTTTGTTTAATACAAAGCACTTTTGATTTTACTGGGCAGATCACATAAAATGTGGAGGTACGCCTATATGCTATATTTATGTATTATTTTATATCATATAATGCTTTCACATGTACTAATTTTACCAACTTGATCATTACCCAGTTATTTGGGAGGTTGGAGTGGTATCCTATGAATTAGACGTAGAGACTCCCAAAACACACTCACCACTTAACCTTTAAATATGGGCATGTAATTCAAGGAAATTTCAATAATTAAAGTTCCCAATTGTAGTAATTCATACAAACTATCAAACAAGCAAATATAATGATAGCGGGGAAAACATTATGTGATTTTTTATAATTGTCATTTGGTACAAGTTTGGTTTGTGTTTATAGGCAATTAAATATGTTTTTGCCAAGTAATTTGAAATTCTCCCAACCGTAACTTCCGGTTAAGTATTTTGATTGCGTTAATACATCGCGGTGTTGATCTTTGTGATGTGGTTGTTCTTTTGTAAAATTTGGTAAAATTACAATATTTCGACATATTAAAAAGTAACATATTAAAACATGCCGCTAGAGGGCCCTCGGAACTGCGATGACGTCACCAATTATAATTTTGAAAAGGTCTAAGTCTACCACCTCGAAATTATTCATGTCATATCATGTCTGTTAGAAAACTGTCATATAATTCAAGTTCTTTTCTGGAGTGAGTTATTTGTTCAGGTGTTATCATTTTTAAAACTATTAATCTTGATGCCATTACGATTTCATACATCTACATGATAAGGTTGTTGACGGTGCCAAGTGTCAATTCAGTTTGAGGTTTGCAAGTATGGTAACAATTCTGGAGAAACATTTGGGAGAAGAACAGGGGAAATAGAAACTCAAACAATTTCAAGAGGTGTTTGGTGAAACCGAAAACAAAATAATTAGAACAATTTCAATAGGTGTTTGGCGAAGCCGAAACAACCGTTTTCAAAATCGGTGTCACATTATCAAAATTGCCAATCTATAGTTGGCAATTTCATATAACAAGTGTTTTATATCGGTATTCTGCTCAATGTGTGGCATCATCACAGACGAAAACAATTGTGAAGGGGGTGAGGGCATTTAAGTAGTCAGTATCCCATGTGCTATATAAAAGCAAATGGGTTTTTAGAGAGATTCGGTTTAAATGACACTTCTTGTATTTTTGCTCAGGAAGATGATGACGAATTTGATTCTTATCCGCTATCCGCTATAGTAGAAATGCATTTTACATTTTGAAGAAAAACTAGCTTTCAAAGTGCTTCAATTTTACGCGTATGCATCTCACGTTATTTTTAATTGATTTATATTAAAATTATGCTAGTATAGTGAATCAAAGCTACATATATTCACAAACTTTATTATTTAGGATAACCAGCTGTTCCTATTTCTAGTATGAATCATTATAAATATAGGCAACGTTAGGGTGGGGAACGTTTATTGGGAGGGTGTGAGAAAAAATTAAGGTGTTTGAAATATGGATATGTTTAAATATAAACTTTCATGTATGTCGAATAAATAGCTATACAGAGAGTAACAAGTTTTTTTAATATATTTAGTTTAAGTAACTGTATGAATTATCTTATAGGCGAAAAGAAGGATTGGAATTACATTAATTATTAAGGTATGCAATTTTGTTAGATGGTATCTTGTATAACAAGAAATAGGCAGAGGAGAGTATGGTGGAATGGAGAGGGGTGAGAAAAGGAGCATGGAGATGGGTAAGAAAAGTGGCAGGGAGAGGGGAGGAACTGTTCCCTTGACTCTGAAATGCATTATAAATATTCACATTAAAGTAAAGATTACCTATAAAACTGGCAATGCATATTATGCACATGTTTGTGCTCTACAATATATGCTCCTATGTACTGCGTTAATGTGGTAGTAGCTACTTGCGCAGCCCTAGGGTTTGCTGAGGTGTGAACATCAACAGGAGATGGGACTCGAATCCCTGGTTGGACCACGACTAGGAGGCGGGACTGGTACAACAGTAGTCAACTCAAACCACTCAGGACAAAAAGTAGTTAGTTGCATCTGACATCAATGGTTATTTATTGGTACAACCAACTCCAAGAAACACCCCAGTCCTGGATAATCAAGTAAGACACTCAATAGGTTGTTCCACAAACTGTCATATTTTACCAGACAAATATGCTTAATTTATACTTCAGAACTCAGAAGATTAACAAAGTTGTCGATTGTGTAGAATCACCAAAAGCGCGAGAAAACATACCCGTCAAGTGAGGGCGCACTTGCGTCCACCACATTAACATATTTAAGCTCTGAGGCGTTTTCCAGGCTTGATCCCTATAGCAATTTTAAGAACCATAAAATATCGTTGCTTTACTCCAAAAATCCTTACAAAATAATAGCCAGTTGGAACTGTTAGATATTCAAGACTGTATTGTCTTTGTAATTGAACCATAACACAGCCCCTTTTCATATTTTGAAGCAAACAGATATTTCAAAACCGCTTCACTTTTAAAAATTAAATATATTTCGCAGGTCCCTAAAGGGAATCATGAGCCTTATAATTGTTTAAACCACGATGTGGTACTTTTTACTTTTTTACTTTTACGCGCATGCATTTCTCGTTATTTCAACCCATCAAAGAAGACCCTTCAACGTATTGTCATCATTGAGCATTTTGAACTATTGATGAGTTTTAATTGATCGATATTGATTAATATAAAAATATGTTAGTATAGTGAATCAAAGCTACATATATTCACAAACTTGTTTATTTAGGATAACCAGCTGTTCCTATTTATTGTTTAAATCATCATAATAATAGGTAATGTTATGGTGGGGAACGTTTGTAGGGAAGGTGTGAGAAGAATTTAAGATTTTTGAAATTTCGATATTTTTCAACATAAACTTTCATATATGTTGAATAAAATGCTATACAGAAACCAATAAACAGAAACCAATATATAGTTTAAGTAACCTAATGAATTATCTTTTAGGCGATTGGAAGGACATTAATTATAAATTATTATGCAAAGTTGTCCGATGTTATCTTTTATAACAAGAAATAGGAAGAGGAGAGTACAGATGGGTGCAGAGGGGTGAGAAAAAGGGGCATGGAGAGTGGTGGAAAAAAGGGGCAGGGAGGGGGAGGATGTGTTGCATTGACTTTGAAATCCAATATAAATCTTCATAATAAAGGAAATGATTACCTATAAAACTGGGAATGCATATTATGCACATGTTTGTGTCCTACATATAGGCCTATGTACTGCATTAAAATATTGAGGCGTTCTTCAAAAAAATCATTCAAGAGAAACAACATAGAAGACACCATTATAATAATTTAAGCCAAAACTTTTAAAACTGGAGAAGGGCTTCAATACGGGTTTGTTCACAGGTGGAGTTAAGGGGGCATACATGGGCTAAGTTAGGGATGGGGTGTCGGCCCAATGCTCAATATTCAGCGCTTATTCGATCTGACACATGTAGGAATCTAGGTTATTTTCTCTACTTGGTTATCTGTCTGTGTTTTATCCTGGGGATATCTTGATTGTTCAAATGTTTGACGTTTTTGACATGCTTTTGACACATGGGTGATGACAGCATTCTCATCAGCAAGCATAGCAAGAAGTAGGTTCTCTGGGTGAGCATGTAAGGCATTACGCTGGATAGCTGCTTTTCCAGTGCGCTTCTCTCTGGCATTGAAATATTTCATAAGTGTTATCATGAAATAACGGTTCTTAGGCCCATCGGTGCATAATGGTGACATTTAATTCTTAATCAGCTTTGAGCGTATAAATTAATGACAGCTGTTGTTAGTCGTCTTATGAACACGTATGAACATATGAACTTCAAGACATAGATTTCTTTGTGCCAAAGTCAACCATCAGGAATGGCAGAGAGGGCCGGGTTCTAACATAGCAATACCAGCATCCCACTCCACTATGATAATGGCCGGCAGTGCACACAGCTGATCCCAGCTGAGGTCTACCACTACTTCTTCAGGTAGATATGGGAAGTAGGAAGATAATATTGGTTGAAAGTCAACTATTCCTGGCTCTGCTCTTTCAGTTGTGATCCAAGTACACCACTGACTTGTTTTGGTCCTGTAGTACAATGTACTACCATGTTCATACCATTTCTTAATGTTCTTAGCAAAATCATGTAATGGTGGCTTGTACAGGAATACATACATATGTACATGTATCAGCTTAACTTGACTATTTTTATTCGGAGAAACCAAAATGCTCCCCGAAATTATGAACCCTCATTGTGAGGGTACAGGTTCCAAAATCAACAACACGAAAACACTGGGTCTCTGGTTAGGTAAATGGAATACTGGATCAGACTCCCCTGTGATTTCAAATGGGTATCTGATAAAATACAAATTTATGGAATCTATGTTTATAACCAAGTTACGCCAGAAGACAATTGGTGTCCCAGAAAAAAATGAAATCAAACACACCATGAACCGATGGAAAGCTAGGAATTTAACACTTAACGGCAAGTCGATTGTTGTCAATAATATGATCGGGGCTGGTCTCACCTACTTGGGATCATTATTTCCATGTCTGGATAACCTGATTAAAAAAATATGAGATTATTTGGGATTTTTACTGGAATGGTAAACCAGACCAAATCAAATCAAATGTTATGAGAAATATAACGGAGAGGGGTGGCACAGGGGTAATGAACGTCAAATTCAAACTTGATAGTCTGAACATAAAACGGCTATGCAAATAATTGTGCGCTTTTTTTTACTAGAAATTATCAATGCTTTTAATAATGCCCAAGGTAGAATATTTGTTTTAACTACGAACTAATCTGGTTGCATGTGTACACATTATATAATAACTTGCACACGTTACAATTTATTAAAGGAAATCTAAATATTTAAAGTACCCAATCTAAATAACCATACACACTATCTAGCAAGAAAATGTGTTTTTTTATATAGAGTTGGTTGGATGTTACGTTTCATATTAAACACGTTGTTTCTTAGTAATTGTTTTTTGTCTAAAATGGCATACGACCCGTTTTATAAGTCAAATTATTGTAAAGTTAAAATGGGTTTATTGAAATATGGGTATAATGTACGACACAGTAACTTGAGAGACATTTATGTCATAACAGACAATGATAAGGATAACTGTCAGACCAAGAAATGATGACAATGATTTACTCAGAGAAGACACAAATATGATATGTATTTAAAGGGTATAATATTTTGAACAAGAAAATGAAATTATTCACTTCGAAAAACAGCGAAAATTATGAGCGTTTTCAGGTCAGACTCATTTTATAACAAAAAACTAAACTATTACATAGATTGCTGAAATTCTAGCGTCGGGTGAGAAACATTTAATTTTTTTAATGTTTAGATTTTATTTTATTTATTTGTTTATTTTTATTCATTATTTAATTTTTTTACCATGCAGTGCTCCATACATACGTCAGTGTGAGGGCAAAATCAAATCAATTAAAAACTATATACTTATATAGGTGAATTTACTATTTTGAAAATGTTTATACGTGCTTTTGGGAAACGATGGAAAGCCAGGACATTTCAACATCCGTTGTCATCAATTGTGTGTTTTGATTTATCCCCAGTTTGCTTGATCCTTATAGCAATTTAAAATATAAAACCTTTGAAAATCATAGGGGTCATAACGTGGGTAAACATTTAGGGTCAAAGGTCAAAAAAAAATTCTTATTTTATGAAAAGTAACATTGTTGAAGAAAATTTGAGTGCTTTAGAAACCACAGGGGTCATAAACATTGGTCAGTATTTGCGGTCAAATGTAATGTTTTAGGCCATTACCTAAATAGTGAATTAATGCTTGTTTCCAGTAAATTAGCACAGATCCAAGAATGACCAACATAAGGAAAGGCTTGATGGAAACCAAGTTGCTCAAGACAAAAACACCAGATGAACTCAGAAAGAGAAAACTGTTTTCAAAACCACACATGTTGATCTTATTTGGCCAGAGTCACACTTCATATTCAATGCTTTCAATATAATTCGAATTGACTATCCTCTACTGTGGCCACATGGTATTCATATTTCATGGTTGCAGAAAGATTTGAATGACATAGCACAGCGAGGAGTGAAGATGATGAGTGACTTTGACAACATCATTACTACTGACCCCCAACAGGGAGCTTGTCTTTTGCAAGCAGTGGAGTTCAACAGGAAATAATTTGACAGTTTCACAAAAGCACCCCTAAACGTATAAGCACCACCGATCCATGATATAACAATCAACTTTGTAATAAAAAACACAGGCCTTTCAAACCAATTACACGTATGTATGTCTACAGCATTTGCCCTAAGACTTTTGGTCTTTGATCCCAAATTGACCCCCAAACTGTGACTAATATTGTGATCCCAATTGTTTCCAAAGCACTCGGCACTTACTTTTAAATATGGGCAGGCAATTCAATTTCTTGACAATTAAATTCTCTCAACCGTAACTTCCGGTTCAATTAAGTGATTGCGTTAATACGTCGCAGTGTTTATGTTTGTAATGTGGTTTTTATTTTTAAAACTTAGTAAAATTCCAATATTTCGAGATATTAAAAAAGTGCCATTTTTAAACATGCCGCAAGAAGGCCCTGAGAACTGCGATGACGTCACCCTCTATATTTTTGAAAAGGTCTAAGTCTGCCACCTGGAAATTGTCTTATCATGTTTATGAGGAAAAAATGTCATATAATTCAAGTTCTTTTCTGGAGTGAGTGAGTGATTGAATGCATAAATAAGAATTATTTCTTAAGGCGAGACACCAATACTCAAAGTAGCGTTCCCCTGCAAGCGCCCGCTCAAGAAATAAGATTTATGTTCAGGAGTTATCATTTTTAATATTGATGTCATTACGATTGCCTACATCTACATGATAAGGTCTGTGATGGTGCCAAGTATCAATTCAATTTGAGCTTCGCAGAAATATGTGGAGAAATATGTTGGTGAAGAACAAAAGAAACATAAACTCGAACATTTGCAATAGGTGTTTGGTGAAGCCGAAACAACCGTTTTCAAAATAGGTGTAATATAATCAAAACAGTAGGATATTGGAACAATGTCAAACTAGACTCGTGTTATACATGTGTTATTGGCTGTGCCAGATTTTTAAAGACTGGAGGCATTGTCCAGTACACTCAATTTCCCCACATTTCCCCCACCGCCCCCCACACTCAATTTCCCCCACATTTCCCCCACCAAACGGGGTGTCTCCTGCTCCTCTCCTTACTACTTTTAAACCATTTCAACAAAAGTAATACAAACAATGTTAAGATTTTATTTATTAATTTAAAGGACATCACTGATATTTTCAAAACCAATTACAATATTACATTAAAAATCACACTTTAATTCAAATCAATCCATTAGCAGTATAAATAAACAAATAAAATATAAAAAACAAAAAAACAAAAACGATTTCACACAATAAACTTGTTCAATGGAAATAATTATCTCAAAGGAGATTATACATTATGCATTCAACTGTTCAATATTGCTACCAATCAGTTCAGTTAAATTGTTAAAAAACGTAGAGTAGAACGAACGGGCAACATCGTCAGGGTCCGCCCTCCACTCATTTAGGATTTCCCTAATCATAGAATGTTTATCAATGTCCAATCCCTCGTCGCTTGATTCACTAACATTTAGATAGGTGTTGACTGCGTCAAGAACGTCAATAACTTTGTCCGCGTCTACATGTTCCACCGCTTCTTCGTAATAATCAGATACATAGTCATAAAGACGGCATGGTGGATGCATACCGAAAAACGCACACTCATGATCATACAGACTCGGCCAGTTATCCTCACATCCTTTACACCCTCGTTGTTCCTGAGCAGCATACACGAGCTTTAGTATGTTATCCGTAACCATCTTGGTCAGAATTCTTTTGATAACCATTCTGGTGGGTGATGCGTCTTCTACTATATCAACACTGGCGGGTGATTGAATGTCTCCTGGAATGAGTAGTAAACAAAGAAAAAGTTAATAGCTGTGTTTACACCGTTCACAGGGCTTTTGTAATGTCGGTGCTCTGTCCGGCCAGCATCATCCACTCTTCGGTGGTGAGATTCAACCCCTTCATCCCAGCCAGCAATCGGGTCTTGTTCATGTTCCAATAATACTCTCTGATATTAACGTAGGGGCGCCCCTTGAAACGTTTTACATAAGCGTAACGCTCACCTCCGATCTTGAATCTTTTGGCATTCTTCTGGTTGTCCACCTCTTCGGGGTCTGGGCTGTAGCTTCTCTTGACGGTGTCCTTTCCCTTCACGTGGGGTGAACCCGAAGCCCCATGGTTGTCTGCCTGCACCTGAGAGGAATTACCGGTCAACTCGTTCACAGCAGCCGCCAGAATGTCCACTCCGGTTGAGTCGACCAGTCTTCTCTGTTCACGCTGGATCGGCATGGTAGTAGGGATGGTCCAAACACTCTCTCTGGTAAATATGTTGTAGAAGTAACATTTACCCTCAGTCGAACTGTACGCTTCACGCCAACCGGTTTTGACTTGCTCGTGTGTAAGTTTTTTCACACAGTCAAACGGTCCACCATCCAACAGAGACGTCGGGGAAGTTGGCGGTGCTACTGACATCGATGCAGCATCGTAGGTTGTATTAAGATTGGAAAGTTCAGCCAATCTTGTGAGAGATACAGTATACAGCAACGTATATTCTAGCAGAAGTCAGAAGTCAGTTGTCCGGGGTATGGAATGAGTTGTAAATATCAAACAGTTGCCCTTTTATGAGTTTCAGACACCAGCAGTCAAATTGACAGCGTAAATTATTTCGGGTTAACCTTTATTATCCAATCAAAACGCAGCACGATTGACCATTCATAGCACAATACAATGGTTACGTGACGACTTGTCCGTGACGTCATACAGGCAACATCATTCATCACGGCAACTTCATTCATCACCAGGTCAACGCGTCTTAGCTAACAACTTATGAGTAATTCTATCCATTAAGATTTCTAGTAGTCCTTTTGTTTACCTATCAACTTACGAGTAATTCTATCCATTAAGATTTCTAGTAGTCCTTTTGTTTACCTAACAACTTATGATTATTTCTTCCCATTAAGATTTATAGTCCTTTTGTTTACCTAACAACTTATTTCTGTTCAATTTAATAGTAAAAATAAATTATATATGTACATGTTTTTATTGCGTGTTTGCTCGTTCTTTCGTTTGTTTTGTTTTAAAGATATTTATTACAAATCTCATTGTATTATATTATAAACCGCTGAATCATGTTACTGAAAAGGAACGCACTAACGGATTCAACGAAATATGTGTCCCAATATGAAAAAACATAAACTCCACAAAAGCCCCACCGTCCATTTACCCCACATTTCACCACCGGCCCCCACCCTCAATTTCCCCACATTTCCCCCACCGCCCCCACACTCAATTTCCCCACATTTCCCCCACCGGCCCCCCACACTCAATTTCCCCCACATTTCCCCCACCAAACGGGGTGTCTCCTGCTCCTCTCCTTACTACTTGCTTATAATTATGTGGATTTGACAAATAGATCAGTAGTTAAGCCATCTTCCTTCTTGCGAATTACGATATCAATGAAATGGGTCTCTGTGGTTGAGTACTCTGAAGTGAATTTGATAGTCCTGTGGAATGAAATCACGTGGTCAATAAACCTGGTACTACCCATTTAAACTGCATGATCGTTTGTTTAAATACAAAGCAATTTTGATTTTACTGGGCAGATCACGTAAAATATGGAGGTAAGCCTATATGCTATATTTATGTATTATTTTGATATTTCATAATTGCCATTTACTACACGTCTGGTTTCGTTTATTGGCAGTTAAACATGCCAACTTCCGGTTCAATGTTGTGATTGCGTTAATACATCGCAGTGTTGTTATTTGTAATGTGGTTGTTCTTTTTATACTAATTTGACCAACATGAATACTTCCCTTTTACCCAGTTATTTTAATCACATTGCTTTATATGTGTATATTAGACATACTGTCGCGAGGTCGGAGTGGTAACCTATGAATTAGATTGAGAAACTCCCAGAACACACTCAGCACTTACCTTTTATTAAATTCAATTTATTGACAATTAAACATGGTTTGGCCAGGTAATTTTAAATTTTCTCAACCGTAACTTCTGGTTCAACGAAGTGATTGTGTCAATACGTGGCAGTGTTTTTGCTTGTAATGTGGCTGTTCTTTGTAAAATTTGGTAAAATTACACTATTTTGAGATAATAAAATGTGCCACTTTTAAATATGCCGCTAGAGGGCCCTCAGAACTGCGATGACGTCACCAATTACATTTTTGAAAAGGTTTAAGTTTGCCACCTGGAAATTGTTCACGGTCATATTATGTCTATGAGAAAAAAATGTCATATAATTCAAGTTCCTTTCTTGAGTGAGTGAGTGAGTGAATGAATGAATACATAAATAAATAAGATTTATTTGTTCAGGAGTTATCATTTTTAATATTAATTACGATTCCATACATCTACATGATAAAGTATCAATTCAATTTGAGGTTCGCAAGTATGGTAACAGATTATGGAGAAACATTTGGGTGAAGAACAAACGAAACAGAAACTCGAACATTTGCAATAGGTGTTTCGTGAAGCCGAAACAACCGTTTTCAAAATCGGTGTCATATAATCAAAACAGTAGGATATTGAAACATTGTCAAAACTAGACCCGTTTTATACATGTGTTATTGTCTGTGCCAGATTGTTAAAGACTGGAGGCATTGCCCAGTACCTTTAAGTTTGCTTCTCTTGAATACATGGAGCCACCCATAAAATAGATAAACCACAAGATGGGTCTACATATAGATATGCAACTATAATTTAATACCAATCTTTATTTGCTGATTTAAAAAAAGGATGTTTCCTCCCTCTGTCTCCCTCAATTTCCTATATATGTATGTGCTATATACATGTAAAGGCAAACACGTTTTTTTCATTGACACTTCTCAATCTTTTTGTTCATGAACAGGATGACGAATATGTTTATGAATCAGTAGTTGAAATGTGTTTTACATTTTGAAAAATTCTTCAAAATTCTTCAATATATATTTATATTTGTTTTAACTACGAAGCAATACATTACGAATTTTACGCGCATGCATCTCAAGTTATGTCAGCCCATCCAAGAATACAATAATTCAACGGAAAAGTTACATTAGTTATATGTTACCTTTGCTATTTTTTTTTTACTTTACGTGACTACTGCTTTATTGTCAGGGTGTGTATGGTTTAATATTGACAATCAAACCCATCTTTC
The DNA here is from genome assembly GCA_029582265.1 of Zoroaster sp. YZ-2022. Classification (NCBI taxonomy): domain Eukaryota; kingdom Metazoa; phylum Echinodermata; class Asteroidea; order Forcipulatida; family Zoroasteridae; genus Zoroaster; species Zoroaster sp. YZ-2022. Next base: position 99,289,427 of record CM055816.1, on the reverse strand, counting down.
CTAAGTAGCTTCTTGGCAAACAAATAGGCAAACGACCCATTTTAATGATTGAATTGTTGTAAAGAAAAAAAATGCAATACTCTATGATAATAATGCCTCTCTCATTTGTATACAAAGAATACACATAATTTTTTTAACACATTAATCATCAAATAATCCAAATTGTCTCTGAATTATTCTCAGAAAAGTGCCTTAAAATCCTTACACCGCATTGGAATGTTATATATCATTCATAAATTTTAAGCGTCTACCAAAAATGCCTGGTTTTTCATGAAATAAATATCCTGGAATATTGTGAATAAAAAAGTCTATCATCATCCATATGTTCTCCACCTCACTGGGTAGGTAAGATTACTTTATTGGTTATATTGAATGAGAACAAGTGGCGGTCGGATACGACATTCTACCTGGAATGGGTCACACACTGCATGTTGAATTGTGTATGACTTACATGGATGTGCATTACTTACTGGGTCGCACAACACTTACTTGGATGTGCATGACTTACCGTGTCGCACAATACTTACTGGATTGTGTAATAATTACTTGGTCGTGTAATACTTACTTGATTGTGTAATACTAACTTGGTCGTGTAATACTGACTTGGTCGTGTAATACTTACTTGGTCGTGTATTACTTACTTGGTTGTGTAATACTTACTTGGTCATGTAATATTTACTTGGTCGTGTATTACTTACTTGGTCGTGTATTACTTACTTGGTTGTGTAATACTTATTTGGTCGTGTAATACTTACTTGGTCGTGTAATACTTACTTGGTCGTGTATTACTTACTTGGTTGTGTAATACTTACTTGGTCGTGTATTACTTGGTTGTGCAATACTTACTAGAGCGCGTATTACTTACTTGATAGTGTATGACTTAATGCAGTGCGAACAATAAGCGATAAATGCAGTGCCTGCAAAGTGGATATTAGGGGACTATTGTGCAGTAAGGGAGTAAGAAAAGAATACTCCGACAAATAGTCTGGTTATACTCTCTGTGATTTATTGAGTCATAGAACAATTGATTTGTTGTCCTGACAAATATTGGTCAGGTGTGGATTGAATTAAGGTAACTGTGGACCAACTTAGGGATTGACAATCAATTACCAACCGGCGGTAGATTTCCTCCAAAACGGACTTGCTCCTTGGCCTTGATATTGCTCTGAGTGATCTTCGGTCTGAGAAAGTAATCAGGCCCGAGTTTCCAGCCACAACATGTAATAATTTGACGAACTTTACCTGAATACTATCCTTGACCCACAATTTTAAATTCCATTGTGTTGTTCATGTAAAGTAGGTCTATATCAGTCAAACTAAGGAAGTCGGAGCCTATGGATTTGGTTAGGCAATTTAATAAAGGAACTCTAAATTATTCCCAAATTTTAATATATCATACCAACCATCTAACAAGTAAATATGTTGCGAGCGGGGAAAAAACTTAAATTTTCTTGGTATATATTAAATATAAAAATAAGGTAAGCGACATGTTTTAGAAGTCGAATTACTGTAAAGTAAAAATGGGTTTTAATGAGAAACGGGTATACACCACTTTCTCATTAAACCCCATTAATTATAATTATTTTACGACACAATAACTTCAGACGCATTTATATGTAACATCCATATTTCAGACGAAGCAATGATAGTAATGTTTTTCACAGAGAAAATACAACTATGAGTTGCACTTATTTTTTCTAAATCTATTACATTTGTTGAATTTTGCTTGACTTTTATGGTTTCATGTTGAAAACTGATGACGTGAGACGCAAACACTCAAAACTGACAGTATCATTGTGTCATCGTGTATCTTCAAATGGAAACAGAAATAAAGTAATACATTAACGGAACTACAGATTGAGATATATATGAGCTATATGTTATCTCAGCCGGTCCTCTTTTCGTATTGTTATAATTCATCTAATGCATTTTATCATAGCTGAAGTGGTAACCTCATTCTCTGCTGTTCAACGTGCCAGTCAAATAAAACAGCGCCTCCCCTCCACGACCACGAATGTCGGAGGGAAAATTCATTTGAATTAGAGACGGACAAAACAAAAGTAAATGTCATGCTTGCGGACAACAGGAAATTTGATTTAATAATTTCACTGATACGTAATTACTTTAGTAGCTGTTTTATTTTATTTTATTTTAATATCTCAGGTTGTAACAACTCATACGGAATTGTAACAATTCATACGCCCCTGCTGGGCGCTCAAATAAAATGTGATGCTTGTGAAAAATAGGAAATGCCTTTAAAGAAAATTGATAATTAAATGTTAAGCGCGTACATTTATGTTATTTTGGAGGTTTCTTTTTTTTTATACAAACCGCTGTTATGTAATATTCTAGCCGTCATTCAATCGTCATCGATTTTCATAAGCATTTTGGGACTCCCCTATATAAAATAAATAAATAAATAAATGAAAACAAAATCAACGTTTTGGCGTTTGGTGTCAACTTTCAAACTCTGAACTGGACAACATTGAGTAATGCATTCTGGAAATCCAATATGGCCGCAACTACGTTTAATATCTTATATTTTGTCCCAATAATCTGTTTTGTTCAATATATACACTTCTGACATTAATATTTACACTCATGTTATTAAATTTGCTTTTGTATCTTGTGGATGAAAAATCCAGTTTTCATATTGAAATAACAAATAAAACAATGCCATTTCCAAAAATATTTACTGTAAACCATGCTTAGCACAAATATTTTGAGGAAATATTTTCCTCTAGTAAAATTATAGGTAAAATAGAAGAAAAACAAAGACGATACATCGATAACTGTGCTACAGATGCAATTCGATACGTATATTGGCTGACAACTTGGATATTTAAATTGATAATTAAATGATAAGTGCGTAAATTTATGTTATTTTGGAGGTTTTTATTTAATTTTTTTTTTTTTTAGTTTTTCATTTGTAAATTTTATTGATACAAGCCAAATTGAATTGTCCAAATCACTTTGGTCGGCACGCATAAGTCCGTGAGTCAGGGTATTGCGAAACAAACTTTGATAAGCCATGTTTCTTTAACCAGGGTGCAATTTCAGCTGCTTAGCATAAAAATTGCTTACAAGAAATATTTGCTTCGTAGATTTTCTTGGTTACCAGCCAAACATGCACATGAAATTAGTATACTTTGGCTGGTAGTCAGTTTTATGTTGCTTAGCAAAAATATTTGCTTAGCAGCTCTAGGAAATTGGCCCCAGATGTTAAATGCTTCCCACGTGATTACGTTTCATTAAATCACATCGTATGACTGTTTGACCATGTATGAATCACATGTAAGTACTCCTGATTAATTTTACCGTTTCCATTCATTCTCATTATCCAAAGTTTTTGCCCTGAGGAGGTTTCTCTACTTGGTGAAGTATAATATTCTTATTTGTTTTTCACCTTTATATCATTTGTTTAATAATACAATGTATATTCTTTTCCCCTTTCACACAGGATTTTTTGCATTGGGAGGGAACCACAAGCATAGGTATGTTCGTTTTGTGTTAGAGTAGGTGATTTGTATTTTTCCTATAAAGCCGCTTAATAAATTGAAAGTTGTTTGTTTAGGTTGTATCCATTAGGCATGGTTGTAATTTGCGCATCGCTCCTCGACCCTTTGTTTTTTGTTTCTTTTCTTTTGTTTTGTTTTCTTTTCTTTTCTGTTTATTCTTAATAGCTGTGAATATATTTTTAACGCGTCCTTTGTAAGTTTTAAATAACGTTCTATATCAATGTGGTAACGCTGCTCCAAGTTATTTTGCTGGCCATCAGAGTGCGTCTTGGATAGCATGTAGCCACACGTCATCGATGTGGAGCCATTTAAAAGTAATAAAACTCTCTATATCAATAAGACTTCATCAGTAATTAAGTTAGTTCAATACATATAATATATTATATTGATGACATTCTTGCGTCGGGTGATAAACAGTTGATTTAATTTTGCCCTACATCGCCATGTGCATACTGCATACTCAGTGCTTTCCGATTGTCTGTGAAAAAAATGACAGGCGACTAGGGAGGGATTCGAACCAACGACCTCCTGCTTGTTATTGTACATGTCTTAACCTCTAGACCACCGACCTTACCCGATGACAACTGGCTGTCAACGAACCCGCTGTTATATAATATTCTAGCCGTCATTCAATCGTCATCGATTTTCATAAGCATTTTGGGACTCCCCTATATAAAATAAATAAATAAATAAATAAATAAATGAAAACAAAATCAACGTTTTGGCGTTTGTTGTCAACTTTCAAACTCTGAACTGGACAACATTGAGTAATGCATTCTGGAAATCCAATATGGCTGCAACTACGGTTAATATCTTATATTTTGTCCCAATAATCTGTTTTGTTCAATATATACACTTCTAACATTAATATTTACACTCATGTTATTAAATTTGCTTTTGTATCTTGTAGATGAAAAATCCAGTTTTCATATTGAAATAACAAATAAAACAATGCCATTTCCAAAAATATTTACCGTAAACCATGCTTAGCACAAATATTTTGAGGAAATATTTTCCTCTAGTAAAATTATAGGTAAAATAGAAGAAAAACAAAGACGATACATCGATAACTGTGCTACAGATGCAATTCGATACGTATATTGGCTGACAACTTGGATATTCGATAAAATGAAAACAGAATTTTAAAAATCAACAATAATAATTTTAAATTTGGTGCGCTGTTTTCATGTCCATGAAAACATTTAATGAAAAAGTGACCCCGCTCTCATGTTGAGGGGTTCTGAAATGACGTACACATAATCCAGTAGTGACCAGGCAATACATAATAGATTTGTGTGACATTATTGTGATATATTTGGAACCAGTATAGAAATAGATAATTGGTGAAATATGTATGAATTCCCTTACCACGTACCGGACAAAATTCGGTAAAATGAACGATTTTGTGGATCTTTGTTTGGATTGCCAAAATTAACGTTAATTTAAATAAATCTTAATATTTTGCTTAAATGTTGTGCTTAAATCAATGTAAATATTTTCTCTAAACATGATATTTATAAACATTACTTTGGTTTATCTTTATCTTTAAGGTTCTGATGAAGACAAAGAGGAGATATGTGTTGAATCACATGAAGCAGATATTGACACACCAACATCGGTAAGACTTACGAACTGGATGATTATGTATATTTTGTATACGTTTCAATAACATGGTTAAAGAGGGGACCCTTGATCCACCCTGCTCAGACTGATGTATAATGGACGGCTCGGGCACACAGACAGGGACGCAAAACCACGTGAATTTAAATTTAACAAACAATGGGAATAATGTAATAGCCAATGATGATACAATTACAGTTAAGGCCCCCAAAAACGTCTGTGGTTTCTGGTCTCCAGATTCTGGTCATCGATCGACTTCAAAATAAGTGCAGTGACGCGGTTTTTTCCGGCCATCTTCAATCGATCCAGCAATTTGGGCTGCAATTGGACATTGTTTCATAGCAAAAAACTAAAGAAAATTAAAAATGTCTACGCGAGTATGATGTGACGCGCGCTGAGACCAGAAACGAGAGACCAGATAACGGAAATGCTACTGAAAGCATAACTGTTCCCAGTATGTATCCTATTATTTTTTACCTTGGATAACTAACGCTTCTTACAGCGACAGTTAGTTTCAGAAATTTCAGTCGCTCATTTTATTGCATATTATAATGGTATGATTTTACCGCAAAGAAAGAAGATGCGTCTTGTGGTGACATAGCAGCTGCTGCAGAGAAGTCTCAAGGCGATATACCAACTACTTCGTTGACACAGGGTACCAGTGATCTCTTGTTGTCTCCTTCGAAAATTGAACCATTGGGAACTTCTCATGATGAACAGACCTTGAAAGGTTTGTAAAAGTTTACTCACAGCTTAGCCTTCATCAGCGGCGTAGCCAGGATTTTTTCAGTGGGGGCACAGGGGGGGGGGCATTGCTTTTCAGTGGGGGGGCCCCAGGGGTATGGGTTTTTTCCCTTTTCTTTTTCTTTTCTGTTTTTTGCGGCACTATGAGGATTTTTCGTGGGGGGGGGGCACTGGAAATTTGTCGGGGTGGGCACGTGCCCCCAGCCCCCGTGGCTACGCCGCTGGCCTTCATTAAGGCTGTTGTCGTAGTGCGCACTTACTACGGTACACCTACTCCATACCGATTTCTGGCAAAAGAAATTCAGCACACGTGGCCAGTGCGCAGTCTCCGGCCCGCACAGGTACACTGTACATGTAGCGAGATCAATACGGTTGATACGGAGTGGATACGGTTTTGTCTTGCAACCTCGTATGTTCGAACTGAACCAACAGTCTAGATCCTTCTGTAATCGAAAACTTATGTGTTTCTTTATTTTCCCATTGTAATTCCAATAGAAAATCATATGCAAGAATTGTTGATTTGTGGGCCGTTTATTTTAAATGTCTATGTATACATGAACAGTGAAACGGATGTCAAAATCCAACCTTGGCTATAGTTGTATTATGTAGAGTACAATGTACATCGTGATCGTGCACGGCGAGCAGTTGCTGGGCCAACAAATAACCAATGAGAACATGTCTTTTGTTTTTGAATTTGGTGTATTAGCATTAATAAGCTCCGCCTTAAATGTTGGCATGTGCAGAAGCATCAAGGCTCGACGACGAATGGTTACTGTATGTATATGTTGTACTAGCTGTGTACATGTAGATGCACATGTACACAGTATACATTATGTATCCGTATACTTTGTCCACGTGTGCTTGGTTTCGGATAGCTATAAAGCGCAGCAAAATTATGCAACCAAACCGTTCCGGCGTGCTTATCAAGCTACATGTATTCACAGCTAGGATGGCAATTAACATCAGGTGGCTCAAATTCCGCTTGAGTAATTGTTTCTCTGCTAAAAATAATAAATAAATATAAAATAACAACGGTTTCAATCTTGAAAATAACCATATTAATGTGAGATAGTTAGTTAAGAACACGTTCTGAAACATTGCCCTTCTTTTCATTCACGATATATCACGTTTCAAAAAGACATTTTAATTCAGACAACGTTATTTTACTATTGCAGACAAACCGTCTCACCTACAGGAGATACTGAAAGAGTACAATGAACAGACGGCAAACTTCAGTGAAAGCGAGAAGGCTGAAATATTCTTACAGCTAACGTACATCGCCATTGGCTTTTTCACCAACAAAGGTGGATATTTGTCACTTGATAAATATGATGTCCACATATACATTCCACGTGGCGCAATACCTGAGGGTCAGCTAAAGCAGGTATACATATATGTCGACCCTGATGTCCCAACTGTTGATTTGGGCGATAGTGAAGAGGATATATTGTCACCAGTGATCCAGTGTGGTCCCCCAGGTCTCTCATTTTTGGACAGTGTGGTTTTGTCCTTTCCTCATCATGCCAATGATACATCTGAATGGGAACTTAGTGCTCGGATGTGCACTGGTGATGATGATTCACAAACCTGGAAAGTCCTTGATAACAGCACTGGTGGCAAATTAGTGTCTTCAAAGGGAGATAAGGCAGTCTTCCTGGTTAATCACTTCACTTGGTTTTCATTAATCGGCCGACACTTACGCAACAGCGGTAAAAGAGTTCAAGTTGGTGCTTTTGGAGATATCTTCAAATCAACCCAAGGATGGCATACGTTACGGATTTACATTTGGAAAAATGACGCGGTTTCTAAGGAGGTTTGTGATACATTACATTTTAGTATAATCATGAAAACATATGGCTTCTAATGCAAATGTAAACAATCCATTTTATGAATGGCTGCATTCTTAAATTTTGTAGTTATTATTTTTGAGCAATGTTTTAAACTGAACTTGATATGATGCTTACTGTCAAACAATAAGCCTTTTCGCAAATTTCATTTTAATTATATATGTCACTCTGACCCAATTCAGTCCATGCCCAGACATTAAACACTTCTGCTATATAAATCTTAGCAATCATGTAAATCTTAGCAAGTATCTTTTTGCAATTCCTTGACTTTAAAAAAAAAAAAATTCTTCTACTGTAGCCTTGTTCAGGGCGAATATGCATAAATGAAAATACAGTTTTAAAAAATCCTTGTGCCATGTATTATTGTATATGTATAAAATAAAAAATAAAATATAAAATATAAACATACAGTGCAACAAATTACCGTGCAACAAGGCTTTTTTTTATAGTAGTGTTGATGAGAACCAATTGGGGGTAAGTAAAGAACGAAATAAAACCCAAGTATGTTAACTGTATTTTTTTCTTCTGCCGTGCAGAAGGTATTGGATATGGAGAAGCGATTTCAGTCAGAGACTTTGGATGCTTTCAGAGACTTGGTCATATTCAGAGGTAAAGGAGACATGTCAGTTGAGATTTCGAATATCAAGGAAGGCTGGGGAATGCAGCCAAACACATCACAGGTAAACAAATGTACCCATCACAAAAGTTACAGTTTGTATTTGCATGGGACGAGTCATAGGTGAAAAAGTGTTTTATGAACTTCTTTAAATGTGTCTACTATATAGTTTTGTTTTTGCTAGTAAACAATTCCTGGTCCGTTTAAATAAGTAATGTACAGGATACCTTTCTAACCCTATCCCTAACCCCAACCTTGGTATTTTAAATTAGTGTGTAAAGTTGGTACAATCATTCCCACATGAGTGTTTTTATATAAGAGAGAAAAAAATGTTGTAAACAATTTAAATTTCAAGAAGATGAGAAAGAAACTATATAACCGAGTTGAAAAGTGTGACGTTACGTTCCCATGTAATGATGATAGCTGGTTATACAAATCTCATTATTTCTCGTTAATCTTCGTTAATCTCGTTAAGTTTCGTTATTGTCCTATAATGCAACATTATAAATGGTTTAGCTGATTATGTTAACACTCAGTCACTACTTCCGCTTTCTATTATTTCAAAGACATCACTAATAATAATTTACTAAAAACAAAGTAGAACAGGTTAAATTCTTAAGGCAGCTACTAACAACAACATTTTAGAGGAAAATATGTACAACAAATTTAAAAATGCAAAAAATCCATATATCAATGCTACAATAATACATATATTTTCACTATTGTAATCAAATTTGTATTTACAATTTTTTTTTCAGAAACAAATCGTCTTCAGAAAGAATATATGGACGTTTTCCCATAATTCGGTAACATTTGAACTGACAAGACAATACAACGAAACAAGTAAACATATGACAGATGATGATCCATACTGTGTTGCCTATTGCTATCAACTTGGCTCTAGAGTAGAAAGTGAATGGCGTGGAGATACAGTCCGTCTGTCAGTCAGGCCAAAACAAGTAAGTAAACATCAATGAAGACTGATTGTATATCAATGACAAACAATACTTAAATATAACCAAACCAAAATAAATAAAACAAAAAAATAAAGTCACATGCATATGGAAATAAATAACTGAATAACTGAAAAATTATTAAACCTTTTCCATCATAGATACACTGTCCAAACAGCAATGTCGTGGAAAGTGGTGCAGCAGGAAACGAACCATGCCACGTCAGATGTCATAATGTCAGAGTTGGGTTTATAATGTAATACAATAACTCAGTAATCTTATAAAGAGACCATTCTCCAGCGACACATTTGTCCAATAACTTCATTTATGTAGGTTTTTTACTTGGCAATGGTTACATCACTAGAACACTTAGATACCAACAAAATAATAATATAAATATACAAATAAACAAATAAATATAACAGCAATAAAACGTATTGGAAATCAATGATTAACAAATATAAAATATAAAGAAACAAAAATAATCGTAATAAAATAAAATATGTGGCAATAAATATAACTGCAAGGAATAAAACTAATCCTTTACCATCTCAGATAAACGTGTCAAACACTAATATCGGACAAAAATTTAGTTTATAATTTAATACTTTACACTGTGAAAGAGGCCTTTCTCCAATGAAACAGATGCCCATTAACTTGATTTGTATTGTTTCTTTGATATGATAATTGATAAATCACAAGAACATTAGGTTTAGTTCCAAACGGTATGCGGAACGGTTTTATTTGTTACGGCATATGACCCTTTATTCATGTAATTTCTTAAATCTATAGACCAGAAATTACCTTCAATAGTGAATATAATACTTCATTACCAAACAAATTAGTCTGTGACCTTCAATTGTCATAGCAACTGCATAACTTAGTTCTTATGCATTTCAATTTATACGTTGTAAACCCTTTGGGAAATGTATTTTGTACTACATACATGATTAACCATGCAATCTGCGAAATACGTCTTTCTTTTTGTTCTGTCATTAACTGAATAAAATAATGGCAAAGAGCGTCACGAACGCAAAAATGCCTCTCACGCATTGCGCGTGTGCGTAAGATGCATTTAAATAATCGCACTTTCATGCATAAACCTCAAGTATCGTGCAATCTGTAGACAATACTGGTATGCAAAATGCTCATACATACGACTGGACAAAATGCATCCCCTTCCCATCAATTGATTTGTTACTAGATGTTTAATAGGTGTAGCTACATGTGTTATTACAACGTTAGCAACAGTGGTGTTAATTAAATATAAAGGTGTTTTTATTCGTCATGACTGCTTTATATCAATGTAAACTGATTGTGCCCCAACAAAGGCGCAATTGACCGTGTATATCTATATGTGAGTATTTATTGGCTTAATAACAACTGAAACATTGACATGCAAATATCTTTTTTCAGCATTCGCAGCCTGCTAAAACCAAAATTGATGGGCAGGGTCACGTTTCTCTGCAATTGCCAATGACAACTGTCAAAGTAAGTGAAATAATATGGGTGTTATTTTATTTTAAAAAGGAAACACACAGTAACTTATTAGTTTTTATATATTATTATCTTAAGGAGCAAGGTGAATACATTCTGTCAAGTCATTAATTAAAATTTTCTGAACATCTGACAAATATAAAATAATATTACTCAATTACTTATTGGACAAATTTGAAGTAAAACTTGTCATACATAATATGAAGACTGCAAACAGTTGAGGAAACGGATTTATTTTATCTCAGAGTTTTGTCAGGGCATCACGAAACATCATTTGTAATTGATAGAAAATAAATAACACAAAACTAAATATATTTAAAACATGCTTTTATGAGTATAATTAACTCTTTGAATCTTCTTGAATCCCTTTGATCGAGTTATACATTAAACAATGATTAGGTGAAATGCAATGTGGTTTACGAGGAAATAGAAAAAATGCATTACAATTTAGTATATTAATTTGTTTCTGTAATTTAGGAAACTTGTCTTAAAAATTACATAACCTCGGACAATTATTTATAGGAATAATAAATACAATCAACAATTCGACTGGTTGATTATTTTAGCATTAACAGTTCTCTAACTTTACCTTGCCAACAGTACCACACGTTTATTTTTTCACAATGTAGAGAGAAATGGAAAAGGCCTTTAAAAGAAGAGGCCAACGGCAAGAGTTCGGAGATTATGGTGGTTTAACAGAGGAAACAGTTAGCGATCTTTGCATATTACTGGACACACGTAAAAGTGATAAAGAACTACTCACTGACTACCTCTCCGGTACGGGTTATATATCTGCGACAGCCACGAACAAGGAGATACTGAAAATCTACTTCGCGAAGTGTGTACAACATCAAATATCTAACGAAGAGGCTGCGCAGTATCTGAAACAAGTGTTAAGTCACCTAAATATCGAAGAAGCTGTCAGGATAATAAATGTATCAGGTACGTGTCATCGCTTTCGGAAACAGTATGAATTGCTTCCTTATTCCTATGATAGAAACGCCACTGATTGACCTGATTGAAATGGACGGATGGAAATTATCACATAAAATATATATTGAGGGCAGTTATCAAAAGGAAATCCAGTAGGGATTTGACCACTTGACTCACAAAGAACATGTGCATTTTGATTACGCTACAATTAAAATCATCGGCTTAATAAGTAGTAATGTAATGACATATTCACCAATGACGTTTTACAACATGTTTTAGGTAACATAAATACTTAAAGTCCAACAATTTCATTAAGGATGTGGTTCCATCAGGATGTGACAATATTAAATAGCGCGAAATCTTCACGATGTGATACTCTAAGTGCTTTACATTATTGGCCCTGGTCAACTGGGTCAATATCACTCCTTATACAGGCGCGGATCCAGGAATTTTTTAGACGGGGGGCACACCCAACACGAACTTTTTTTTTCCTATGCTAACATTGTATATTTGTTTGTAATCATGTTTTTTTCTTTGTTTTCGCGCCTTAAGCGCCCAGCAGGGTGGATATGTGCGCGCTACAAATGTTTATTATTATTATTGTTATTATTAAATGCAAGCGCGAAGCCCTTACGGCGTTGGGTCCGGGGCCCGCTTAAGGGCCCCGGAAAATTTTGGATTCTGGATGCTCTGTGGTGCAATCTGAGGCGATTCCTGGCCAGTTTCACCTGACTTTTTTTGCAAAAGTTTTCAAGAATATATGGAGAATATATATATATATATATATGGAGTGTCGTGGCCGAGCGGTCTAGCGCACCGAACTCAAGTTCTGGTGTTGCCAGCAGCAGGGTGTGGGTTCGAGCCCCGGTCGTGACACTTGTATCCTTGAGCAAGGTACTTAACCATAATTGCTTCGTCCTTCGGATGGGACGTAAAGCCGTAGGTCCCGTGTGTTGTATAATGCACGTAAAGTGGATTGTCGTGGCCGAGCGGTCTAGCGCACTGAACTCAAGTTCTGGTGTTGCCAGCAGCAGAGTGTGGGTTCGAGCTCCAGCCGTGACACCTGTGTCCTTGAGCAAGACACTTAACCATAATTGCTTCTCTCCACCCAGGGGTTAAATGGGTACCTGTGAAGGCAGAGATGGTTTGCTCTCTATGCGCTAGAAATGGCAGCAATTGAGCTGTATACTCCCCAGGGAGCTGAGATGGTTTCAGGAATGATTTATGAGCCTTATGAGCCTTATGAGCAGGGATAATAATATAATGCGCCTTGAGCGCCACTTAGTTGGTGGATACGTGCGCTATATAAATCTATACATTATTATTATTATATATATACATATATACATATATATATATATACATATATATACACATATATATATATACATATATATATACATATATATCATTATTTTAGCCATATATCATTATTTAGGCATTATTTTAGCAATGTCATGACTACAACAATATAAGTTTCTCCCTCCCCGATTTTTGGCATTTAATTTGCAGTTTTTGACTTCAGTTTTAATTTATCCGGAATTCAGTCCAGTTGAAATTTTCAAGAAAAGTACTTGATTTCATACTGTTCCTTGCCCTGTGTTAAAACCATCGGCAGATCAGCTGCAAGACTCATCGTACTTCGCAGGCCTATGCGTACTCGCGTAGAATCCGACAGTAAATTGACATCGGCGTTTGTAATTTCCACACGGTACCCCGACCCTTCTTCAGATGAAACGGAACAATTTGTAGACGTGGAGGAATTGGGTCAAGAAACCAGACTAGCTTGCTTTGCACCCGATCACAGACTACCGATTGCAAACGAAATGTAGACTAACTAATTTTGGGAAGTATTTGAAAAAAGTCACTATAATCATCATTTGAAATTGATACAAAAAATCCACTTTTCTCAATAATGACAGTACACCAAACTGAAGGCGCTGTTCACCTTGGATGGTGGCTTTATTTTTTACTCTGCACCCTTAATTTTTAATCCTTTTTTATCAACCTTTTATGAGACACATCCTTGGATATTTTTATCACCGAAGCTTCTGTGGAAAATCAAATATAATATAAAAGAAACTGCAATCAATTAATTGCCATAATGAAGCTGTGTTAAACTTTATGAAGTCATCTCCATTAACTAAATTCGTGGAGGAAAATTGTCTTTAAGAACGGGTTGACTAAAATAAATCAATCAGTTCCTCAGAAGATTGCTAAGGGCTAACCGAGACTGGCCTGAAAGTCCATCGAAGAGAAATTATACTTCACACTGGTTAGACCACATCTTTGATATGGGAGCATTGCTTGGAAACCCCATATCACCAAAAACATCTCTTCGCTTGAAAGAGTCCAGAGACGAGCTGGCGTTCAGAGCGGCAAGACCTGCCTGTCGAACTTACGGCAGAAGTCAGTTGCTTTAAACGTCGACTTTCTGCCGTGTCTAATTCAAATACAGTGAAATCTCGATAAGTCAAATCTCAGGGGAATGAACTCAAACTTCGACTTACGCGGAGGTTCGAGTTAGCCGAGGTCGCCATTTTACCTCCCCCCCCCCCCTTGCGTGCATAAATTATCGTACGCCCGCAAAGTAACCTTTTGTAGCACGGGGAATTAAGCACACAAGATGCAACATTTTAAAATTTGTTATAAACGTCTTACATATTTATTAATTTGTTTGAAATGGCATGATTTTTGTTTTTAAAGTTTTCCAAAAATATAAAATTTTGTTAACGCTTTCGAAATCAATGATGACCTACAACTCATTGGTGTGAGATTTGGCTACGCAACAGAGCTAAAAAAAAGGGATTGAGCGCATTTCCAGCACCGCGTTGACGTTAGCCTTGGCGTGTTTTGAAACGGTCAAGCCACCCATCACTGCAGCTGAAGTCTGGATGTCCTAACTTCTTTGCCAAAGACCTGGCCTTTTCTTGAAGAATTGGACCCGAAATCGGAATGTTTTCGGCCCGTACAGCTTTGAACCAGGTCAAAGCAGCCTCTTCAACATCGGGAAAAGCCACCTTTCTCATGCGTTTCCGACCTGCTGAATAAGACTCATTGTTCCAGCAGTTTCTCCTTATTACATGTAGGCCCCTAATGTAAATTTTTGGGTCATTATTTTAATTAGATACGGCAAAAGTTCGACGTTTGAAGCAGGCCTATAAACAAAACTTACTAACTAGTAAGTAGTAACTAACGGAGAGATGATACGACCATAATTTTGTTGAGATGCATCACAGCCTTGCATTCAAGGCTATATTCACTGCAAAGGAATTTTGGCAAGGAGCCCAGATAATTAAGCTGCTCAAACGAAGTATACTACGTGATGTACTTTGGTCAAAGAACGTTCGTGGTTTTGGGGTACAAATACAACTTTATCATGATGAGACGATTTTCTCTTTTAAAAGCCAAGGTCTATTTGTTTGTGGCACCAATTTCAACGATCAAAAAAATAATACATGGTTTCATTACTGGACATGATGGCACTGGATATTTTATTAATTGAAAATAATGTGTGCGTTTAGGCCACTCAAAAAGGATTTTGGCAAAACGAGCAAATCATTCAGTCAAGTGATCAATTGTTTCCTGCTGGCTGTGGCCATTTAACCGGTAATAAACTCCCCCAAGAGGATTAGATGTTGAGATGGAGAAGAGTTGAAATCCCGAGCTCCGGGAAATACTTCGGTTTCTCTCTCAAAGGGTTTCAGTTCCATGGCATGATTGATAACCTTTTTTCTTGTTGCATTTTTCAGTATTTATTTTATGCCAAAGGTAGACACAGCAGATGTTTAATATTGTCGCCGGTATTTTTTTGTTTAGGCTACTCCTCCTTTTCTCTGACCTCCCCCTCTTTTTTTTTTTTTTTTCCCTTTTTTTGTTGTTGAATTTTTTTACTCAATTTACCCGGGGGGCACGTGCCCCCGCGGCCCCCCCCTGGATCCGCGCCTGTTATACTTTCTCACTGGGACAAACCTTTTCGTGTAAATTATATATGTAAATTATAAGCTGTATTATGTATTTAATGTTGAGGCTATTTTCTTTATTATATTAATTGCCAGGCCAATATTTGGGAACATGTCATCATACTGACACGTACCTACCCCAGTTAAACAACATTATAATAGCATAACTTCGCCAGGAACACTTATATTACCTTAATTAATCCGAAATGTTACTTGTTACTAGCTGTAGCTGTGATAAATTTAATTTCCCCCTATCTGTCAATTGATGATTTATTTGCAATTAATATAATAATATTTGTTGTGGTATGATTAATGACTTGGGATACAGGCTGGGTGTTAACTCATACAGGCAGGGTGCTAACTCATACAGGCCGGGTGCTAACTCATACAGGCCGGGTGTTAACTCATACAGGCTGGGTGTTAACTCATACAGGCTGGGTGTTAACTCATACAGGCTGTGTGTTAACTCATACAGGCAGGGTGTTAACTCATACAGGCTGTGTGTTAACTCATACAGGCAGGGTGTTAACTCATACAGGCTGGGTGTTAACTCATACAGGCCGGGTGTTAACGCATACAGGCAGGGTGTTAACTCATACAGGCTGGGTGTTAACTCATACAGGCTGTGTGTTAACTCATACAGGCAGGGTGTTAACTCATACAGGCTGTGTGTTAACTCATACAGGCTGTGTGTTAACTCATACAGGCTGGGTGTTAACTCATACAGGCTGTGTGTTAACTCATACAGGCCGGGTGCTAACTCATACAGGCTGTGTGTTAACTCATACAGGCAGGGTGATAACTCATACAGGCTGGGTGTTAACTCATACAGGCCGGGTGCTAACTCATACAGGCTGGGTGTTAACTCATACAGGCTGTGTGTTAACTCATACAGGCTGGGTGTTAACTCATACAGGCTGTGTGTTAACTCATACAGGCTGTGTGTTAACTCATACAGGCCGGGTGCTAACTCATACAGGCTGGGTGTTAACTCATACAGGCTGTGTGTTAACTCATACAGGCAGGGTGCTAACTTATACAGGCTGGGTGTTAACTCATACAGGCCGGGTGCTAACTCATACAGCCTGGGTGTTAACTCATACAGGCTGTGTGTTAACTCATACAGGCTGGGTGTTAACTCATACAGGCTGTGTGTTAACTAATACAGGCTGTGTGTTAACTCATACAGGCTGTGTGTTAACTCATACAGGCTGGGTGTTAACTCAAACAGGCTGGGTGTTAACTCATACAGGCAGGGTGTTAACTCATACAGGCTGTGTGTTAACTCATACAGGCTGTGTGTTAACTCATACAGGCTGGGTGTTAACTCATACAGGCTGGGTGTTCACTCGTTTCGGAGAATTGGATAAATTTGCATCCAGGAAACTGTTTGGATCATATTTTGAGCTATTTAGAAATATAACAGGCCAACTTTGCGATATAAGCATTTCATAAAAGTGTTAACGTGAACATTTGAGGGTCCAAGATACATAATTCCAATTAAATGGGGTATGTATAATAATTGGAGTTGGATTGAAACACAAAACCTAGATAATTTTTTCAGAAATGTGTGGGTTTTGCTGATCCAATAAAGTAGTAATTATGCTTCTTGATTGTTATTTGCCCCGTTTTTTGCACCTGAAAGTTTCATACTGAAATCGTGAGGAACAGGCATTGTGCTTCGGAGATTGACTGCTGCTAGCCGAGTAATGCATCGATTTATCCATACAAATTGCACACATTTGTTTCTGAGTTTGTGTGTTTTGTGTTTCAACTGAAAGTTCGATGCCCATTAAAAAGGTCAAGGGTTTTGAAGCTTGTGTCTTTATTGTAATTATTGTTTAAGATTCGACATGGAATGAAAGAGGAGTAAATGTTCCACAGGATCTTCGGGATAAACCGTTGGTAAGTATAGAATGTCCTATATTCATACCAATGTCACTGTCTCTTAGAAGCAACTGAATGTATCAACTGAATGCTGCGAATGGCCACCCTCCAACATTACCTAAGTATTATTTGAGTTGCCCCACTGGAGGTGTTCGCTGTCATGTGATATTTTAGTTTACAAAGGTCCCTTGAATGACCCATATTTCCACTTTTTAAACAGGTTTTATCATGTTGAATTAATAATGTACAACTTCATATTTTCCTTCAGACTGGCATTGCTGTTGAGATGTGCTTTCGAGAACTTGCTGATAAGCTAGGAGCACAGTGGGAGGAGTTGGCTACATATCTAGGCATACCGGATGGTAACTTGTACGCATTAAAGGAAGATAATAAAGGAAACGTGAAGAATCAGATATTCTGTATGCTGATGAAGTGGATGCAAAGAATGGGAGGCTTTGGAGATACTGCATTCAAGTCTCTTGCTGCAAACCTTGAGAAGGTTGAACGTACTGATCTTGTTCAGCAATTAAACCGAAGGGTTACCAGCATGCTGTTCTTTTAAACTAGCGCTGAGTAGGGTCAGGACACAGGTAAACACCGGACAAGGGCGGATCTAGACTCAAAGTTTCGGTAGCCAAATGCTGGAGAGCTATTCATGACGGTGGTGGGAATTCTAGTTTTCCAGGGAGTGCCTAAGTACACCACTTAATGGCTACTAAAATATGTGTATTATAGCTGGACACTCTTTGATGAAATATGAGCGTTTTCAGGAGCAACTTATTGTTTTATCACATTGTATAGGTCTTTAGTTCTTCCAGTCTAACAGTATGGTTTCCCAGTATTGCATCCCTAGACCTTATCTCAACAACAACAGCTTGAGACAGACAGCCACTCGTCTTGTTCTTGGGCAAAGACGAGGGGAAATGTCGTACGAGTACAGATTGAAGCAGATTGCAGAGGACATTGTAAGATTTTGTCCTTCGGATTGATGGAGTTCATAAAAATTTCCATCATGTTCATTTTGATCAACTAGTTACCCTTCTATCATTATATTTGTTTGTATTTAATTTTTTTTGTTTTGTATTTTGTGTTTTTATGTCATTTGGCACCGGTATTTCTAGCTGTTTGTTTTGCTCTGTATTTCTGGTTGTATTTGTTTTGTTGAATTATAATAATAGTAGTAATAATAATAGTAGTAATAATAATACAGAACATTTTCTATCGACAAAAACGTTAATGATATTATTAACTCTTTCTACCCGTAATTATTGCACGTGTATGGACGGAATTGTTTACATGATTGTAATTTGATACTGTAAACAATCAAGGTCAAGTGTGGAAATTATTAATATTTTTTTTTTTCAATTGAATAGAGTAAGGTATCAAAATAAAGGTTATGACTTACTGAGTGTGAATATTGAGATGAGGATCATCTTGGGATTACCCAGAATGCATTACGGCCATACAAATATAAAATATTGTTTATCGCTCCCTAGGGAATAGTCGTTAAATCTACGAAGTTATTGATTGAAAGTCTGTAAATATGCATTGTACCACAAACAAATAAGGTTTGTTTATGTCAGAATACATCAGGGCATAATAATATTACCCATAATGCATAGTAATATCCTGTATATATATAAAAAAAATCATAAAATACAACCTTGATACAACATACTGTATGTTGTTTTCTGTTATGCAATAATGTAAACAATCAAGGTCAAGTGTGGTAATTAATAATAATAATTTTCATATTTTGCCAATTGAAGAGAGTAAGGTATCAAAATAAAGCTTATGACTTTCTGAGTGTGAATATTGAGATGGGGGTCATGTTGGGGATACCCATAATGCATTGCAGCCATCCAAATATAAACGTATGTTTATCGTTCCGTAGAATAAATGTTAATAAATCTACAAGGTATTGGAAATATGCATTGTATAATAAACAAAGGTGGTTTGTTTATGTTAGAATATGTCAGGGCATAATAAAATTACCCATAATGGTTTGAAACCCACTGTTTATGTAACAAAAATCATAATTTACAACGCTGATACAACATACCGTATCGCTATATCGCTATTGCACTTGGTACATATGACCTCAGATTAACAGGATTAATTTGAAAATGTTGGGTTACGTTGTCTCTGGAGATCAATGTTAACGCCCCTATCAGCCCCTTGTTCAGCCAAGAATCTTTATCATATGGGGTGGGAGGGATTAAACAAACCTCTATTACTCCGGCATGCTTTGACTTACTCATTCATAAAATTTGGTTCGTGTAGATGTTGTCAAGATGACATCACTGCACCACACAGAAGAGCAGAATTCAGCAGAAATGTAAACAAAACTATATTGAAAGTGCATAGGATGGCACTGGCTCTCGTAGTTCTGGCCATACAGCACAAGCTGGCACAAGCTGGACAAAAACCAGGACAAACTGGCACAGGACGGTACAGGACGACACACGACAGCACAAACCGGCACTGGCCGGCACAGGCTGGCACAAACTAATGAAGGTGAACAAACTAATGAAGTAATCTGTTGGTAACACCTATGGATAAAACGAATTAAGGCTCAGGACTTTTCAAAACTCCTCCGAAAGGATATGGTGATCCCAGGAGTGCCTTTGTGCCGTCATTGTGTTGTATGGCAAGAACTACATGTAGGAGAGCCAGTGTTATCCTACACACTTTCAATATAGTTTCTGTGTACATTTCTGCTGAATTCTGCTCTTCTGTGTGGTGCAGTAGCAAACATACTCCTGTGGTGGACAGGAGCCTGAACAATACCCTGCACACAGTAACCGGGTGCCTTCGACCCACCCCTAGAATAAGTACCCAGCCTACACAGCCTCGCAGGAAAGCAGTAAATCAAGCTGACTAATCAAGGTGATGAATTGAGCACATCTGTAGGCAATGTTTGTTGATAAAATACATTCATGTTTGGAGAGAACAATAGGCATAAAGGCGTCCTTTGCAGTAAAGGAACGTTCTAAAATACGGGCCAAAAAGTAACACGGAGGCAAAACTCAAATTCAAACTATTTATTCAATAAATAAGGAGCTCCCTTAAGGTAGAAGTTTGTCCCTGAAGGCAATGATTGGACCCTTAAGGCATATTAAGTTACTGAAGGCGTAGTGTAATTATTTAAGGAGAATGGGAATTACTTAAAGATGGACTACAACGAGAACTCTCACATTAAATTGACTATCGAACTGTAATGGACACTTGGAAACCGCCGGTTGCAACCGCCGGTGTGAGAACTATTTGCTCCGGAGATTGGACCGGAAACGACACAGGGACTATATATAGACTGTTCTTTGTTCACTTCGCGCCAGCGGGAAAATGCTGGCTGCGACCCAAGCGATTTCTTTGTTGTTTTGAACAGTTGTGTTGAAAGTTTCAGACAGTAAGGACCGAAGTTGTAAATAAAGCAGGTTTCCTTCTGTAAATCCAGTCTCATGTTTCCTTTTGTTGGCGGTTGCAACGAATAGGAGAAAAGTACCCATAGGCCGTTCGCTACAAATGGTGGCAGCGCTCGGATTTCTGGACTGGTATTAAAAAACAAAACAAGGAAATGGCAAGTTACAGAGCATCGAGGACGAAATCAGCGACATCTCTATGAGCATTGAATGAATGCAGCGGTCGCTGGAGGACAGAACGAGTGTGTCCCGACGCAGAGGAAACAAAACCATACGGCGACGGGATGATTTGGTGACACCGACCCCTCCCAGGAATATGTCCCAGGAGACAAGAGGATCGGTGCTGGGTGCCAGGGGTAAACATTTGAGGCGTCGGCAGGTTGAAGACGACTTAAGAGCACAGTGGAGGGTGGTGTGCAGCGAGTCGTCAGACAGCAACGATGAGCAAAGCTGTACACGTGAAGGTATGAAGTACCATAAATCCCCGTCCTTTCTCCCCAAGGTAAGCGCTGGTTGTGAGCCCCGCTCCGTGGACGCAGGGGCCACAGAGGAACACGCGGAAACCGCCGAAGGCGGTAGCCCTGTTGTCCGTGTGGCCCGCCGTCCTGTGAGTGTGGCAAACACCAAGCTAACCCCGCGGGTGAAGGCTCGAGAGTTTGATGGTTCCTTCTGCATTGAGGACTATAGTGTCCACTTTGAGAAAGTGGGACAAATTAATGAATGGAGCGACCAACAGATGGCTGACTACTTACTGGTGGCACTAAAAGGGCAGGCGCTCGAAGTGGCTTGTTCTTTGCCCAAGGAGTCACAGTCCAACTACAAGGAGTTGGTGAAAGCACTAGATCGTCGTTTCGGGACAGAAAGACAACGTACACGCCATCGTGCAGAGCTGACTTCACGGAAGAGACGCATAGGAGAGACTGTGGCCGAGCTCGGACTGGCAATAAGGAAGTTGGTTCGCCGAGCTTACCCAGACTGTGGGTTGACCTTTCAGGAGGATTTTGCAATTGAACAGTTCAAAAACGCACTTGACGACTACGAACTGAAACGTGCTTTGTTTCAAGGGAAGCCCACATCCTTGGATGAGGCGGTGGAAATCGTGGCAGAAGCAGAGGCATGGTACAAGGCAGAGAAAGCGGGCCAATCACGCGTATTGATACCTGAAGCTACCAAGGAGAGTGGGTGCCCCACTACGAACTCAGATCTCGTTGAGATGCTACATAAATTGATGGACAACCAACAGCGTCAACTGAGATCTGAAAAGAAATCCAAGGACTGGAAACCAGGATGCTGGAATTGTGGGAGTCTGCAGCATTTTCGAGCGGAGTGCCCAGCCCCAGCAGTCAAACCAACGGCGTTAAACAAGGAACAGCTGGGCTTGTGAGCCAAAGGTCAGCTGGTGATAACGAGAGGCTCAAAGTCAAACCTACACCACCGCCGGTGGCGACAGTCCAACCGCCGGTATGGGTAGCCTCACCGCTGGCGCAGGTAGTCCAACCGTCGGCATGTACAGCCTCACCGCCGGTGCAGGCAGTCCAACCGCCGGTGTGGGTAGCCTCACCGCCGGTGCAGACAGTCCAACCGCCGGTATGTGTATCCTCACCATCGGTGCAGGCAGTCCAACCGCCGGTATGGATAGCCTCGCTACCAGTACAGGCAGCCTATCCGCTGCCACACACTACCCAGGAATTGCACGAAAGTTCACCCAGTGTGGAATATGGGAAACGTGGTACAGGCATACGGTCAGCGTCTTCAGTGGGGACAGGATTGTATGTCCGAGGACGACTGATGAATATGGATGTAAGTTTCTTGATAGATACTGGTGCAACGGAGAGTTTCGTTTCATCTCGTCTGTTTGAGAAGGTGACGCCACAGCTGAGACCAGTGCTCTCATCTGCAGTTCGCAAGTTTCGTCAGGCAGATGGCAGTGAACTTCATGTCGTTGGTCAAGCAAAAATGAGAGTAAAAATTGGTGTCGGAGAAATAGATCACATGATGTGGGTTGCTGATATTAGCGATGATACTATACTCGGATTAGACTTTTTGCGAGAACACAAGTGCCAACTAGTGTGGCAAGACGATTGCCTTACGGTTGGTAGATACAAGGTTCCCCTGTTGTCACACCCAGAAGAGCCAGTGATCTGTCGTGTTCGGTTGGATGAAGATGTTATGATTCCGCCATTATCGGAGGTCATGCTTAAGTGTAAGGTGGTGGAAGAGTGCTCCGGAATCGTGCCAGTCTGGGGAATGCTGCAGAACAGAGGAGCCCTGGGCAGGGACTGTGATGTGTTGGTTGCAAGCGCCCTTGTTGACACACGGGACCGCCAAGTCCCTGTGAGACTCTTGAATTTGTCTTCAGAAGCAAAGATGCTGAGGAAGGGCACTGACGCTGCATTCCTTGAGCCTGTGGACAGTGTTGCAGTTTTGGCGGACCGTCGGCATATGAATGATAACTTGGCAAGCGATTTGCTGGCTGAGGTCCCAGGACATTTGACATCGTTGTTCGAGTCCAGTTGTGAACACCTTTCAACCTCAGAGAAAGAGAGACTGGCGGCACTACTGCGAAGTTTTGGTGACGTGTTTTCAACTGGTGGTGGGGATATTGGTAGAACTAATCTCACGGAACACCACATTGCGACTGGGAATGCGCCTCCCATCCGGCAAAGACCAAGGAGGGTGCCCTTGAGTCAGCGAGAGGTGGCCGACATGGAGGTAGATAAGATGCTTTCTCAGGGAGTAATTGAACCTTCTGATAGTCCATGGTGTTCACCGATCGTGCTGGTTAGAAAGAAGGACGGAACTGTGAGGGTGTGTATCGACTACCGGAAGCTCAACGAGGTTACCACGAAAGATG
Source organism: Zoroaster sp. YZ-2022 (assembly GCA_029582265.1). Classification (NCBI taxonomy): domain Eukaryota; kingdom Metazoa; phylum Echinodermata; class Asteroidea; order Forcipulatida; family Zoroasteridae; genus Zoroaster; species Zoroaster sp. YZ-2022. The sequence continues at coordinate 99,265,574 of CM055816.1, read as the reverse complement.
CACATCCTCTTCCCCACATTGAGGATAACCTGGACTCTCTGGCGGGATCACAGTTCTTTTCCACCCTTGACCTGGCCTCCGGCTACTGGCAGGTCAAGGTCGCTGCTGAGGACCGGCCCAAAACGGCATTTTGCACGGGAAGAGGTGGACTGTACCAATTCGTGACCATGCCGTTTGGCCTTTGCAATGCGCCGTCGACCTTCGAACGTCTAATGGAGCGAGTGCTGGCTGGGTTACAGTGGCAGGTAGCAGTATTGTACCTCGACGACGTTATCGTCTTTGGAAAGACCTTTGAGGAGCACATGCAAAGACTGTGTCTAGTGCTGCAGAGACTACGTGAAGCTAACCTCAAGCTAAAGGCCAAGAAATGCAAGTTCTTTCAACGGGAGGTGGAGTTTTTGGGCCATGTAGTTTCGCCAGTGGGAGTTACAACCGACCCAGAGAAGGTCCGTGCAGTACAGGAATGGGCTCAGCCGATGACCGTCACGGATATCCGAAGCTTCCTAGGACTGGTGTCCTACTACCGACGGTTTGTCAAGGGATTTGCCGCAATTGCAAGGCCACTACACCGTCTAACCGAGAAGGGACGACAGTTTAAATGGACAGAGGAGTGCCAGGAGGCATTTGAGCGGTTGAAGTACTGTTTGACTTCCGCCCCAATATTGGCATACCCAGACCCATCTGAGCAATTTGTCCTTGACACGGACGCCAGTGGATTCGCAGTCGGTGCCGTGTTGTCACAGATGCAGGAAGGCAAGGAGCGAGTGATATCATATGGCAGCAGGTCACTGACAAAGCAAGAATGAAACTATTGTGTCACAAGACGCGAGCTGTTGGCCGTGGTGTTCTTCATTAAGAAATATCATCACTATCTGTATGGGGCACATTTCCGTGTCAGGACCGATCATAGACCATTGAAATGGCTATATGGCGTGAAGGACCCTCAGGGACAGTTGGCCAGGTGGCTACAAAAACTCAGCATTTACACTTTCGCAATCGAACATCGTCCTGGAAACCTACATGGCAATGCCGATGCCTTGTCGAGGAAGTGTTTTTCGAGCTGTGAACACGGAGATGGAGAAGAGATACCTAAGGGTACCGAGCTCGAAATTGAACGCCTTCGTGGTGGCATGCTGATGGTACAGGCAGACTCACCGCCGGTGCAGGCAGACTCACCGCCGGTGCAGGCGGCCTCACCGCCGGTGCAGGCAGCTTCACCGCCGGTTCAGGAAGCCACGCTGCCGGTACGTGCTGCATTGCCGGTTGAAGTGCCTCCATTACAGTTGCTTGTGCGTCCGGTACGGGCATCGACTCCCAACCTGGAACCTGATCTGAACTGTGACAATATTGCACGCTTCCAACGGGAGGACAACGATTTAAGAGAGGTGTTAAAATGGGCAGAACAACAGCAAAGACCACTGTGGGAAGAAGTGTCAAGTAAAAGTTCGGAGGTGAAATTTTGGTGGGCCCGTTATGGACAGTTGGTGATTGAACATGGGATCTTGTATATCCGCTGGGAACCGACTAGACCGACTGATCAGGCCCGACTGAGAGTGTTAACGCCTCGTGACCTACGGTCAACTGTTATGAAGCACTTCCATGATCAGAAAACTGCCGGCCATCTGGGTGTAGCCAAGACGTTCTCAAAGTTGTGCCGAAGCAACTTTTACTGGCCATCAATGCGCACGTCGGCACGCCGGTGGGTGCAGAACTGCCAGGAGTGCCAGAGATGCAAGCCCCCAGCGAAAGCCAAGAGGGCAAAGATGGTTCATTACCAGGTTGGAGCAGCAATGGAAAGGATCGCTGTTGATATAATGGGGCCTCTTCCGGTCACGAACCGTGGAAACAAATTTGTGATGGTGGTTGGTGATTACTTCACCCGGTGGACAGAGTGCTATGCGATTCCTGATCATAAAGCCCCTAATGTGGCCACTAAACTCGTAGAAGAATTCGTGGCAAGATTTGGCGTCCCCTTTGAACTTCATTTCGATCAAGGGAGGGAATTCGAATCAGCCGTCTTTGGGGAGATGTGTTCCCTCCTTGGAATAAAGAAAACACGGACTTCGCCCTACCATCCTAGATCCGACGGGATGATTGAACGTTTCAACAGAACCATTGAAGCCATGCTACGGGTATGGGTGGACAAGTCTCAAACCGATTGGGATGAACATTTGGCCCTGTTGGCAATGGCATTATAGATCGTCGGAACACGAAACCACAAAGGAGACACCAAACGCCATGATGTTGGGCCGGGAAGTTCGCATGCCAGTGGATCTGCTCGTCGAGCCGATCCCGGTAAATGTGCCGACAGCCACCACTGCATATGCACAGAATCTTCAAGATAAACTAGCGACTGCTCATGAGATTGCCAGGGAAAACACCAGCACGATGATGAGGGCACAGAAAAGGCACTATGACAGAAACGTTGAGAGACGGTTGTACGAGGGATCAGTGATTTGGCTCCAGTACAATATAATAAAGAAAGGGAAATGCCCCAAACTAACCAGGAGCTGGTGTGGACCTTTCGTGGTGGTCGAAAAACTGTTGGATGTTTTGTACAAAATTCAGAAGCCCCCCCCCCCCCCCGATCTACTCCCCAAGTTATACATGCCGACAGACTGAAACGTTGTTATGGAAGATCCAGCGAAGATTGTGGGTTTCGTGGGCTTCAGCAGGCAAATGTAAATACACAGAAAGACGCAACCAGCACAGCACAGAGCCCCAACATCGTTATTGGCAGCCCTACCTCTGGTATAGGTAGCCCCACCGCCGGTTTGGGCAGCCCAACCGCCGGTATGGGCAGCCCTACCTCTGGTACAGGTAGCCCCACCGCCGGTTTGGGCAGCCCAACCGCCGGTATGGGCAGCCCCACCTCTGGTATAGGCAGCCCCACCCCTGGTATAGGCAGCCCTACCGCCGGTATGGGCAACCTCACCGTCGGTACAGATAGTCCAACTCAACCGGGGCCCATCCAAACCGCAGGTATGGATGGTCCCACTGCTGGTGTAGGAGATCCCGACGCGGCAGTAGGCAGCCATCTAGCTGGGACAAGTAGCACTACCGTCGGTATCGACCGCCCCTTATCCGCGAATGCAGGAGACCCATCCGTCGGTATACCGTGCACACGTCGTGGCAGGGCTGTGAGAAAGCCACAGCGGTATTTGCAACAAGTTTTTGCTTCTAGTGAGAACGGACCGCATGATAGATGGCCAGCAGAGGGCGGGCTTGCATGTAACACTACCTCAGATGTTCGCCATTTGAACGAACACGCACGTTATTGCAACTCTCCCGACATGGATGACAACTTGAGGGCTGCCTATGATTGCCGGGTCTGTAGCCGCAAGTATGGGTCGTCCTATACGAGGAGACGACATGAGAAGGCAACCCATGAAGGAAAGATTTACCGATGTAAATTGTGTGATCGTCAGTACAAACGGTCGGACTATCTTATACGACATGAACAATTGTCCCATGCGGAGAACACGCGTCGTCCGACGGCTACCCCGACCACTTCTACCGCGGAGGCGACCACCGCTTCCGCTGCTGACGTGAGTAGCGTCAGGAGGATTGTATCACAGGGTGAAGGGGGGGTCGGCTGCGAGAATTTATATGAACGGGCGGTGGTACTCAGCCAGGACCATCCAGACTGCGAGGCTCGTGGAGTGCCCTACCCCGACGGAGTTCTTGAAAGTCGGCCATGACTGAGACGGTGGAGTATACCACCACTGGAGTTCGCACCGTTCGGCAGACGGAGTCTACTGGTGTGAGGGAACCCGGTGACGTGTTGTGGCGAACATGGAACAGAGGGGGTTTTCCCACTGAGGACAACTTTTAAAAAAATGTGTTGTTTTTCTGTTTTCGCTTTGAGTGCCTATCCAGGAGAATAGGCTCAATCTAAGGAGGGGGTGATGTAATGGACACTTGGAAACCGCCGGTTGCAACCGCCGGTGTGAGAACTATTTGCTCCGGAGATTGGACCGGAAACGACACAGGGACTATATATAGATTGTTCTTTGTTCACTTCGCTGGCTGTGACCCAAGCGATTTCTTTGTTGTTTTGAACAGTTGTGTTGAAAGTTTCAGACAGTAAGGACCGAAGTTGTAAATAAAGCAGGTTTCCTTCTGTAAATCCAGTCTCATGTTTCCTGTTGTTGGCGGTTGCAACGAATAGGAGAAAAGTACCCATAGGCCGTTCGCTACAGAACCTTGTTTATGTTGTGTTCAGGTAACAATTTATTGTTGTGGTCATGTTTTTCTCTTTATAATTTTGTTGCAATTTGACCGAAAAAATTACACCCCGCTTCTTCGATTTTTGAAATTTCCCACCCTGCACTGGTTCCTGACAAAGACCCATTGAAAATCCACTATGAAATCCACGATATAGTACCAGCGGACTTGTAAACCTGCGAAAAGGGATGACGTATAACCCATGAGCACCCGAGAGTAAACAGAAGACGCCATGTTACTTCCGTGTATATTATACATGCGTTTTCATGGGTGCTACGTCACACACGAAGTATGAATTATTCATGAGTTGAGGGCTTTTGGTGAAACTGGGCTTTTCTGGGTCGTAGAACGCCGATCAATTTGAATAATAATAATATGTTAGTAATCATTACACATTTCTCGAACGAAAACAGCAACACAGCATTTATCATTATTCCGTTGTAGTCAATCTTTAAGGTGAGTAAAAATTACTTTAGGTGAATAGGAATTACTTGAGGTGAGTAAAAATTACTTAAGGTGAATAGGAATTACTTGAGGTGAGTAAGAATTACTTAAGGTGAATAGGAATTACTTGAGGGAGAGGGAAACTATAACTCAACGGAGCCAAGTGCTGAATGCCACAGAATTACTCGACAAAGTCACGCCGTCAACAATATCCCGATAGCCGCCCAGCTAAGCTATCCGTGCTGTTCCCTGAAAGCACACCAACTAGTAGTCGCCCTGCTAAACTACCGCGCTGTCCCTGACAACGAAATCCCGATAGCCGCCCAGCTAAGCTATCCGTGCTGTTCCCTGAAAGCACACCAACTAGTAGTCGCCCTGCTAAACTACCTCGCTGTCCCTGACAACGAACTCCTGTCCCACGGGATTTACGTTTTGAAGCGCTCCTGGAATGTCCGTGCTTCCTCTGTCTGTCGCTCTGGCCAACTGATTGACGCTGCGCGCGGCCCACCACAGCGCACGCAACACATGCCCGACACCACGGCGCATGCGCTACTACTATGGCGCGCCCAACACACAAGCACCAAGGCTACCATTTCGTTACAATACCATAGATAAAAATGCTAATATTATTTGTTTGCTGATGTTACCGTTTCAGGTGCATATTTTGTATAAGGTGTAAACAAATTATGCGTTGTTTTTATTATTTCCAATAATTTAATGGTTTCGTTGTCTGTAGAATTCATTCATAATCTGTAATTACCCAGACGTACAAAAATCATACTGTACAGTGTTTGATTCAATTATGGTTAACTAAAAACAGGGTGATGTGTACATAATTTCAATTACAGTGAATTATAAACATTTCGACTATTCGTTTTTAATCTTTAAGAGAACAATTAAGAGATAATTAATTCGTAGACTTTTTTGTATCAAATAACTCTGTTAACAATGGTATCTTGATCATTATAAATGTTGGTATTTGTCAAAAGGTCCCCTCTCTTTACTGAATTACTGCGTTAATGTATGTACAAAATATAAATTGGGTGTTTGTTCAACAGAGGTTTATTTAATACAATATACAGATATTAATTTCATCGATTAGTATATAAACATTAAATAGTATAATCCCATTTAGTAAAATGGCAACAATAATAAATCACGAGGTAAATCTAGACAAATGAATTTGGATTATTCCAGATGTCACCTCGTGATAAAATAGTGTTCCTTTTGCACAGCATTAAGACACTCGATTCGTGCTGTAAATAATACACGAATATATTTTTTTATGTTCATGAAATATGAAGACATAATGGTCTATCTACTAAAAAGGTTTGACGTAATTTACAAGCTCAACCCTGGAAATTATCATCAACATCAATTCCTGTATGACTTTTACATTTAAAGTCAATTTGGTTTTTGTGTTTAGAGTAATGGAGAATTGTTGTTTGGATCGCAACCTTGTAACCAGGGTCTACTTCGTTTGATATTTCTAAACATACAGCTCAAAAGCTTTGGGAAGACTACGTGATTTCACGTGATGTTTTTGTTTCCAACGATCAAAATAAAAACCAATGAATACTTCTTCGACAGGAAAAACAAATACTTTGCAGTGAGGTATTTCCCCAAAAAATAAAAGCTCGGTGTATTATTAATTTTGTGCCAAAATTCATTCATGGATGGACATCACTATATCAGTCTGGACATATTTACTGTATAACCATCCTTTTTGTGATTATTTTTAGAAAATATAATTTTAAGTTGTATTATTTTTCTTAATTAAAATACCAGTGTTTCAATGAAAAAGAAAATTTTAGAGAAGTGCATTTAAAGGGGCAATATTGTCACGATCAGAGCAGACTTTCAACATGATATGAAATCGGTGTCCTTGTTTTAGGATAAACATAGTGACTGAAAATTAGTGGCTCATTTATGCAGCAACAACGGTAATATCACCTTTATTATGGCCAGCAACTCACACAGCGATATAATTGGCGATTTCCACACGCTCCAGAAATTTCTAGATGCAACAAAGAACTCAAACAAGGTTACACTCATTATTGGTAACAATAACAATTATTCAAGTGGTTTAATTATTCAGTTTGCACGATTATTACAGTTTATATTATAGTTTAAATCAAGCCTAATACAATGATCGTAAATTATCAAAATTACAAGTGACTTACAACTTCAAGTGGCTTTACACCTTCCAGCGGCAGTCGTCGCTTTTCTGGCATTTAAGCACACAGAGGCTGTCTATTCTTGATTAACTTGGTGACTGCAACTGGCGATTATAGTACGCTGATTTCCAAACACACTGTAATCACTAAAACTGTGTAGTTCACAAACTTAAGTATTAGAGTCTCTTCGTGGACTTCTTTATAACTGTATTATTCCCAGCTTAACGCGAAGTTACAAACTCCTGGACGACTTACCATAAATCCAATCATTCTGACGACCGGCGAATTCTCTTAAAGGGGGACTGTCGTGGATTTAAATCAAACAGTTAAATATGTGATCGTTTTATTCTTTTATATCAATAAAAGATCAATACAATTTTTGTTTTGTGTTTTTATTGTTTTTGAGAGTGTTATTTTACCATTGTAAAAATGGCCCCCACTTTTACTAGTTGTTCCCGCCCTGCACGGAGGAGCTTGTTCGTGACGTCATGTCGGGAAGAGAAATTAGGCTCAAAACTCGGCTCAAAATGATCGCTGCACAAAACTGTGAGAGCCGATGGACCTGACCAACTTTACTCTTGTCAGTCGAAATTTGCTCGTGCAAATACGGCGATATATTGGGTCACTTGGGATCAGATGAAGGCTAACACCGTCTTTGGTGGTGTTGCTGCATCCTGCAGCAACACATCTTCCCGGCATTTTTATTAGTTCCGGAAACAAAAATCACGGAAGAAATGAAATCGACGCTACGTGTGTGAAACGTATGTATGTACATGTACATTATGTTCACATCGGATCTTCCCGACCTAACGTCACATATCTTATGCAAATGAAGCTTCCACCATGGGGCGGGGTTGCCTCCCCCAAACACTTCAAACATTGTTTTTAAATAATTGTACTCAGAAATCAATGATTAAATATACACAGGTGGGTCTCAAAAAAAATATTTTATTACAAAACGCCTTAAGTAAAGGATGTCAGTCCCCCTTTAACACTATAGTCTGCCAATGATTTGTTGAAGAACCACACACCTTCTCCATAAGTCTTCCACACTCGTTTCTATACTACATTCCTCTATTTTATACCGAAAGTGTCCCACATTTATACGAAAACTATCCTTCTAGCAAATTCTAAACGTTTACAAATGAGCTTTCTCAGAAAACCTATTTTTATACAATACGCATAAAGTTACAGAAACTTCTACACACACGTTTCATTATTGAAAGAAAGGTCAAGAAACTTAAAGGGACTTTCACGTACAGTCACTGAGTTAATCTGAAACAAGCACACCAATTCTATGCCCTGTTGATCGCTACGATATTTTGCATTTTAAATAGCGAAAAAACAGACAATGCTTAAAAACTCCCTACATATACATTCTCCTCTCTACACATTCAATCAAATCCAAAAAAAAATTATGAGAACCTAGAAGTACATTTTGACATTATTATGGTAAATCAATTGCATAAGCCCCACAATTTAAAAAAATATTTAACAACAAAATAAGGCATGTTTTGTTGTGTTTTTGTTCTCAGGCTAAAGGAGTGCCGAAGGATCACATTGTGCACCCTCTATATTGTATTTATACTTGAGCCGATTTTCGTATTGTGTTGTAGTGATGACGAGTTCTACTAAATATTTCGGCTAATGTCAACAAAATGTTCATATGTCGTATTTAGGGGGCGCTTTATCTACGTTTGTGGCATTTTTTTAAACTGTAATTTCACAATTGTATCCAAATTTGTCATCCAAGATATGTTGTCTTTAGTAAAATAAATAATATAACAACACTGGAATACGCTGTGGCCAGAATGATATTTATACCAAAATCATTATTATTGAAAATCCAAACCCGAAATGTGGATTTTGTCCCCAAAAGTACAACATAGGCAGACATGATCACATCTATATCACTATTTAAGATTAAAATTCATACACTGGTCAACATAACTCTAACAAACCTTATACAAAAACAAGAAATTGGCAAAACTTGCCTTTTTATGTAAGAGCAGCTATATTGGATACCAAGAAACCATTGGTCACAAGAAAAAGTTGTCACTAGGAATGTAATTATACTGTTCAGAATAAACGGTTGCTATGTGATTTGGGTGTGAAGGGTACACAAAGATTATTAGGAAAATTCAGATAATTTGAGCTTGATCCGTCAACGCGTTCTGGAGATATAATACACATGTTTAAGGGAACTTCCTGTATTTTATATGAAGAAAGCATTTCAAGATTTAATTTACTACATTGTATGTCTTTTATTTGCTGGGGGCTCTGAATGGGTATTTGCCCCCATAACGAACAGACTAAATATGACACAAGAAAAACGTAATTGTTATTGACTAATAAGGAACCTACATTGAACACTGCAACATACATCAAAAGAGATATATTCTGAGCTAAACTAATTAACGGGTCTTCATCTGAGAATATAAGTGTTACTGAATAATACACGAACCCGACTCATGTCTGAAAACACAGAAAACAACAGGTTGACATATATACAGTCGCGTATGTAAATACAACATCGATGTCACAATCAAGCTTATAAATGAAATAGATATATATCTATATTGATAAATGCTTACAAAAGTATTTGGTTGTTAGTTAAATTACTCTCTTAATTTGTATTTATTGTACTTATAGGTTACGATACAAATACGATACATTTCTTTACATCAATTATTTAACATCATGATTTTCAGCATTTTCTGATTTGTTTTAGTGTTTTTTTGGAATAGCATATAAATAACTAAATACACAGGCCTACTGAACAATTCTGAGTAAAAATATCAAGGCAATTTGTATGGCAACTTGTATGGTAGGTTCATACTCGAAAGCGATTGCAAAGCGAATTTTACGTCATGAAATGTGTTCAACTTTTGCAAACCTTCGCCACGAATATTTGCCGTGAATCACTGTCAACGTCACGAATGTCGCTTCGCATTCGCTTCGCGTGAAGTATGAACCGACCTTCAGTCAGTTTGGCAGAGCGACGGACAGAATGAAGCACGCAGTCGTAATAAGGCAGGAGCAACTTCATACCGTAAGTAACAACAGCAACAACAACAACGCTCAGAGCGAACTACAGTATTACCCACGCTCATTATATACAGCTATATACTATATGCTGCCATTTTGGCACATATGGGCTAATCAAACACAACAACCAACTCTGCCCTCACAGGTACCCATTTACCCCTGGGTGGAGAGAAGCAATTATGGCAAAGTGTCGTGCTCAAGGACACAAGTACCCTGGTCGCGGTTGGGATTCTAACCCACATTCTGACAATTCAGCCATCAGAACACAAATCCGATGCACTAAACCGCTCTCCTACTCTATAAGTCATTTTGCCAAGTAACTGCCCCCAAATCAATCAATCAATCAATCAATCAACAATAAAGAATACTACTAACAATACAAAATAATAAAATTAATAAAAATTAATAACAAATAAAGATAAATACAAAACAATAAAGGATGTTTTTGAACAGACCTTTCACAGGTTGTTGTCTAGATTCTAAGAGACAAAGATTACCTATAGAAGCAGTTATGACAAAATTACCAATGATGTACTTTAAGGGGGAGGATTCTCTCAGGCGCTCGACTCATACTATTCTGAATTTTCACAGAAAAACCTATATCATCCGATATAATTTCAATAGCTGCATCAAGTTTAAGTTCTCCCAACACGTTCATTAGCTCACGCACTGCTTCTTTATCAGGTTTACAGTCTTTGATGCACCTCTGAAAGAAAATGTTTAGTATTGCCTGCGTAGGTCGGGCAATTCTTTTACCAGCAAGTTCTGTTGTCAAATGATCAGAGTGGAAGAGGCAAGTAGAAAGCTGTCTCCAGTTGTTTCCACCATCTCTGTCAACATCTAATAGCGAACAAACTTCTTGAACAGCCCTCGGGGAAAGACCTCCGCAATAACCATTCATTTCACCATGAACCAGAATTTTCCAATCATTTGCCATTGCATCCTGATGCAAAATTTAAGTTGAATAATTTAGATATTCGCAACCGATAGGGGTGTTCTCGTTAAAAGGTAATAATAATAAGTTTGAATGATTTGAAAAGTTTAAAGGATTTGAAGAGTTTGAAGGATTTTTAGGATTGTACACATTTTACAGTATTGTACTATGCATAATACACATATGTTGATATTGTTCACAGTTATGATCATCTCTTTTTCTCTGACAACTTAGAAGCACAAGCCCCCAACCCATTAGGGACACACAGCCCACCCAGCGTCTTCCGACATAAGATTCAGACTAATTTTGTTCTGTGGTAAAAATTAGCTTCTTCGTAATATATTAAAATGCATCAGAATGTGTGTAGTATACAAATTTCCTATGATATTTAGATACAGCAATATATTTTTACAGCGATTTCACCGAGGGCAACATTTTTCCTTACAACTTGTAGTTACTATTTCTCTTCTGTTCTGATGGGTTTATATAATAAACCCACGCTCTAAGTAACATGCCACAAATAACTGTCTAACTGTCTATACATTTAGACTTTATGTTTTGCAAACGATTCATCAAGAGCAGAAACTCAACATGCTGGCATTGTCAAAGTTATTACTAAGGGCGCCCTTACTGAACAGTAGGTTGATGTAGTCTTTTTAACAAATGCAAAAATCAAATGCCCGTAAAATTGATGGACGATTTTGAATAAATAAATACACTAGCAGAAAGAGCCCACATCCACTTCCCATTTCGACAACTCATACATTTCGGTTTAGCATGTCTTATTCCTGTTTGGAGCTCTTGTGATTATGCAACAAAAATACGAAACAATATTGCTAGTAAGGCATAGGTTAATAAGTCATTATATTTAAATGTATTAATATGTATAGTAAAATATGTAAAACAGAAAACATTGATTGTATGACAAAGCATATCCTGTCATGTAAACCGCGGAAATTGGCAACAAACCAGTAATGTTTAATACGCTCTTAATTGTACTCACTTGTGCAGATGTAGACTGGTCAGTACTTGGAATGTTAGCTGTTTTTGACAGAGTAATCTGGAAAATGAAAAAGGTGCAAGGCATTTTCGTTACTTGAGATATTGGCATATCCTGGGGTGTGGACTGTGGGCCCCTTGCTTTTTGTTTGTATTTGTTCAGCTCCGGAACAAAATACATAAGACACGTGCGTAAATGTTTTCATATTTATTTATTCATTTCATCAGAAACAACAATTCGTACCCCTCTGATCTAATTTCTGGATGCGCCACTGCTTGAAAGCATGTTGTTATAAACCTGATAATCACCTTTAAACAAAACTCACACATTTGTAAATGTCGTTGGGTTTATAACCCAACATATTGAAATGCGGCCTGTATGGTAAATGATGTGTATTTGCAAAGTAGCACGTATTCCACGTTATGAGTATGAAGATCACAAACACGCAAGAGACTATATAGACCATGCATACTGTGCACACCCAGCCACTGCCATTATTTTCCCCCGTAAACCTGAAATCTAAGATTCAAGATAGGATTCCTGGATAATGCATGGTGTGTCGTTTTGCCCAATAGTAAACGGGCAGTGAACAAATACATCTGAAGTTAGGACCCGAGAAGAGTTCAAAGGGAAGGATACGAACGCACGGACCTTTAACAGTTGATACAACATCAAAGCAATAATAATTTACTTTGCTAATGAAAAAATGACTCACTGATTTTGGTTTGATTAATAGATTGACAGTTACGTCCGGGGAAGAATGCTGGTAGATAATGACTCTCGAATTGGGGTCAGTCTGTTCGCCTTCTGCACTTTGTTCGTTCCGATTCATGTCAAATGTCACTGAGTTCTCGGGTAAATTCAACACATTGTACATGGGTATCACTTGTTTCTGTAAGAAAATGTTTAAATTGTTTGTATTTAATGAAGCAAAGTGTTGTATGATCTGGTATTCGTTAAAAACAGTTGTCTGTAAAATGTGGAAAATAAAATAAGATAAAATTATTCACCATATATTCTGATTGTAATGTCCATCCCATCGACGTAGGTTTCACTTCAACAGTCACATCTCCCTTTTCTTCCTGGATCGCAAAGAACCTGAATCTATCCAATACTTCGTAGTCTTTGATACCTTCTATGTTTAGCACTACCTAAGGGGCAGTTACAATGCATATCCAAATACAAAATTAGTCATAACAGCAAAAAACAATATTAGTCATAATAGCAAGGTATCTCAAACCTGTATAACAATATATAATACATTAATATTTAGCAAACTTACATTTTATATTACCAAGTGCTAAAATAATATTCTCATCATAAACAAGTTACAGAGCAATTTCAAAAACACTTCTTGCTAGTACTTACCTGCTCTGCAGATTTGTTGTGTTTCCAAATATGCACTCGAAATTCATACCGTCCGCTAGAGAGGTCAAGCACGTCCCCAAATGCTCCGACTTTGACGAGACTCTCTGATGCCTCTCCATGCACTTGAAATCCAGTGAAATGGTTTATCAGAAAAATTACATCATCTTTAGCAAAAAAGCTGAAGACATCTGTGTTGCCATCAAGTGGTTGCCATGTTTTGTTAGGATCGTTATCATTGTTGCACATTTGGGTTCTTAACATCCATTTTACGTCATGCTTTGCAGCATGATGCGGAAACGACAGCACAACACTTTCTGAAAAAGTCAAGCCTTGCGGACCGCACTGGATCAATGGTGAAAGTGCTACCTTTGGAGGCTCGATGTTATCATTCGTTGTCGTGTCGGGGTTGACATAGATGTACACTTGCTGGGATCGCACCTCTTTTGGGATGGCTCCTCGTGGAATGTACAAATGTGCACCATGGTCATTCAGGGACAAACTTCCTCCCTTGTTGGTGAAGTAGCCAATTACAATGCATGGTAACTGAAATGTGGTTTTAATCAGCTCTTCTTCGCTGTAGTTTTGGGTTAGTGTTTTATGCTCCTCCAGTATCATATCTAGGTGTGTTTTTGAAGTGACAGGATGCTCTGGAATTAAATGAGAGTAGTTTTCAGGCCATTTTGTACATTTCAAATGGGTTAATACTGGTGAATTTTATACATGGTACAAAATGGCAGGTGCTACCCCCGTCAGTATTTGCAGATCCTGTGGGCAATGGGTATTCTTTATTCCCTATTTATGATGATCATCCATGTACACAAAATAACATAATTGTACCATAATGATATCATAGCTATGCCGATAGCAACCCGTGTGTAAAAATAATAGACTCTTAGACTGCAAATCTCCAAAAAATATATCATGTATCTGTCAAGGTCAGCGAAAACAATTACTGAACTGCCATCACTGATATAGAAGAGTTTAACCCTATCAAGCCAGGGGACAATGTGCTCCCCATGACATTTTTTGTTAATCTCCAGAACGCTTTGTCCAATCACGCTGAAAGTTTCTAACTATTTTCCTAACTATTTGTTTGGACCCTCTCAACGAAAATGGGTGTTCATGGTTGCCATGGCCACCGTTTATTTTGAAGAGGTCCAACTGAATTTCCACCTTTTTGTTAAAAGTACTAGACTTATGATACTTTAAGATAATTTATAACGTGTTTTGGGTTTGTTGTCAAACTCTGTCCTGGGCAATATTGTTTCATGTGACCACTTCCAATGCATTATATAAATCCAATATGACCGCCATTAGATTAAATGCAATAACTTAGATTTTGTCCCAAAGACATTATTTTTTACAGAATTGTTTTGCTCAATAAACAGTATAAATTCATGTCACCAGTTGTATCATGGATTTTGATATGTGCCTTTATTGTACTTTTGGTAAAAAATAGGTCAAAATTATAAATTACCCAAAATGTTACTTATAGCGCCCTCTAGCAGTGATCTAAGTGACGTCATTTTCTTGCTTGTACTCAAAACATCATGTGTGCCAAAATTCATGGCCAACGGATAAACATTAAGGAAATATGGTAAAAATATTTTGACCAAAAATGTGCTCATACGTTTACGGAGGGGGCACAATGATTCCCTAGGTGTGATGAACGGGGGAAAAAATAATAAACAAATTAATAAATAAAAAAAGGCTTAAACAAAATTAGAAAACAATGTTTGATGTTAAGTGGGGATTAAATGAACTGTTCATTATTTAGCCAAAGATTACCCTTTACACATATGGGCGCTGTTTTAGAAAATCATAACAGGAACACAATGTCACAGCAGCACTAAACGTGCACAGAATAAAAGCCTCAACCCTTGTTACCTAAGCAAAATTACTGACAGGTCACCAAACACTCAAAACATGCAAAACAGGTCTGTTGCAGTATTCCCCAGCGGTGCTCCTCCTTACCTTCAATGTCCTTTGTTTTGTTTGTTCATTTGTTGTTTTTGCCCTTGTCCCCACCCTCATTTACTAAATTTACTTGTCGTCTTTTTAACATAAGTGTTTCTTACACTATGTAATAATCCATGATTCTTATTTTGTTGAAAGTTGAAAGAGAAAGCACTTGGTACTTATCATGTAACTAAGGGCTTACATGTAAAATTTTGAACTGCGCTGGGTTTTCTCTGCCATCTCTAAGGAAATGTTGGAAGAAGGTTCTACACAATACTTCTATCAGCCTTATCCATGTATTAACCAAACATTGTGAATCCTCTCGACACGTTCAACAGGGATATAGCTCGTCTTGATGCAGATCACATATCCAGTTGCCCAATTACTCGATATGACCAGTTCATGAGTGACATTGAGGCTGAGTGACTATTTCAGAAGAAATAATACAATTGGTAACTTCTTACACAAAACTCACTGAAAAAAGACGGTTTAAGGCAACTTGATAAACCCGAGAGGGAACCTGCAGTTTCCAACTCCACTGTCATTAACCTATACTCCTCTAATTTGTCCAATTGGCAGAAGATAAACTCGTCTCCAAGGGTCTGAACTTCTGCCCCATCCCTACAGAAGTTAACCAGGTTGAAGTCAGTTAAAACCTCACGGGGTACGACCGTAGATTGACTCCGACAGACCCTGAGCCTTTCCACTGCAAGAGTACTTGGGTACTAACAAGAATCGTGTCCCATCCCTTGAAACCTACATCCAGGTCGTTAGTTCCAAAATTAAATCAATTGATCGTTCTCTCCACATGACTTATGACAATCTCCCCAGAGAGCAATGTGAGGCACTCAAGTATTTGTGTTCACACTTTGCATTCCAGGACATTGTCATCAAACCAGCGGATAGGGGTGGTGGGGTAGTGGTCATGGACCGTCGACAGTACATGGATGAAGCCATGCACCAATTCAATAACCTACGTCATGAAAATTGGCTGAATATTACAGAAAATATAGAGGGGCACAATGAGCCCTCGGCTGTCGGGCTGTCTGTAGCATCCTGCCTAAAATAAATGTCATTAAAAAGCAGCTTATAACAAACACCACAATACATAACGAACACACCTTTGTCTTTTGGAATGTCTTCTTCAGTTGTCCCATGGGTATGTGGATCTATGCACTGGTGTAATGGGGAAAGGGGAAAATCAAATCATGCATTTTATTATTTAACACATAATAGAAAAGGAAAATTAAAAGTGCAAAACACAGTCAAATATTCTTAGATGTATCGCTATAAATGTTGCCGCTATAAAACGGCAACTTTCGTTATTTTAAAGGATATTTTTCATTGCAGCATTGTCTATTACTTGAGGAAGTGAATACAAATACTGTAAACTTAAATAATTTCATTAATAATTGAAATTAAATTAAGTCAAAGTTTAAAATTAAACCAAGTTTATCCGAATGAATTGAGATTGCATTATTCACTGAAAAGTATCGCCACAGTTGGGAATGATGATGTAAAACAATTATGAGATTGGAAACTAAACAACTGTAGCCGCTTCATTCTTAAAACAAAATGCATTTCAAATGGCGCTATGCAATATTGTACGCTTATCAATAATATGTTAACATCATGTTAACATCATGTTTACTTTATATTTATCTATGATCTTGAGTGATTTTTTTACGATGTTATAAAATGTTCTGACAATATAACATATAATATACCAACAAGCCACCAGAAAGGGCACTTTACCCCTGTCGAAATGTTAGGTCAAACCATCATTTGTAAATTTGCTGTGATCATAAATTTGATTTACATAAAATAACTGTCAATGTGTTGGTAAAACGAAAACAATACTAAATGAATAATTAATTTTTAATAATTAATTAATTTATTTATTTGAGATTTCAATTTGCTATGAATTATCAGTATGGTGGAATCAATATAATAATTTAATAGTTATGTCTGAATTAGTTTACAGGCACTTATCAATGAATTGTCGAATTATCAGGAATTAACATAATCTTCCATTTTTCCACAATAAGCCAACATATATTAATTAAAAAGCATTACCGACGATGGTGTGTCTGAGATGTGAGCATCAGTCATCTTCACCTTCTCTTCCTTTGTACCTAAACAAACAAATCAATGCAAGGCTTATCAATACCAAGACAACTCGTATTATTGCACAAACCTTTCTTACTTAGACACAGCGTTATTTGGATTATTATAATTATTCCAATTATTGTATTGTCACTGGTGTATAAGAATGTTATAATAACATCACTTTGGGAAAATCAATATATTTTACGATACATTTAGGCACTGGATCAGAATGTGGACTTATATCATAATGCTGAAACAGACTAAATTTAGAAAAGTGACCGAAACCCTTTCACCGAATCCTCCAATGTCAGTAAATTGCTACGTTATTATACAGTGCGAACAGAAATAATACCAGAATTTCACTGGCACCTATACTTTATGGAAAAACTTACGTAACTCCCCTTCTTGTACTGAATACTTCACGTAGCTAGATTGACCCTGGAAATTAAAAAAAATAAAATAAAATAAATAAAAATTGAATATGTTTTATGTGCACTGTATTGCGGACAAGGTGGCTATAATCCAGAAAAATACTTAAAACAAAAGAATAGGAAACGAATAAACATCAGATAGCATTTTCATGCAGTGGAAGTAATATTTTATTCACTGTAGACAGGCCCAATGGTAATTTATGTCGCTCATTTTTGCCAAAAGAAATTTTAAAATAATCCCCAACATGTTTTATTGAATGTTAAACAATTTGAATGTTCCTATACAGGGTGGCCAAAAAAACAAACAAACAAACAAACAAAATAACAAAAAAAACAAAAACAAAAAAACGGAACGGCGTACTTCCATTACCCTGAGACTCAAACAACTTATGGGGAATTTTGTTAAAAGAAAAATGATACCACGATCGCCCGATTCGGTCCAGTAGTTTTTGTTCTAGAGTATTTTTTGTGAAACAAAGTCAGTGGTCATTATTTTTTGTTAACGAATTCGTACTGCCTCCCGTCTGGGAGTGGACATCAATGAACACTGGTGGTGTCAAGCAGGGTGGACTAGGATTGTGCGTGATAGGTTTCATGAGCTATTCCCTGGTAGAGTTGTGGGGTTGGGACATCCTATCGAATATCCTCCTCGATCGCCGGACCAGACGCCCGTCGATTTCTTTTTGTGGGGACATGTGAAGTCTATCGTGTATGTGCCCCCTTTCGCCAGAAATCTAAACGCTCTCCGGGAACGATTGGAAGAGGCATTGCAAAATGTTCATAGAGATATGATCGTTCATTCTGTGCAGGATATGCACAGGAGGGCATAGGTATGTTTACGATTGGATGAGGACAAGTTGAAGGATGCATTGCTAATTGAACGTAAGGACACTGCTGCCGAAAGGAGGATACTGGTGAAATTAACTGTAGAGGAAAGATAACAAAATGAACTAGCCTAGATGTGCCATACATGTATGATGTAAAGTTTGTGTAAGTTTAATAATAAAGTTGGAATTTAATATTATACCTGTACTTTATTATTTCTTTGTTCATTACGCAAGATATATCCTGTTTTAAAACGCAAGGACACGCTATCATCATGCTCTTTAATGCATTGAACAATTGGCCAAGTGACCCCAATTTTGCTTCACAAAATAGGCTCTGGAGCAAAAACTAGTGGACCGAATCGGGAGATCTTGGTATTATTTTTCTTCTAAAAAGATTCTCTTCCATTGGTACAGGTGGTTTGAGTCTCAAGGTAATGGAAGTATCCCGTTCCGTTTTGGGGCCACCCTGTAAAGGTACTTATTTACCACGGATAAGTGAAAATTAAATATACCATTGCCAAATAAACGTTTGTAATGGTAACACGAACAACCCAACCTCGGATATTTTGTAATGAGGAGACCCTTTACCGACCACAGTTTGAAATACTGGAAGAACAGGCCACTCTAATATTCCCGTCATTGAACACAATGGAGTTGCATACTCAACAGCTAGAGACAAGGCTGATGTTTTCTGCCAGGCATTTGCAGAAAAGTGTCGTCTATCAAATGCTGATGACCAACCTCCAGGGGTCAAGCAGTTTTCTACCACTAAGCTTGAAAAAATAATCTTCAAGCCCAAGGATATCTGGAGGATAATGCAGAAACTCGAGCCTGACAAAGCATCTGGTCCTGACCAGATTTCAACTAGGGTACTGAAGGAATGCAGCGCAGAACTTGCTGGTCCTCTGTGCCGTCTCTTTCACTTGTGCTATTCGTGTGGTGTATTCCCAAACCAGTGGAAGACAGCCTCAGTGACACCGGTACACAAGAGAGACTCCAGAGCTGATCCTTCTAAGTACCGCCCAATATCCCCGCTAAGCGTCGTCAGCAAGGTTATGGAAGCAGCAGTCCAGAAACAACTCCAAAATTACCTGCTTCGCAACCACCTTCTTTCAAGCAGGCAGTTTGGCTTCCAACCAGACCATAGCACAGCAGACCTTCTTACCATCCTTTCCCAGACATGGAACACCTACTTGGATAAGAACAGTGAGGTATGTGTCATTGCCCTGGACGTCAAAGGAGCATTTGATAAAGTCTGGCATAGTGGACTCTGTGCCAAGCTGAAATCCAAGGGGATAACTGGAAAGCTGCTAACCTGGCTACAAAGCTACCTTCATGGAAGATCGATTAAGGTTGTTCTCTCTGGTCAATCTTCTAACTCATCATCCATCAATGCATCAGTCCCACAAGGCTCAATACTTGGTCCATTTTTGTTCTCCATCTTTATTGATGATCTTGTTGATGTGTGTAAGAATGAGATGTACCTTTATGCTGATGACTGCACGCTCTTTGCACCAATAAGATCACCAAGTGAGAGTAACCTAGTGGCAGCCAGCCTGAACAGAGACCTGGAAAGGATCAAAGCATGGGCAGCTGACTGGATGGTAACATTCGAGCCAACAAAGTGTAAAGCAATGATGATATCTAGAAAGAGGAGTCCATCTACACTTGATTTGTACTTTGGAAACAGCAAGCTGGCAGTGAAGAAAGAAATTGAGATCCTTGGGGTTACCATTGACAGTAAGCTTGCATGGGCAAAAAACATCTCCACCATTTCCAAGAAAGCTGCTCAAAGGCTTGGAGCATTGCGGAAAGTCGCAAACAAATTGGACATCAATGGTAGGGCCACTGTCTATAAAGCGCAGGTGTGTAGTGTCATGGAGTATGCCTGTTTATCCTGGATGAATGCTTCACAGACCATCCTCAGTCAGCTTGACTCCATTCAAAGAAAGGCTCTCAAAATTATTGGTGTTGATGAAGCCATTGCTCTTGAGAAGTTGGCTATTACCAGTCTACATCACAGGAGACAGGTTGCTGCAGCTACAGTGTTGTACAAAATGCACACCAGCCATAGCCCTTCAGATCTTCGAGCTACGCTACCACCTCCTTATGATAGGCGGCGTGTAACACAACCTAGCACATCCATTCCGGCTCATGTCCTGTCCTTGCCTAATGCCAAAACTTGCACCCTGGATAAAAGCTTCCTGCACACAGCAATCAGAACTTGGAACAACCTTCCAGAAGCTGTAGTTTGGAAAATTTCTGACAGTGGCGTCCAATCTTTCAAGACTCAAGTTCATAAGCATCTCCTGTCTCTTGCCTCCTCTTGATGTATACAGAGCACAATGCCAATCAAGGCATGGTTGGTTAGAACATGTAGGCTAGTTCCCTGTCCTACTAGAGCACTTGTGAATACTGTTCCGGCTGGACTTGTTCCTTAAACTGCGGGAGAACAGTGCAGTAGGATCAGGTTTTGCAGTTAGGTAGGATTAGTTTGTAGGGCTCCCCTCCATGCCTTGCCAGGTGTCATTTCTCTAATTAGTTTAGTTCAATTGAGTTCATTCATGTATTCATGTATGTCACCTTTGCATAATATGTTTATATATATATATATATATATATATATACATGTATATATCCAGATGGTAGACTTAGTGGGGTCAGACCTTTTCAAAAAATGTAATTGGTGACGCCATCGCAGTTTTGAGCGCCCTCTAGCGGAATGATTAAGAAGGTCACTTTTTAATTTCTTGAAATATTGGAATTTTACCAAATTTTGCAGTAAACAACCACATTACAAACAACACATATGAGCAGAAACATTTACATTTATTAGCAAAATTAAGCAAAACAATGTACAAATACTGAATGTTTATGAGAGCAATGACAGAATGTTTATGAGTGCAATGTTGAGAATATTTTCATTAGTAGGAACATTCCATCTTTCAATGAATGATAATATTCTCTGCATTGCACAAATGCAAAACTTTATATTGTTTGTTTTATATAACATCCAAGTAGATCTTTGGCATTTGATTGGAGGATAAAACTATAAGAATAAACAAAATATACAAGATTGTATTCTGGCATCCACTGCTTTATTTTTCGGCTTATGACGCACGGTTTGCTCGAATGGTTGTGTCTTGTCAAATAAGGGCGTTTATACACTGCTGTGTATAACGCATAGTTTGGTCCAGCGTGTAAAAGCTGAAAAGGGATAGAACAAAAATGCACGGTTTATGACGTAGGCCATGTAATGATTTGATTAATGAAGGCAGCGTGATCTACAATCCTCCAATCACATGACAAGGATCTATTTGGGTTTTATATAATAAGATATATTCAAGTAAGACTAATTGCGGTGACACCATGTGGAATCTCAATTGAGTAGTAATTAGTTCTGAAAAGAACTGGGGGTACAACTCGACGTTTCGATCAGTATGCTCTGATCGTCCTCAGGAGAATGCCGGACTCTGGATATATTCTGGATATATTCAAGTTAAAGGCAATTTCGTCATTCTTCACACAACAGAGATCCACATAAACATTGATTTTAACGAATAGGGTATTGCACGTAGTATCGAAATTCATATAAAAATTTAGCCAATTATCCATTTCTATACTGGCACAAACATATCACAATCATCTCACACAACACTACTGTATCATTATGTATCATTATTGAATGATTTGGGAACCACTCTTACATTAAGAGGAATCATTGTTTGGTTAATTGTTTTCATGGAGCTTAAAAGAGCACACCATTTCAAGATGGTTATTGTACATGTTGATGTTTTCATTTTATTGCCTCTGTTCTCGCTATTTTACGGGCAATAATACGTTGACCTGGCCCCCATAGAACAAAAAAAAACATGTTTTTAAATACTGATGAAGTCATACTGCTATGAGTTTTTTCTAACGTTCATAGACCTTGGGGTCCCTCTGTTCTCTCTTAGTTTTTATAGTTGCCACCAAGAACCAAATTATAATGCATATTATGTGCACATGAATTGACAAGGATTTGTCAACTGTAATGTAAAGAAAAACGAAAGATAAATTTGAAAACAAACATTTTAAGGTGTCTTTGGAGCTCAGTGTTCAACGCCCCCCCCCCCATCATGTCAAATTCAGCTATAAACCCTTAGCTGGAGCTCATTGTTGAAGCCTTCGTCATGTCAAATTCAACCCGGAATGCTTAGCATTTTGGGGTGTGAGGGGATTAAACAAACCTCCATTACGAACGGCATGCTTTGACTCATATTAATGAAACTTGGCACATTAAATTTGATTAAACAATCAGTGTATTAATATTATTGTTTGTATCCTATTGTATCAAAGCTATTTATTTTAATATCTTATGACACATTTCTTTAGGGTGCCTGGTGTCATAAGCCATGACTTCTATCAAGTTTACCCTCATACGTAACATCACCCTGTTGTTAATAATCATTATTAATTTAATTTTTTATAAATGTTTATATCCTTAACTTATTAATATTACTCTCCTTGTGGATATTATGGAAATAAATAATATAAAAACAAATATGACATTGCCAGATCATTTAATGGTATTCAGGACTTCAAATTCAAACTTTTACAAAATTCAGTAACATATTCATCCTAGAATTATTTTGTGAAATGTTGTATTCAAAAATAGTTGTTATCCTTCGCGAAAATGAGCTATTGGAATTGTTGAAATGAACTTTCACTGTAAGGAGTGTCATTTATCGAAGGTAAATTTGTCCACAATAGTTTCAAGTGTATCAAAGCTGTGTTTCATAACACATTTCTTCAGTCTTGTATAAGCCATGACTTTCTACTGGGTTTAATCCCATACATGACACTGTTGTATTATGGAGTGTCGTGGCCGAGCGGTCTAGCGCACCGAACTCAAGTTCTGGTGTTGCCAGCAGCAGGGTGTGGGTTCGAGCCCCGGTCGTGACACTTGTGTCCTTGAGCAAGGTACTTAACCATAATTGCTTCGTCCTTCGGATGGGACGTAAAGCCGTAGGTCCCGTGTGTTGTATAATGCACGTAAAGTGGATTGTCGTGCGGTCTAGCGCACTGAACTCAAGTTCTGGTGTTGCCAGCAGCAGAGTGTGGGTTCGAGCCCCGGCCGTGACACCTGTGTCCTTGAGCAAGACACTTAACCATAATTGCTTCTCTCCACCCAGGGGTTAAATGGGTACCTGTGAAGGCAGAGATGGTTTGCTCTATATGCGCTAGAAATGGCAGCAATTGAGCTGTATACTCCCCAGGGAGCTGAGATGGTTTCAGGAATGATTTATGAGCCTTATGAGCCTTATGAGCAGGGATAATAATATAATGCGCCTTGAGCGCCACTTAGTTGGTGGATACGTGCGCTATATAAATCTATACATTATTATTATTATTATTATTATTATTATTATTATTATTATTATTATTATTATTATTATTATTATTATTATTATTATTATTATTATTATTATTATTATTATTATTATTATCCTTGTGAACCTTGATGTTTTGGAAATACAAATACAATAATTTTATGTTATTCGCCTTTATATAATAGCTATTAAATAAATTCATTTTTTGGTGGATTCCAACATGTGGTTTTGTGTCCCTCACACGTATGAATGTATGTATGTACTATATAAAATAGACAGAATCTTCCAATTTTGAAGTCTTACCCTTTCAAAAATTTAAACTTTTCTCATTGGTCATTAAGTTTTACAGAGCACCTGGAATTAATGTTTTGAATTACCACGAGAACAATTAAATATTGTAAGCAGTATGGTTTCAAAACAAATGTCTTGATCAATTAAACAACATATTTTGTTCAACAAAATTTATGGGTTGTTTGGTCATGGTTTCAGTGATTTAAATCTCATTGTCCTCCAATGTTACTGAATTATGACTTTAAGTGTTGAATCTGAAGGAAGAATGGTTAAACAAAGAGCAAAATATTTACTGTTCCTTAAGTGGCATGGCAATTTCTGTGACTCTAGGTGGCATCTTTTGGGTATGTTTGAGACCATATATTTGAGTCTGCAGGTAGATTAAGAAGGTTGCCAGATGCAAGAAGGGTGTGCTGTTTAGTGGAATCCTCCTTCAGTACTTCCTGTAGTGAACAGCTTACCTGTTAAGAAAAACAAATTAAAACAAGTAAAATCATAGATGTACGATAATGAGCACCTTTTGAATTTTTTTGAGATCTGGTAGTAAATCACCGGAATTAATCTTGACAGGAAAATCAATTTAGAATATTTGCAATTTTAGCCCAGAGTGGTATTTTTTAAGGTTGCACCTGAAATTATATTTTGACCTTACCTACAAGAAAAATAACAACAACTAGCCAGTTGTTTGGTACTTCTGTTCAACGGAAGTCTCTTAATGATTATATCACTTTATACAATCAAAATGTACATAAACCTCTATCTGTAATCATTAAATTACATTCCATTTGGTAAGTGAACTGTAATTTAATGATTACAGTTCACTTACAAAATACCACAATCAATTAGTGGAAAAAAACAAAACAGAAAAACATCCAATCTTAACCATTGTTAAGACCTCGACAATGTTTGAACGTCAGATTATGTTTAGACTAGCATTGTTTTAACTAGCATAACATCTACAAAACTTCCTGAAATGACTTTAATGCATGAATTGTGATTCAGCACGGTAGTAAATCTATTATGTTTGCTTACCTCTTCTTTCGCTTTCAATTTGTGGACGTCACATACCATACATATACGTACACAGTCACAGCATTTTCGGTAATGGCGCCTGATCGATGTCTTTTTCGGAATAAGCCCAGACATGTCCATACAATCACATCACACAAACCGACCAAATGAAATTGTCTTGCTTGAACGTTTGCACTTAATGTGCACCCACGCATTCAGCACGCATTTTCACCACTCCCTTTTTAGCACTTCAGTCAAATTTTACACACGAGGTGCTGGTTTATGCACGTGACGAGCCTATTATTGCTTAGCACTCACTATTTAGCACTTCTGTTTTTAGAGTGTACTTGCGGTTGATACTTGTAGAAACGTTACAGTTGATATATTGTGTATGATACTTGTAGTTGATGGTTGCGCTTGACTAGTGCTTGGGCACAAACCAGCTTGGCTGAAGGTTAAAAGCTACATAATTCCAATTATTTTATAAATTATATGATACTTCTGTCAGATGTAAATTATTTGTGCCATAATTACTGTGTGATTAGCAGAGAGTATGACAGTTTAATTACCAATCGGCGGTAGATTTCCACCAAAATGAGCTCATAGTCCTATGTCTTGGATCGCTCGACTTGAATTAAGGGTTTGGGAGATTGCAGCTAATTTAACCTAGATTCGTCTTGGGGAGTTCCACCACAATATTATTTACATTATTTATTATTCATAAATGTATGTGAATTCCAATAAGTGGTTTTGTGACACGGTTTGTGGGTCTCGGTCGTCCATTGTATATCAGTCTGAGCAGGGCGGTGTAAGGGTCCGCTCTTTGACGCTCGTATGTATATGGAATCGTGTACAAAAAATTGATTAATCACTCAATGTTAAAGTCTTACCGATGTTGATGTGTCTTTGTCTGGTTTGTGTAATTCTACATATATCTTCTCTTTGTATTCCTCAGAATCTTAAAGATAAAGACAATCCAAAGTAAATTTATATCGTGATTAGCAATAACATTTACATTGATTAGCAAAATTACGCAAAATAATAAGATATATTAGAGTTAAAGTCAAATTCGGTAATCTTTACACAACAAAGATCCACAAAAGTGTTCATTTTACCGAATATTGTACGGAAAGTGGTTTGGAAATTAATCCAATTATCCATTTCTGTACTTGCCCAAGATATATCTGATCACAATCATCTCACACTACACCATTTCATCAGTATCATTACTGGTTGATGTGTAGCTCATTTCAGAATCCCTCTTGCACTGAGAGCGGGATACATTTTGAATAAATGTTTTCATAGGTAATACTTGTAGCTTTGCATGGTGAGGAGGAAAAGTAAGACTAATTGCGATGACACCATGTGAAGTGCTCAATTGAGTAGTAATTAGTTCTGAAAAGAACTGGAGGTACAACTCGACGTTTCGATCAGTGTGCTCTGATCGTCCTCAGGAGAATGACGATCAGAGCACACTGATCGAAACGTCGAGTTGTACCTCCACTTCTTTTCAGAACTAATTACTACTCAATTGAGCATTTCACATGGTGTCACCGCGATTAGTCTTACTTAAATGTTTTCATGGACCTTACAAGAGAACACCATTACAAAAATGGTTATTGTACATGTTGATGTTTTCATTTTATTGCATCTGTTCTCGCTATTTTCCGGATAAATGTAATACAGGAAAAGATAACACATATTTTGGAATCACACATTTCCAAAAATAATTGTGGGATATGTGTATATCGAGATTAATTTATCTTAGGTGCCGTCATAAATACATGTATGCACTGAAGTACTGTAGATCCAAGCTTCTCGTGAAAATTTTGTGAACCACCTCACATCAAATTATTTACGGAAATCACAAGTAAAATAAGATAAAATTAAAACTGGTATGCATACTGATGAAGTCATACTGATATAGAGAACTTCTAGTAATCATTTAACCTATCAAGCATGGGCGTTTTTTTTTCGATATCAGACCGTGTTTTCTGTATTCTTCAGCCGATTTTCGTGAAACTTCGTAGACATGTTCGGTTTGACAAGATCTATCGAATAAAGCCATGGAAACTTATATAGGTCTCCGTTAGGGGGCGTTTTCCCACTTTTGTAACTTTAATTTTTATCCATTGCCATGAAATTGGCACAGATGCTGGCTTCAGCACAAGCAACAGTGCGACATCACTTATATCACCATTAAATCAACATTTTCCAAAACATAATTTTTAAGATTTTGACCCAAAATGTATATACTGATCCAAATGTTCCGCAACAAATTTTTAACATTCGTTAAAGGTTGTATTTGGGTGAAATTATAAGATTCCCAGAATGCATTGGAAGACACAAAATGACTAAATGTTGTCCAGTTCTGAGTTTGAGCAACATACAACAGACCCAAAAGCACATATTAAAATATTTTACAGTCTCAAAAATCTAGTCCTTTCTCAACACTTTCTTTGTTTCCTTGATGTGTAAAAAAATATTATGAAATTAACCGTGTTGTGCCAAAGGCTTCGAGATAACAGGTAACAACCCCCCCCCCCCCCCCAATGAAAAAAGTGTTTGAACTATCTTATGCATTTTGGACTACTGACTGGTCGTGCGTGCCTCTGAAAGAGGAAACTTAATCGGGGACACACTAAGAAAAGTCAGTGCTAATAACCGTTGGCTAAATCACGAACCCTCGGAATATTTGAACATAATAATTAAATGTGGGACCTAATTCATGCAGTTAATGACTAATCCCCTACCCTGATACATAAAGAACGTACCTTTGTCTTTTGCAATGTTTTCTTTACTTGTCCCAGGGAAATCTGGATTAATGACAGTGTATGTTTTCGCCATTTTAGCAAGTGTTACCATCTCGTCCTAAAAAAATAAAATAGCACTTAAAAATTCACAAGATTTGCTAATTATATAAAGATACTTACGCAACCCCTTTGAACTCGGTAATTTGCATTAAATTATCAAATAAATCTACTCAGTCAAAAGTACATGTTACAGTCCAGACAGTTTCGCCGGCTGCATGCAGAAGAATAGACTGGTGCCAGTTTAGTCAAGCCTAAAGTTGTAACATTTAGGCGGATATCACACGCATAGCCTAGTGCATATACACGTTGGTATTAAGCGCCTCATCTTGCAAACAAGTCTATACAAGTTACATATTCACAAAATACCAATAACATTAAACAAATTGTAGCACATTGGCAATATTTCCCTCTCGACCACCGAGCTTGAAATAACGATAGGCCGTATAGAATCAATATAGCAGTGTTTTTTGTTAAATTATATAAAAACGACACTGAAAAAGGATCTAGCAGAAAAAGCCATCCTTAAAGTCATTTTAATTTAAATAAACATATATAATGTTTAAATATATATGTGTGAAAGATATGAATAATGAATCGATTGCAGTATTTTTTTACTCAAACCTTTAGGCATGATGTACTTTTCCGTTTAGATGTTTCCATCTTTCTCGGCATCCACTCTGGCATTGTCGTTTTAGATTGTTTTTTCTTCTTTTGTTTTCCTTGATGTATGAAGAAAATATATTATTAGTGTAATTATGAAATAATACAATTGCATCATTCACAAATTTCTCGTGACGACAACACGTAATACCATTAATTGTTCACATGTTGGTTGCTAGTATTGGTTCAAATCGAGTAAGTATACTCTGATAAGCAATTTTGCAAACAAAGCCAATGGATGTAATCTACCTTTAAAGCTATACTCTACCTTTAATTGGTTTCAGGTACATTTTTTTTTTTTAATACCCAACAAAACCAAAGATAGAATATTGTTTACCTTCAAACATGCACCTGTTTAGCTCGATGAGATGATGTTTTTCGCACATGATTGTATAGATTTTTTCATGTAAGAGCTAAGAAGTAACTAATACCAACCTTTAGAGGTATTGGTAGTAGAAGTAGTTGATGGGGCAACAAAACCACTGGCATACGGTACCGGTACGTTAAGGTAGCACGTTTCCTTTGGGGGTAAACAATAACTGCATATAAATCAGAGATCAAATACTGAACTATTCGTTTTCCTCGATATATATGTTTTACTTTCGGAATAAAAGATTTTGAGCGTTATGCGGATGTTCACGTGATTAGCATTGTCTCCCCCAATTCACTGAACAAATAATGCTTTGTTTCTTTGCACCAGAACATATTTCGTTTTAATATTTTGACATCAAAATTAATTGGACATTTATAAACAGAGCGTGAAGGTTAAAGTTCATACATGCCTTCCATCACACATGCCTGTCCTGAACACGAAAATATATGTCAACGGTGAAAATTTGTAGTTGTGGTACAGTATTTGTTTAAGTTTATAATGAGCTCAGTTGTCATGGAAACGACCCCTAGAGGGCTATACTTGCACGTATATTATGCATACTTTAATTATTGGGATTTTAGAAGAAAAAGAAAATATCTCATTATAAGTCATTTAGTTTATAGAGTAGCCACCAAGAACCAAATTATAATGCATATTATGTGCACATGAATTGACAAGGATTTGTCAATTGTAATGTAAGGAAAAACGAAAGATAAATTCGAAAACAAAAATTGTTAAGGTGTCTTTGGAGCTCAGTGTTCAAGCCCCCATCATGTCAAATTCAGCTATAAACCATTAGCTGGAGCTCATTGTTTAAGCCCTCGTCATGTCAAATTCAGCTATAAACCTTAGCTGGAGCTCATTGTTCAAGCCCCCATCATGTCAAATTCAACTATAAACCTTAGCTGGAGCTCATTGTTCAAGCCCTCGTCATGTCAAATTCAGCTATAAACCATAGCTGGAGCTCATTGTTCAAGCCCCCATCATGTCAAATTCAACTATAAACCTTAGCTGGAGCTCATTGTTTAAGCCTTCGTCATGTCAAATTCAGCTATAAACCTTAGCTGGAGCTCATTGTTTAAGCCCTCGTCATGTCAAATTCGGCTATAAACCTTAGCTGGAGCTCATTGTTTAAGCCCTCGTCATGTCAAATTCAGCTATAAACCTTAGCTGGAGCTCATTGTTTAAGCCCTCGTCATGTCAAATTCAGCTATAAACCTTAGGTGGAGCTTATTGTTTAAGCCCTCGTCATGTCAAATTCAGCTATAAACCTTAGGTGGAGCTCATTGTTTAAGCCCTCATCATGTCAAATTCGGCTATAAACCTTAATTGGAGCTCATTGTTTAAGCCTTCGTCATGTCAAATTCAACTATAAACCTTAGCTGGAGCTCATTGTTTAAGCACTCGTCATGTCGTCAAGCCTTCGTCATGTCAAATTCAGCTATAAACCTTAGCTGGAGCTCATTGTTTAAGCCCTCGTCATGTCAAATTCAACTATAAACCTTAGCTGGAGCTCATTGTTTAAGCCCTCGTCATGTCAAATTCAGCTATAAACCTTAGCTGGAGCTCATTGTTTAAGCCCTCGTCATGTATTTTTTTTATAGTACTTTTATATATATATATCACATTTCTATCTCTCTTTTTTTATAGTGCAATTTTAATTGTCTTCTTTTGTGGTTTTATGTATTGTCTAATGGCAGTCGGAAAACAACTCGATAGTAATTAAGTTTACTTTTTTGTAATCCTTCAGGTGTGCCATTTGTCCCGTCTTTAAAATGTTTATTGTCTAATCAATTTGTGTATATTTATTAATTCTTGCCTCTTGTTTAATATGTATTTGATTTATAATGTCTGTATTTTAATGTTTTTACCTGAGAAATTAATAAATGAAATGAAATTAAATGAAATGTCAAATTCAGCTATAAACCTTAGCTGGAGCTCATTGTTTAAGCCCTCGTCATGTCAAATTCAGATATAAACCTTAGCTGGAGCTTATTGTTTAAGCCCTCGTCATGTCAAATTCAACTATAAACCTTAGCTGGAGCTCATTGTTTAAGCCCTCGTCATGTCAAATTCAGATATAAACCTTAGCTGGAGCTCATTGTTTAAGCCCTCGTCATGTCAAATTCAGCTATAAACCTTAGCTGGAGCTCATTGTTTAAGCCCTCGTCATGTCAAATTCGGCTATAAACCTTAATTGGAGCTCATTGTTTAAGCCTTCGTCATGTCAAATTCAACTGGGAATCCTTAGCATTTGGCGTGGGAGGGGATTAAACAAACCTCCATTACTCCGGCATGCTTTGACTCATATTAATGAAACTTGGCACATTAAATTTGATTATATAAATCAGTGTATTAATATTATTGTTTGCATCCTATTGTATCAAAGCTATTTATTTTAATATCTCATGGCACATTTCTTTAGGGTGCCTGGTGTCATAAGCCATAATTTCTACCAAGTTTACCCCCATACGTAACATCACTCTGTTGTTAATAATCATTATTTATTTTATTTTTTATAAATATTTATATCTGTAACTTATTACTTGTGGATGTTATGGAAATAAATAATATAAAAACAAATATGACATTGCCAGAACATCATTTAAGGTTATTCAGAAATTCAAATTCAATTTGTACAAAATTCACTAATAGTAATATATTTATTATTTTGGGACATGTGTGATTCAAAATAGTATCCTTTGCGAAAATGAGGTATTGGAGTTGTTGAAATGAACTTTCACTGTAAGGAGTGTAATTTATCGAAGGTTTGGACCCAACCGAACATTTGAATGATGTAACTTTAGCTTTCCTTAAAGAACATCCTGTAAGAATAACAGGCAGAGCAAAATAATTGCTATATTACATAATGCGTCGTTTTAAATTGCTTACCTCTAATTATTATTCCGTTGATGTCAAATAATGACTCCGTTTTAAAACTTGACAAAAGTGTTTGTATTATTTTGTTATTCTTGTGAATTTATTTTTGTGAGAGGTACCGGAATATAGACGGTTTTGTATATAAATGAGTTTTCAGTTTATGTCGTTATAAAAGGATAATTTAAAATGTTCTTATATCAAAATTCAGACGCCGTTTTCAATCAATCTTGAGGCCTTCTACATGCGCAAAGTAACCATGTTTACTGCAGTTTTTAATAATTGGTTTATTTCTACTAGCGAGTTTATACAGTCATCATGAATTTGACAGAAGTAGTCTTTGAATATCTACGTAAAATAAGCCTGGCCAGCAATCATAACATCCGTAGAAGTTTTGGATTACGGCTGTCGTATTCATGTGACTTCTCGCTAAGCTTGAAAACACTTTTTATCACTTTCTAGAGGTTGTTTAAATATTTAGTTTGTTATTGAAAATTATAAAAAGGGGAATAAATATAAATCCCCAGTTGGAAACTTTCAGGAATCGCCCAAGTCGATTCTTTGAATTTATTTGAGTCAGATTGTTTCCGGTTTGGCTAGTTTAAAGCCATAACAGTATCAAAGCAGTGTTTCATAACACATTTCTTCAGTCTCGTATAAGCCATGACTTCCTACTGGGTTTAATCCATACATGACACTGTTGTGTTATTATTATCCTCATACAAATACAATAATTTAATGTTATTCGCCTTTATTGAACAGCTATTAAATAAATTCTATTCTTTGGTGGTTTTGTGTCCCACACCTGTACATCTATATGTATGTACTTTATAAAATAGACAGACTCTTCCAATTTTGAAGTCTTACCCATGTTGTGTCTTTGTCTGGTTTGCATAATTCCAAAGATAGGCATATCTTTTCTTTGTCGTCCTCAAAACCTTTATCATAAACACAAACCAAAGTAAAGTTATGTTTATAAATATCAGGTTTAGCGAAAACATTTACACTGATTAGCAAAATGAAAGGTCCTATTAAAGGTCCTATGTTTTTTTCATTGTATACAATAAAGTATGCCTACTACAACATTTGTCATTTATAAATCTTCCCCTCACGTTTATACCATAACAATATTAATTTTTAAAGTTAAGGGTGCTTTTCGACACGCCCATATCCCCTCATTAGCATAAAATTCGTGACGTACACTGAGGCGATTCCCGATCCGCGATCCACAGCACTTGCCCAAGTATGCGTCGTATACAGCGCACCATTGCATGCACAGTGTTGCTAGAGAAAAAGTTTCCTAAAGTTTTCTGTCAGGTTATTATTTTCGATAATGCCATCAAAGTGTGTCGCTGCAGGTTGCAGCAACACCAACAAAGACGGTGTTAGTCTACACCGATTTCCGTCTGATCCAAAATACAGACGTACTTGGACGGCTTATGTCAAGCTGACCAGAGCGAAGTGGTTGGGACCGACGGAACACTCATTCTTATGTAGTGCACACTTCGAACAGACATGCTTTGAACGGGGCCTTCACAGCCAGTTCGGTATGGCTTATAAGACCATGCTGCTACCAGATGCAATTCCAACGATATTCCCGCTAAGCAAGAAGGCTGGGAAGGCTCCAACGAAGGAGAGAGGTGCTTTTTTAAAGCAAGAAAGACTAAGGGTAAGTGGCCATTTAGTTATACTCCCATGCATAACCCAGTCCATTTCCCTGCAAAACGACATGTTCACACCATGCTCACCGTTTCAGTGTTCACGGCATGAAAACATGCAGTGATTTTCCACATTAATAAAAACATCATGTCTGATTTTATATCCTGGCAAGACAAACATAAAAACATTAAACCTTTCTCATTATGCCTGCGCTTGTTTTGAGTTTTTTAAATGATCAGAACTTTGACTCAACTGTTTCTGTTATTTCATAAAATAACACCGTAATGTTAGCATTGCTTTCGGTGATGGGGGCTTGCGCTGCGTAGAAATTCTCAGCCTTTGTGTACGTCACGAACGTTTCGTTAAAACTTCGACAATTCGGGGGTAACTTTTTGATTATTATTAGATAAACCATTAATAATCCACTCGATTAAAAATACATTTAAAATTGTTTTTAATTCATACCAATCAATATAACAGCACCAAGAAATAAAGTTTGGTAAATACACTCTTCACAGGACCTTTAAAGCAAAATTATAAGATCCACAACAATGTTTAATCTAACGAATAGGGTACTACACGTGGTATGGAAATTCATACGGAAATTTCACCAACGATCCATTTCTATATACTGGCCCAAAATATTATCACAATTATCTCACACAACACTACTATATCACTATGTATCATTATTGGTTGACGTGTAGCTCATTTTAGAACCTCTCTTACATTGACAACGGGATCATAATGCTTTCATGGGCCTTAAAAGAGCACACCATTTCAAAATGGTTATTGTACGTGTTCATGTTTTCATTTTATCGCCTCTGTTCTCGCTACTTTACAGGTAATTTTTATAGATGAGAGGGTAATATTTTGGAATCACATGGCCATTTCCCAAAATAATTGTAGTATATACATTAGGGTGTAGTGAATTTTGGAAAAGTTTGAATTTGAAGTTCTGAATACCCTTAAAATCCCCAACGGATTATATATTCCGCCAAAAAGTGATGAGTCATCCTTTTTTTGTTAAAAATGTGTGTTTTATGTATGGAAATACATATCGTTTTTATTAATTTTTTTGTTCAAATAGGTTTCAGAAACCTCACAGATAGGCATTTCCAAGAATTGTAAATACATTGTATTTTACTCACGAAAAGAGCTGTGGTTTCGGGTGGGGGGGGGGGGGGAGACGACTGCCACCCGAAACCGGGAGAAGGATAATATCACAACCCCACCATTCAAGGTCCTATGAAATAGGTTTTTTTTTTCATTGTATACAATAAAGTATGCTTACTGGAACATATATTTGTCATTTGTAATTTTTTCCCCTCACGTTTATACCATAAAAATAAATTTTTTTAAATTTAGGGGGTGCTTTTCGACACGCCCATATCCCCTCATTAGCATAAAATTCGTGACGTACACTTAGGCGATTCCCGATCCGCGATCCACAGCACCAGCACTAGCACTTTCCAAAGTATGCGTCGTATACACCACTGCATGCAGAGTGTTGCTAGAGAAACAGTTTCCTAAAGTTTTCCTAAACATTTAAAATTGTTTTAATTCATACCAATCAATATAACAGCACCAAAAAATTAAGTTTGGTAAATACACTCTTCACAGGTATGAATTAAAAACAATTTTAAATTTTTTTTTTTAATCAAGTGGATTATTAATGGTTTATCTAATAATCAAAAATTGACCCCCAAATTGTCAAAGTTTTAACGAAACGTTCGTGACGTACACAAAGGCAGAGAATTTCTATACATTCTCGTGAAGATAGGTGGTATGTGGTTTGGTGTCAGACTTTGATCTGGTAATAAACACTAAGCCCCATGGTATCATAGATTGTATGGAAATTAGACTTAACTCATATTGACCTAAAGGATTTAAGCTTTACAATATGCTGGCAATGTATTCACACAAGACTTGCGTAATATAAACATGCACTCGAACAGAGATAACCCAGCCACGGATATACCGTGAAACGCAGCGCAACCCCATCATGCGGTCGGAACACACACCGAAGGCAATTCTAACATTACAGTGTTATGCATGGGAGTATAACTAAATGGCCACTTACCCCTGAGTCTTTCTCGCTTTAAAAAAACACCTCTCTTCGTCGTTGGAGCCTTTCCCAGCCTTCTTACTTAGCGGGAATATCGTTGGAATTGCATCTGGTAGCAGCATGGCCTTATAAGCCATACTGACCTGGCTGTGAAGGCCCTGGTCAAAGCATGTCTGCCCGAAGTGTGCACTTTATATGAATGAGTGTTCCGTCGGTCCCGACCAATTCGCTCTGGTCAGCTTCACTTTAGCCGTCCAAATACGTCTGTATTTTGGATCAGACGTCTTTGGTGGTGTTGCTGCAACCTGCAGCGACACCTCGATTGCATTATCGAAAATAACAAGCTTCAAACCTGACAGAAAACTTTAGGAAACTTTTTCTCTAGCAACACTCTGCATGCGCTGTATACGACGCATACTTGGGCAAATGCTGTGGATCGCGGATCGGGAATTGCTTGAGTGTACGTCACGAATTTTATGCTAATGAGGGGATATGGGCGTGTCGAAAAGCACCCCCTAAATTAAAAATATTATATTTTTATGGTATAAACGTAAGGGCAAAAAATTACAAATGACAAATATATGTTCCAGTAGGCATACTTTATTGTATAAAATGAAAAAAAAAAAACTATTTCATAGGACCTTTAATGGTGGGGTTGTAATATTATCCTTCTCCCGGTTTCGGGTGGCAGTCGTCCCCCCCACCCCCCACCCGAAACCACAGCTCTTTTCGTGAGTAAAATACAATGTATTATAAAACAACTGATAAGTAAAATCAACTGATGAAGTAAAACATAACTGACAACAAACAACTCGGCAAATCTGCAGTGCTTAGAAACACAACACATTTGCAGTCGGTAAACCCTAGCTCTAGGCTTGCTGACTGAAAAAAATTATTCTTGTCCAACCCTTGTTCAAGTACCTTTGATGACCTAGGCTCTAAATGCCGACTGAGAAAAAATATTGGGGGAGGGGCTTTCACAAAGACCCTGTGCACTGGGATACATACATGTAATCAGCTTAAGTAAACAAACCAAGCTAGCACCTATTAAGTCCATTTTGTTTTTAATTGCTAGTCATTAAGCCCTAATGAATTAAAGTGTTTTATGTTGGGGTACACATTGCCCATTTGTACCCCTGACATACATGTTTTAATCCATTATGGTAGTATGACACTAACCCCATGCAAATGACTGTACATAGACATAATTTAGACACCTATTAGTGTATTGGAATTAAATTAAAATTCTTGGAAATGCCTATTTGTGAGGTCTCTGGAGCCTGGAGAATCTATTTGAAACAGTTTTTCACAAAAAACGATGATTCAGCACTTTTTGGTAGAATATATACTACCGGAATAAAGTACCTGTGCATCATTTGAAGTTATGCTATTTTTTAATGAAAAAAGATAATACAATGATTTGTGGTGTTCTGTTAAATCACTGTTTAACTGTTAACAGGATAATCTCGAAATCTGTATGCTTGGACACTTGGCTTCGTGACACGTCCTTGAAGAGATGTGGTGTCAAAAGTCAGTTCACAAACTCAGTATCGTGTGTGTCCACCATTGGCGTTGATGCAGGTCTGAGATACAGGGACGAGATCATTGGGCCTCATGTGCAAGCGTTCATTCAAAGACAAGGACGTAACATCACGCTTCAGCAAGATAATGCCCGTCCACATGTCGCTCGTGTTGTGACAGATTTCCTGAGACAGCAGAACATTCCGGTACTCCCCTGGCCAGCTGTTTCTCCGGACCTGCCCCCTATCGAGCACGCTTGGGATGAAATGGAGAGACGTTTACGTCAAGCCCAGAATCAGCCATTGACGTTAGCTGAATTGGGACAAGCGTTGGTTCAGACATGGAACAACATTCCCCAAGCTTTCTTCAATCGCTTAGTGTCGTCTATGTGTCGTCGTTGTCAAGCCTGCATCAACGCCAATGGTGGACACACACGATACTGAGTTTGTGAACTGACTTTTGACACCACATCTCTTCAAGGACGTGTCACGAAGCCTAGTGTCCAAGCATACAAATTTCGAGATTATCCTGTTAACAGTTAAACAGTGATTTAACAGAACACCACAAATCATTGTATTATCTTTTTTCATTAAAAAATAGCATAACTTCAAATGATGCACAGTTACTTTATTCCGGTAGTGTATAATCCAATTTTTGGTTGGACAAAGTTTTTTGGATGATTTTTTGGGGTGGAATGTCCTAATATAATGTAGAGATTAACCTGCACAAACTGAGGTGTTAATACATTAGTGATGTCAACTTTCTTCTTCCATGGTGTTTATATTGTGCGAGTTGCCTAATATTAACACCAATGGTGTAGTTTTTAACACCACAGTTTTTACAGTGTAGTTTATCTCGGGTCCCATCATAAATACATGTATGCACCTAAGTAGTGTAAACCAAGCTAATAAAATAAAATAAAATAAAACCTGTTTTAAATAGTGATGAAGTGATAATTCTACAGATCTAGTAATCTAGTAATACCTTTAACGCTATCAGGCCTGGACGTTTTTGTCGTTCTCAGACCTGGGGGATCATTGTGCTCCCCTCCGTATTTTCTGTATACTTCAGCCAATTTTCGTGAAACCTCATATATATAGGCATGTAGGTTTGACAAGATCTATCGAACAACATAGGCCATGAAAACTTCTATAGGTCTCCGTTAGGGGGCGCTTTCCTACATTTTAGCAATTCCCGTCATTTGTTGTAAAATAGTATTTTCCCATAACTTTAATTTTCTTCCGTTTACATTGAAATTTGGCACAAATGCTGTCTTCGGTACTAGCAATAATGACATCACTTAGATCACCACTAGATCGACATTTTCGAGACGTTGTTCCAAAACACATTTTTTAAGATTTTGACCCAAAATGTATATAGGCCTATTGATCTAAACTTTCCAAACATCCAACAATCATGTATTTCGGTGAAATTATAAAATATTTCATTTAAACGTAATGGTGCCCATATTGGATTCCCAGAATGCATTGGAGGTGATCACATGACTCAATGTTGTCCAGTTCAGAGTTTGAAAGTTGACAACAGACCCAAAAGCACATTATTAAATGTTTTACAATATCAAAAATCTAGTCCTTTCTCGACATCGGCTTTGCCACTGTCGTTTCAGACTGTATATGTTTTGTTTGTTTTTTCTGTATGTGTAAAGAACATAAATTATGAAATTAACCGTGTTGTGCCAAAGTCTTCGAGATAACGGGTAACAAATAATCCCCCCTCCCCACGTCTAAAATGGAAATAAATAAATAAAATAATGAGTTTACCAGGTGTATACCAACCTATACAAACTTTCCATCTCCAAACGGCTATTGAAAAATACTAATGACCTACTATAATACATAAAGAACGTACCTTTGTCTTTTGCAATGTCTTTTTTACTTGTTCCAGGGGAATCTGGATCAATGAACTGGTGTGATATTTCCGCCATTTCAGTGTAACCACCTGAAAAGAAAAAAGATAAGAGATTTTCCAAAATTTCCCAACCAAATAAAGATAATTACACACACTTTCTGAACTCAGTATTTTGTCTCAAATTGTCAAATAATTATACTCAGTCGAAAGTATATGTACACTCCCAGAGAGTGTCGCAAGCAGCATGCAGAATATTAGACTGGTGCCGGTTTATTCAAACTTTTTCCCCGAGCTCCCAGAGGAACATAGTTTACCTCTGCGCCAAGTGCATACACAAGTTGGTATGAAGCGCCCCATCTTACAAAAAATGTCTTTACAAAATAATTGCACAATCACAAAATGACAATAGAAATAAACTTTAAAAGATCACTGTGACACATTAGCAATACATTATTTCCCAAGACTTTTTTCCCCCAAGTAATGTCTCCACTGTAAATTTATGTATGAATAGAGAAAAGAAAATTATCCAGTTATACTAAAAAGTGAAGAGCACATGTCGAGCTAGCTCATGGTGGGAAGCCTATCCGTGCACCATGTGGGGTGCATACGCCTTGACTATGGCTAGGTAGGGTAGTGTGATAAGCCAAAAGAAGACATATCCAAGTTAAAGCTAGTTTCAGTCATCTTTACACAACAACGATCAACACAAACGTTGATTTTACCGAATATTGTATGGTAAGTGCTGTGCTGCATTGCCCCAACATTGATCACAATCATCTCACATCTAATATTTCAGAACCCCTTTTTCAATAAGTGGGAAAAAAGTTCATTCGATGTTTTAGTGAACCTAAAAGGAGCACATTTTATCGTTTACATTTTATCGCCTCTGTTTTCGCTCTTTTACCGGTAATTTTACTTGAGGAAAGGATAACAAAATATACACCGTAATTGTATTGAAATTCATTGATGTTGAGTCCCGTCATTGAATCCATGTGTGCACTTAAGTACTGTAAAACCAAACTTCTCGTAACATTTTTGTGAAATATCTATTTTTCTTAGAAGTTTTCCGATTAAATTAAAAATGTACGGAAAAACAGGAAACTAACAGCACAAGTTAATAGTATAATAAACCTCTTTGAATACTGACGAGTCATATAGCTATGGATAATTTATAGTAATACTTTTATATAACTCATCATTGAAAACCTACATGGAACATTGACAAGGTTTGCTTACAACTTCTTACTTCCGCTAAATATCAATTATTATAGCAGTCTGCATTTCTTAAATTCTTACTTTCAAATCTCCTCATGCTTGTACGGTATTCTTTCTCATGTCGTAACATTTCAAATTTTTCTTGCATGTGAACTATTTCATGATCAAGATCAAGCAACATTCTGCAATCCAATGAAAAGTATTCACAGCATCTTTTGTAACTATTATGAAGATAACGCTGCAGCCGCATACTCATACGAAGGATGGGATTTCCAGAAGTCATCTCATAATACATATACACACAACTCATCAGTGATTCAAAACTCGAGCCTGTGAGCTGATAGTTCAACTGTATTGTTTCGATCAGACGTGTCTGTTCTTTTATCAGTTCCAGTTCATTCAGTGGCTTCTCTCTCTTCATGTCTTTTGATATTTCCCGCTGTTCGGAGTACTGTTCTTCTTCCTTGCCTCGCTTCCTCTGCTCTAGCAGATCTGTTTGCATATTGACTAGTTCTTGCTGAGCGCCAATGAGCGTGTGCAGGTTCTTCACTAACAACTCCCGATGTACAGTCTCTTTTACCAACTTGTTTTCTGGTACCAATGCTTGCAAATCCATCACTAAAAACTGTTGACCCAACACTGCACGTTCTTGATGGTACACAATATGGTTCTCTTCAGTTATGTCCATCATCATTGGATGCATCCAGTCAATGCAGTGTTCAATACAGTCATATAAAATGGATTCAAGGCGCTTTATTTTGCCTGAAAGGACTTCCTTTTCAACTCCATCAGGTATTTTTGTATGTGTTTCCAATTGTCCTTGGTGTAGGGACCACTCTTGGAGAAGTTTCCGCTTAAAGGATATTAACTGAAACTGACTGGAGAAAACTTCAAATTCTAACTGCTCTGTAGATAAAACACAACTTGATGGTATCAACCTGATGAACTGCTGCTTGCTGTTAACCAGTTGTTGTTTCAATTTCATCAGTTGGTTTTGCTCATTGAACAACTCTTCAGTCAGTGAATGTGACTGACTGTCCTGTGTAACATGCTGTGTAACCGTTGACGTCAGTTCCTGAATTTTATTCAAAACACGCTTTCCATCATCAAGAAGTATCTACGAATAAATCAAATGAACGTTTGTTATTTACAGTAGTAATAACAGATTCGCCCATGTTTTCACCCGTGATTCATGAAAAATGTTTTCAGTGTTGAAAGGAAACCCCGTTAGAATCATATAGGCATTTAATAATTTTATTAAATTTCATTTAAATGTATTTGCTTTCCATGTTTTCAGAAAAAACACTTAATAAAACAATTGAATGTTTTGTTTTGTTTGTTTGTTTGTTTGATATTTTTAATAAATAAAAACAAAATAAGAGCTAACAGAAAATATAATCCTTCAGCTCATTTTAATCCAAATATGTTTGGGGGATATGAAGAATGATTCAAATTGCAATCATGTTTAACTCAAACCTTGTGTGCATCGTCAATGTCCTTTCTTGACATCAGCTTTAGAATTGTCGTTTCAGTCTGGCCTTTCTTCATTTGTTTTCCTTTATGTGTAAAGATAAATATTATGAGTTA
Organism: Zoroaster sp. YZ-2022; assembly: GCA_029582265.1. NCBI lineage: Eukaryota > Metazoa > Echinodermata > Asteroidea > Forcipulatida > Zoroasteridae > Zoroaster > Zoroaster sp. YZ-2022. The sequence continues at coordinate 99,223,734 of CM055816.1, read as the reverse complement.
AATATGTTGTGCCAAAGAGCCCCCCCCCCCTCCCATAACCAGCAAACTCTGACAAACAACAACACAATCCTAATTTGACTATCTTCTATACTTGGAGTTATTGACTCTTGATGCAACTCTATCGGGAACACCATTAATATTAAAAGTCAATATCAACCATTAATCAACTTCAAACAGTCCAGTAACCCATGGGATTTTTGAATAATAAATAACTGTTGGATCTGTAGGTACGTTCGTATGACAATTGTTGATCAATATAAACAACTGTTGATTGTGAATGGGAATTAAATATTTTCTCGTTTTAATATATTTCTAGCTACTAAGAAAAACATCATATCAGAGGAAGAGAAGGAGCAAGGAACGCAGCACAAAGCACAAGACAAGCCTGATGCGTTCATGACAAATACTAATCCCCCTACCGTAATACATAAAGAACGTACCTTTGTCTTTTGTAATTTCCTCTTCACTTGTCCCAGGTGAATGTGGATCAATGAAATGGTGTGACGTTTCCGCCATTTTAGCAAGTACCGACTTCGATGTAAATTTGTGTATGAAAGGAAAAACAAAATTATACGATTATATCATTCAAAAGATAATAGAAAAGGAAAAGAAAAAGTTAAAACAAAAAGATGGATTAATTCCACTACACAGCACCAGATCCATAAACATACATACACAGCAATGTGGTGACAATGTCTTGGTTTACCAAGGGCAACCACCTGCAGACAAAAGCTTGAGAAACTTTGGATATTGGAGGGAGAAAAACAGTGAAACGAATATACAGGTTTTTCATACATGGCCACGACAGTTTAGATGATCTGATTGGATGAAACATAATCACGTGCGGTACATTAAACATTATGATTAATATAAGACTTGCCATGAATACATCTTTGGTGAATTTGGCAATTTCTATATGTAAACTTAGTATTGTAGTACTTTAATGTAACTTTAATGTTACAGAAATATGGACCATACTCTGGTCCTTTCAGGTGATTTATACATGCCCAAGACAGCTTAGAGTAGAAAATCTTATGGGTTGAAAATGGATCGCGTCAAAATCAAAGCCGAGTTCTCAGAGATTTGTTAATAGACAATCTTAACAATAATCCCAAAAATTATAATTCCAAAACCTTTAACATTTCTACAAACAGATATGACTGCATGGTTACAATATGTTGAGGGTTACAAACTTCATTTAACATTTTTACAAGTTACAAGGTTGATGCTAAAACTTTCATGGGCGGATCTAGAACATTTTTAGGGGGGCTGAGAATCAAAAACAATTATTTGTCAGTACTACAAAGGGTGCCGCCACTTCCTATGCGCAACGGTTAGTACAGTACTAAGTAGGCCACCTCCTTATGTTTATCCCGCACACTGTGGGAATGGGAGTGCGTTCTCCCCTCCCCTCCCCCCTCTCTCTCTCTTTTTCTCTCCCTCTTTAAAAAAAAAAAAAATTTAAACGATTTTAGAGGGAGCTACAGCCCCCTTCGCCCCCCCCCCCCCCCCGGATCCGTCAATGACTTTAATAATTAGTCTGAATGCGGACGGCCGGACGCCTGCACGAAATTCGGTATTACATAAGCATTCTGCTACGTAGCTCGCAAATAAAACTATAGTGGTGATTGCCGCTTCTTGTCAGAAGATGGCCATCTCTTCTTCTCTTGCTCGGCTGTGTGCCCGTAGGTGACTCTGCAGGCCAGCTTCTGTCTTGCAAGATCGTTCGCAGATGTGGCATTTCAATTTTAAACTGTGCACTGCTCCTGGCTGAGCATCCTTGTGCACCTTCATGAGCCTGCTCAGTCCTCAGTCCTCCGGCCGACTTGCAGACTTTGCCACAGATTGGGCATTACTTGCAGGTCGTGGTGGCAAGAGGTTGTTGTAGGCAGCTTGATTTTGCCTCCGCTCGTGCGCTCGGACGTGGTTTACAAAACCCGTTCTTGATAACACTCGTCCACAGATGTTGCATGTTAGCTCACGCTGGAGATCTTCTGGCAGCCCATTGTGATCCTGCTTTCGAAGGACACGTTTGAGAGTGGCATGCTCGACTCGTTGCTGCTCGAATACAGCACACCCTTCTCTGATGAGCTGCCTCCATTTTGGCCGGTTCTCTGCTAGCGTTTCCCAGCTGTTTACGTCAACTTTTAGAGTCTTGAGGTTGTCCTTGATGACATCTTTGAACCGCTTCCTTGGTTTGTGTTTGGGTCGCTTTCCTCTAATCTGCTCGCTGTAGAGCAATTGCTTGGGCAACCTCGAGTCCTCCATCCTCACGACGTGGCCAGCCCAACGCATTTGACTCAGAATGATGACACCGACGTCGCAGTCCTGAAAGGCGTATGCAAGAGCTACAGCAAAGTAGATGGAGAATAGGGTTGGAGCTGGAATGTCTCTCTGTTTGACCCCGTTATCAATGGCAATTGGTTCTGAAAGCGAGCCGTTAAAGTTAACTCGAGCCTTCATGTCACGGTGTAACTGCTTAAACATGTTGACAAATTCAGGAGGACATCCAAGCTTCCCGAGAATCGTCCAGAGGGCACTTCGATTCACAGTATCGAATGGTAAGATCTACAAACACTTGGTAGAGAGGTACTAGATGTTCAATGTACTTCTCTTGCAGTTGCCGGGCAGAGAAAATTATGTCCATTGTGCCACGTCCCGACCTGAAACCGCATTGGCTTTCTGGAATGACAGAAGGGGAAATCGAAGCCGTGAGCCGATTCAGCAAGAGTTTTGCAAAGACTGTGCCTACAGCCTCAAGCAGACTAATACCTCGGTAGTCACCGCATAGTAACATTGAAGCCCTTGCCTTTGTACAAAGTTATCAGAATCGCATCCACCCAGTTTTGGGGCACGGGAGCGCCTTCCCAGACACCTGATATCAAAGTATGTATTTCAGCAGCAAGCTTGTCACCTCCGTGACATAGCAGCTCGACAGGGATTCCGTTGAGGCCTGGTGCCTTCCCAGTATTTACTTCTTTGATGGTAGATTTGACCTCCTCCAGAGTAGGGTGAATCATCATCGCAGCAATGAGGGAGGCCATTGATAACAGTTTCATTGATGGTCGAAGGGTTGTACAACAGCTTCCTGAAGTGTTCGGTCCAGCGATTCATGATCCCCTCGGTGTCCTTGATCAGAACAGAGCTGTCCTTTGACTTCAAGGGAACCACTATTGAAGGCTGTGGGCCAAACACCTGTCTGATCAAAACTATAGTAAACATATTGTAACATACTGTATTTATAAGGGTCTTACCGATTTACCTCAACTTCAACAATTTGATTTTTCAGGAAGATCATAGTCTAACCTCCAGCACAGTGCAAATGCTCACACAGTCTCAGACTCCCTAAAAAACAACGAAAAATCCCGTACATAAACAAGTGTTCGTGGGGAATTCCAATTTATTGTTGGTAATGCTGGTACCCAGAAGTAAACCTTGTATGATATTAGCGTCAACGTGATTAAAGGTTGGGCTGCAGAGTACCACTGATCCTTATTTTAATACAAATGATCTATTCTATCTATTCTCATTCCTATAGCCATGTGACTTGTTTACACGTGACCTTAAGGCCAACAAAAAGGTATCCGGTTTCTGGTCTCCGCGTGCGTCGCCTCAGACCCGCGCTTCAGCTTTTTTTTTTGTATTATTATTTTTGTGTGTGCTATGAAACGATGTCCAATTGCAGCCAACATTGCTGGATCGATTGAAATTCTGTTCACATAGGGTATGAACGTTTGCCCGATTTATGAGGCCTCTCCTAGCTAGCAACCATACTTTCTATATGGGAAATTTGGTCCCCGCGTATACATTGCATCACGTATTTCCCTGGCCGAAAAAAGGCGAGTCACCGCACCGATATTGAAGCCGACCGATAACCAGAAACAAGAGACTTTTTTGGCCTTAAATTACAAGGGTGATTCCTGCCTTGTATTTGCATGAATATTCTTTACATGTTGAAATTTGGGAGAAAATGTGAATACAAATTCAAATCTGAAATAAATCATGGGCCATAATCAACTGGAGGAAATTCAACATAGCATAACTCCATCAGAATGTATTCTATCAATCAACAGTAACTATAATCACTTTTGGTTATATTTCAATAATGGTTATGTCGAAAATACAAGCTATTTTGTGTCTATACTTCACATTGCACTTAATACACCATTTTAAAGGTATGGTATAGCTTTGGTAATGATCAAAAAGTGTTTTGAGTTTCAATCTGAAAGTTAAATGTTTACAAAGGTGATACTTGTACTTATTGCCCTGTTACGGACACTGAAGGTTTGTTTTATTGCCATAATTCTGTTGTAGTTGGGTGCCAGGAGAGGGCGCTGTACGTAAGGGGGTTTGAGTGTGAAATTAAGTCAGTGTGCCGCGTTGTTCAAAGCTTGCTTATTTTTGTTGTGAGTTAGAGAGTTTCTTGTAACTAAAGTTATTTTTTGAACAGCTCTAAAGGACAGTAAAGGGTCTCTACATTTTGCTGTGTGCATTTTGGGTGGAATTAACCGTGTAAGAAGAACCATTTTTGTTTAATACTTTTGTCTTCGAACTATCGTTGTTATCGTTAAACTGTTCAACTCGTATATAATTTAACGTACACTTCATGTAGTATTTGCTGCCGTGATTTTTCATTGAGGAGCTGAACATTTGTTGTGACACGAACTACTCGTTCCAAACAATTGTGCAGTATATAGGGATTGTGTGTCATGCATTGTGCGTTTACTATATAATAGTGTTACGAATCTTACCCTTTGATTTTGATAAATATTAGCACCCCCCTATTTCACTTCTTCCACTTCCAATATTTTTGGGTTTGTTTCCCTGGACCCTCGATTGTCCGCTATGCATATGCAATCCATACAAGGACGCTACTTTTGCTCATGCATATCCAGCGCTAACGCAATGCATAATGCAACACCAGCGAGAGCCTTGTGTGCGTGCCACACCCTCCCGCCACGTGGCTTGGAGCCGTCCTTTGGACTTAGTCTATTTTTCTCCTACTTTCCTCGGAGTCCACCCTACACGCCGAACACAGTTCGTGGGTGTAGCACCGCCAAACAGTCACCGTGACTGGCCCACTCAGTCAGAGGCCTTGGTCTGTGTGCCGTGCTCCCATGCGCTACCGCTGCCCCACTCATGCAATAGTTTCACCCCAGTCGGCATCGTCCCCTTGAACACGCCCTCCTTTCTGAGTTGTCACTCACTTTACTTTCGTCAAATACCTTTCCTTATATGGAACAAGATTTTGCACACGTTTCTACCCTGAGACGCGGACGGCAAGATTCCCATTGGCTAAGACGCTAAACTAGGCTAATGTTTTATTCAATCCTAGGCCCCAGATTTCTATATAAACCCAGAGATTTCCTCATCTCGGGGAAGTGCGATTCCGAATGATATCTGAGCGACTCGATCCGATCCATGACAGTGCGATATACCGAACTATTACAGTCCAGAGCCTCGTTCGTCGAACCAATGGTGCAGTGCGTCGATATGACCATTGGTTCGCCTAGTTAATGCGGTCTGATACACACTCTGGCCCCGTCCAGACACCCGGTGTAGTCAAGCCTTGGTGGTCCCCGTCGTCGAGACTGACCAGCCGTCTGTCTCTTGGTGTAGCAGTGCCACTACCGTATACCGAGTGTTATGCCGCTACCTCATGGTTCGCATTCCTGTCTCGGCTCTTGAGGTCTTGGAATGCAAGTTATGTTATGTAATACCTATTTTATAGAACCCTATAAAAAGGGTGGGGTCCGAGTTCTCGGAGTCTGTGTCCCTCAACCGTGCCGTCGGGTCGCTCGGGCTCATTTAGACTACTGTAATATTTGGATTTCTATTTGCCGTATAACATGTTATTGATGTTAATAAAAATACTAAGTTGTAGATTTCGAAAAGACACGTTTAAACTGGCTATTCTGTTTGTCTGTTGTGACGATCCTGATGGGTGTGGCGGCCGTTGCCGCGAGTAAACAACACCCATAACATATGGTGGAAGATCCGGACCCGACGTCCCGACTGCACGACATGGTGAGGGACATGTGAGGGACACAGAACCGCTATGGGGATGAGCTCATGTATGTAAATAAGTTATCGTATTATTTTGTTGTAGTTCTATCCCCAAGCGTAAGTTCATTGTATTGTTGTTAATTTATTGTTATATTTTGTAGTTGTTTGTACACCAACTTTCACATGTGATATGATGGCAAGTAAATATGAATGTAATTTTAAGGACACATATTCAGGAACTGAAGACCTCGATCTTTTTTTAAGTAGATTTGAGAATTATGCAAAATTGCGAGATTTTGTAAATGACAAGAAAGTTCTGTCGTTAGGTCTACGATTAACAGGTCCTGCTGCATTATGGTTTGCCGACTTACCTGATAGTTTAAAAGGCGATTATAGTAAAGTTGTTTGTGCTCTCAGATCAGGTTTTGAAGGTGAGAATGTTAGGTGGATACGAGAAGCCAAGTTAGCAGAACGTCAACAAGGTGAAAATGAATCTTTAGATTTATACTTTACTGAGATTGTTCATTTAAGTATGCAACTGCACCGCTCAGAAAACGAGCAATTAGACAGATTTGTTCGTGGTCTTAGACCATCACTTAGGGCGTTTGTTGTCTCAAAAGAGCCTGTAAACATGACAGAGGCTATAAATTATGCCCGACTTGGTGAAAGTGTTGAGAAAATTTCAACACCCCAAGAAAAAATTAACACCATAGAACGAAACCCTATGGTGAATGAAATTTCTGGAAAACTTTAGCAACTTCAAATCCAAGTCAATAAGCTTGAGACCACAATAAATTCGAATCAAACATCAAAATACCGAAATTATCAGGGTAAACGGTCAAGTACTAATCATAAGTCGTCATCTAAACGATTTAATGGTGTTTGCAATCGCTGTCAGAAATATGGTCATAAGCAAGCCGATTGTTTTTCGAAATTTCACAAGGATGGTCACCCTTTAAACTAGTTATGCCATCTACTGACAAATTGGGGATCATTGTAGATGGCTCAGAAATCCAAACAGAAGATCCCATTGAGATTGGTTTGGATAAACGTAGTATGATTCCTGTTACCATAGGTGAAGAGACTCTGAATTGTCTTATTGATACAGGTGCAACTAGCAATCTTATTTCAGAATCGTTCTACAGGGAAAACCCTGTCTTTAAACAATTACGGTTAATGAAACCTAAATTTAACCATGCAACAGCTAATGGAGGTAACATAGCTATTGTAGGATATCTAAATGTACCAATTTACATTTTAACTTCCAGATTCATTGTACCGTTTTATGTAGCAAGTGAATTGCATCAAACAATTATCCTTGGTTCTGAATTAAACTCGCTCCCGACGATTGACGAACTCTGGTTCAGATGTAACTGTAATGATTATGAATCCATCTGTAAATCCAATAACCATATTTCCTTGTACTAAAGTAGGCACGTTCACCATTGTCTCAGAAATTTATGTCTCAAATTTTGCCAATTTTGATGATATTGAACCTAAAGGTGACATAAATGTTCAAGGAACAGAATCTGTTTCATTTGACACTCAAGAGATACTAGATAAAATTAATATCTCATTAACTCGCTTAGAGCCTATTCAACGGCAACAACTTGAATCTCTAATTGATAATTATGCGGATGTCTTCGAAACCAAAAATAGCCCCCGTGGATTTTATGACAAAATTCAACATAGAATTAATACTGGTAATAACCGTCCTGTTAGAGCTCGTCCTAATAGGCACTCGCCTAATTTACAGGAGACCATTAGAGAACACGTTAACAAGATGTTAAATGATGGTATTATTTCAGAATCAACTTCGTCATTTTCAAGTCCGGTGGTAATGGTTAAGAAGAAAACAGTAGAGTACAGATTTTGTATAGATTTCAGAGCTCTGAACCAAATCACTGAGAGAGACAATTTTCCTTTACCCAATATTTCGGATACGTTCGACAACCCGCATATTTCTCGACTTTAAATATGGCATCAGGCTACTGGCAAATAGGCCTAGATAAAAATTCCAGAAAGAAAACTGCCTTTATTACACAAGATGGACTATAAAAAAAATCACTGTTCTACCTTTTGGATTACATAATGCACCTAGTACGTTTCAAAGAACTATGTATGAAGTCTTACGAGGTTTGCATTGGAAATTTTGTTTAGTTTACTTGGATGACATAATCATTTATAGTAACACTTTCCAAGAACATATTAGCCACCTCCAACAGGTATTTCAGAAATTTAGGAACGCTAATCTCAAGCTAAAACCAAAAAAATTTTTCATTTGCATGGGATAAAATCCATTATCTAGGACACATTATTAGTCAAGACGGTGTTGCCACAGATCCAGCCAAACTCATTGTCATGAAAGAATACCCAGTACCTCGGAATGTCCCCGAGGTTAGAGCTTTTCTAGGCTTTGTTGGTTATTACAGACGTTACATAAAAGATTTCATAAAAACTGCTGAACCTTTAACCAACCTCACCCGTAAAAATGCATTGTTCCAGTGGACAACAGAATGTTCAAAGGCGTTTGAGATTTTGAAACAAAAACTTCTAGAACCTCCGGTATTAGCTCACCCTAGATTTGATGGAAGTGCACAATTTGTATTACAGACTGATGCATCCTTGTCCGGACTAGGCTTTGTGCTTTCCCAAATACAAGACAGACATGAAAGAGTAATTGCATACGCAAGTAGAAAACTTAAAGCTGCGGAACGAAATTATACGGTGACAGAATTAGAAGCATTAGCAGTAGTAGAAGGTGTAAAAAAAAAAATCAACCTACCTAGAACATAACAGTAAATTTATAATAGTCACGGATCACCAAGCTCTCAAGTGGTTGTTTGGTCAGAAACATTCTTCCGGCTGACTAGCTCGTTGGTCTCTGTATCTACAGTATTACAGTTATGAAATTGAACATAGATCTGGAAAGAAACTTACTAATGTTGATGCTCTTAGCAGGATACATAATCATGAAGTTAATGAGACACCTAAACCATTAAGTGTTGTGAAACCGAAGAGTTCAGTTATAGCTGACAATGAACTTAAATCTAATCAGTATCTTGATGTACTGCCAGCTATGGTAAACGAAACAACTGAATCAGTTCAAATAGATAACTCATCTAATGTTGATGAAACGCGAAATTTGAGATATCAACGTGGTAAACGGGTTCAGAATCATAATCAGGAGAAATTTAAAAACCAGTTGCCACATATTCACGAATATATTGATTTAGACAAATTCAAGGTTGAGCAAAGAGTCGATAAATTTTCCAAGTTAGTTATCGAATATCTGGAATCGAATGTCTTACCTGATGATGATAAAGTAGCTCGTAACTTACTATTAGAAATAGATCAGTATTTTATACATGATGGTATTTTGTATCATATTTGGTATTCACCTCGAACCAGAAGATTTCCGGAACGTAGTATTGTCCAGTTATATATTCCAACATCATATATAGATACGGTGCTCCACCATTGTCATGATCAAAGACTCTCAGCCCATTTTGGATTCCACAGAACTTACAGTAAGATACGCCAAAGGTATTTTTGGAAATTGATGTATCGTGATATTGATAACTGGGTTAGATCTTGTGACTCGTGTCCTCGTGTGAAAACCCATAAGCATAAAGTCGTAGCACCATTACTTACCATGACAGTACCAGGGCCATTTCAGAGAGTAAGCGTAGATATTTTAGGACCTCTATAAGATCTACCAGTCACTGAAACTGGGAGTCGATATGTATTATGTTTCATGGATCACTGCACTAGATGGCCAATTTTAGTGCCTGTTGCCAAAATTGATTCCGCCACAATAGCTACTGTGTTCTTTAGAGAGATTATATGTAACCATGGCTGTCCTCGTATTCTTCTTAGTGACAGAGGTACACATTTTTTGAGCTAACTGGTTCAAGAAGTATGTAAGATAATGCGTACCGAAAAGGTTAATACTAGCCCATATCACCCTCAGTGTAATGCAGTACAAGAAAGGTTTAATGCTGTAATCTTAACGACTGTGTCTCATTATGTGAACAAATTTCACACAAACTGGGATAATTTTGTCCCTGCTATCCAGTTCGCATATCGTAGTACACCAGCAGATAATTCGATTGGTTTCAGTCCATTTTTTATGTTGTATAGGAGAGAGGCAGTACTCCCGATTGATGTATCACTTTGTCCTAAACCAGAATACTCTGAACGTAACGTAAGAGATTATATTCATAACTTAATCACTCAACTTGAAGTAGCCAGAGAAATTTCAAAGCAACATTTAGAATCTAACTAAGCATCTATGAAGGACCGTTACGATAGTCGTACGCAAGAAGTACCTTACCAAGTTGGAGATGTTGTGTATATTTATATACCAGCAATACAGAAAGGATTATCTAGAAAACTCCAAAAGTTCTGGTGTGGTCCATATTTACTTGTACAACAGACTGGTCCTGTAAATTTTAAGGTTAGAAACTTGGAAAACAACAAACTGCTCTATGCTCCAATTCATGTTAAAAAAACCTGCTAGTCAAACATTGGTATAATTTACACTAACTCATTAGTGGTTGTATTGCTGCACACATACTGTAATGGTCACATAGAATGACTAAAAAATAATAAAGGGTTTGCCCATGACGTTTTCATGTTTGTTTCACTATTTACAAGTATATTTGGGCCATAATATTTTTATTTTATTTTTGTGGGTGGGGGTGGACGATGGGGAAGGAAGTACACATACTGTACAACTTATTCTAGTAACAAATGCTTTTACATCATTTACATGTAGCCAAATAACATCCACACAACTTTAGTTACATAAAAGCTGTTATACAACCAACCAGTGGCGCAGCAATCATCAACAGTGCTGCAATCTGTGTGTATTTGCAAACTTGTGTGTGTCTATCAATACACCCACACGCTAAGCTATTCTTATGTACACAGCAATACACACACACACACACACACACACACGGTTAGTGTATGCAAACAGAACATTATGTGAGATTTCACATGTAACCCGATACACCTTCAACTCCAGCACCCTCCTACATGTAGAGTGGGTCAAAGGTGACAAAGTCAAGTGGTGTCTGGTTTCTGGGTGGAGTATTAAAGGGGCAGTGTCAAAAAAAGCGCTTTTCACAAACTGGAGTGCATCCACTCCCTCCTAGGAGGGTTTTAATAGAATGAAATTTGCTTGTAATCGTTTTATTAGACCATCTAACGAAGAAGTGCCACGTGATTTTGTTCAAAGGGATCCACTTGAACACCTACAAGATAGTGATTGCCCTGAAGATTCGTTTGAGCCACACATGGCAATCCACGAACCCCAACAAAGAAGCCCCCAAATACCTGGTTTACCCGATGTTGGAAAACCAAGCAGCAAAGAGTTTCAAGTTGAGAAAGTCCTACGAGGAAAGTTTATAAATGGCAAATTGCACTATCTGATTAAGTGGAAAGATTTTCCCAATAATCAAAATTCATGGGAGCCAGTTGAAAACTTGAATGAAACGCTCCGTACGTTTCTTCAAAATAATCCTGTTAGAATAACTGGTAAAGTTAAATAAGTCAGCAAGGATTTGAAGTTGTATTGACTTTAAAGTTTTGGTGTGTTGACATTATTATTCAAAATTTAATTGATATGGATGTATAACATGTTATTGATGTTAATAAAATACTAAGTTGTAGATTTCGAAAAGACACTTTTAAACTGGCTATTCTGTTTGCCTGTTGTGTCGATCCCGATGGGTGTGGCGGCCGTTGCCGCGAGTAAACAACACCCATAACACGAGTGACAAGCCGCATGAAAGAATGATGGTCTTGGCTGTATCCGACCCCTTTGTAGTTGGTATTACTCGTACACACCATTCGGAACTCGTATTATGTCTAACTATTAAGTCTAATTATTGAACTACGCTTGCACTCTTTTTATATGTCATTAATGCCTTTTATTGTTGTTAAATGCAGAGAAGATAATAAACCAACAAAGTTTGTGTCCGCCCTTTTATGTTGTTGACCCACAATAATGGGGAATTCAACAATATCATAAACTGTGCCATAGCTACTAGCTAGTACATTTAGAATTATCTCATGTCAGGAGTGAAGATTTAGGTCTGAAGTTTGCGCCACTTCTCTGGGGATTGAGATTACTACTGTGGACAATAAATTAAAGAGCTGAACATATATTCGTAGAAAATAGTAACAAACAGTGGTTTATTTTGTTGTCTACACGGTTGGATTTCTACCACACGCCCTAAGAGATATTCTGTCTTCCTCAAGAAAATTGTATATGAAAACCTCAAAAAACGCAACAGCTGATTTCCATTGCAACAATCGAAATTAACACAATATGAACATGCATAAAATAACTAATAAAATAGAAACCGTTATTGGCTATTTTCTCAAAAACGTGAACACCTATTTTGATGAAACGTTCAAAAGGTTATTTTTATGATGTTGTTGACCCACAATAGTGGGGAATTCAACAATATCATAAACTGTGCCATAGCTACTAGCTAGTACATTTAGAATTATCTCATGTCAGGAGTGAAGATTTAGGTCTGAAGTTTGCGCCACTTCTCTGGGGATTGAGATTACTACTGTGGACAATAAATTAAAGAGCTGAACATATATTCGTAGAAAATAGTAACAAACAGTGGTTTATTTTGTTGTCTACACGGTTGGATTTCTACCACACGCCCTAAGAGATATTCTGTCTTCCTCAAGAAAATTGTATATGAAGACCTCCAAAAACGCAACAGCTGATTTCCATTGCAACAATCGAAATTAACACAATATGAACATGCATAAAATAACTAATAAAATAGAAACCGTTATTGGCTATTTTCTCAAAAACGTGAACACCTATTTTGATGAAACGTTCAAAAGGTTATTTTTATGATGTTTATTTTGAAAACTAGATGATTGTAATAAATGTATTCTTCAAAACACTAATTATATATCATACCTGTGAACATGTGAATTTACAATGAACAGTTATTTGACTGTTGTCATTCACGACTATTATGTTATTGTACATGATTATTGCAAATCACTGGTACTCTGCATCACATAGCCATAGAATAGAGTATGCGCATACACACCAGTCCAGCTATGTGTCTGTACTGCATTAGTTTGTCTAGACATTCCAACCGATGAGTAATAACAAAAGGGACTATACGTCCGCTATCACAATGAGAATAATACCTCCCCGGTTGCATAGCAATAGAGGGTAACAATGGGAGATCCTTGGTTTACACACGTAACAAAGATGTGTGTACTATATAATATACAATTGCAGATCAATTATATACAAAATATATTATCCTATTCCAGAAGATCATGTGTAAACGCCTCAAAAATACTATTTTCGAAAACCATAAACCTGCTTCCATAGAATTCTATAGAGATTCGTATATAAAACCTGCTTCTAAAGAATGCTATAGAAAATAAATAATTCTATAGAAAATTCGGCTTTTCTGAAAGATGCAGGATAAAAATGGTCCAACAGCACAGTGCAATTAAACACATTCAACGCAATTGAAATTCTGTTACAACAGGGCAACAGTATTTGATTCATGGTTTACGTGTTACACATACGTATCTACAGACGTACACCTCAGACAGATGTCGAAATACCAGGCGGTATAATCATTTGTTAATATTGGCACTCTTGTATTTACCTGCAAAGACGCGTTGGTGAGGCTTCGGTGTGTACGTTCAACAACTTCAAAAATTCGGCTTTTCTGAAACGTTCTCGGGGAAAATAGCACAACCACCAACTGCACAGTACATAGGCCTACACAATGAAGGAACAAACCTGTTTGTTTAAACAGCCTGTTTGAACACAAGTCTTTGTTCTTTGGTTACAAATATGTCGTAGATTTCGAAATATTCAGTTCATTCGTGGGGAATTCCCATTTGGTAATACTGGTACCCAGCGGTATTTGTGATATTGTCAATTTTGGAGTTGCAGTGTACCACGGCATGATGCGAACAAAATTTCAATATAACTAGAGCTTAAGTGTTTGTTTGAACAAACACTATGTGTTCGGGAGGAAGTAAAGGTAACCAAGCATCTGCTTATTGTGACATGCTTATAAACTGTCTTTGTTTTCACCTATACTGCAAATAATTAAAAAATAATTTATAAAATTTGAAAACAAATTCTACATTGATTTTTACATTTTCAAGGTTGTACACATGATTGGCAAAATGTCTGTAGCTGCATCCATACTACAGAATTACAACCTAAAGATCAGATGCCATTTTGTACATAAATTGTTAGACATTGAAATAATCAAAGAGTTGTATGGGTGCTTGTAAATTGGTAATAAAACAATGAAATACATATTTATTTTAACTGTCTGTTGGGTTTCACGACTTGACTTTTGTGGTTACACACTTCCCTCCCCCACAATCAATTGAAACCACTTTGTTGACCTGTTTAACCTACTTGTAACCAATCTAGAAGTGAGTGTATATGGTCTTACACATGTAACAAGTGAAATGACTTCAATGTAAATGAACACAACCATGATCCTTTGTTGACAAGAAAACAATCAATCTGCATTTATAATAAATGTACGCTCTGTATGTACGATTTAGTGACAGTTCAGAATGAGTGACATTCAGGGGTTGTCATTGGAATCGGTAATGTTGGAATAAAATGTCTGCCCCCTACCTCCAAGTTCTTGGTGATGGCATGTACTGCCACTGGTGATGAACCAACACATTTGTTTTCTAAAATTCTTTGGTCTATCATTGCAGCACTATAGAATCCAAGAACTAGGGAAGGGGAGAGGCAAACAAGCAATAAAAGTATAAGGGGGCCAAATTACCAATTCCATTGACTGACGACTGGTGCTTCATTATGTCAAAAATCACACCCAGCATCAATTATGCATAGCTGAAGTTGCAAGATGTTTCTGTCCTCTTTCTAAAAAAGATTTAACACTGAAAATAGGAGTAAGGGCTTAGATTTAAATAAATGTTGTTTAACTGACATGGATTGGAAAGGTGGTCATCAGATACACCCCTTCTCTTGGACTGAAATGCCAGTACTGCTATAGCAAAAAATAATAACAAATTATACTAAACCTTAATTTTTTTGTAATAAACAACCATTAAAACTAAATGAAATGTTCATCATTGGTATGAATACCGCTTCTCAAACGATCTGTTAACGTAAGACGTTAAACCATACCATCGTGTAGCCTAGAAACTGAAGATTGTTGATGACTTGAACAGTTACGATACTGCATTTTGATGTGGTGTCAACGCTGTGTCAGGGTGCTGTAGGCTGGAACTCAGTCTGAGCCATGATACATCGGAGTCAACATGCTGTAAAAAATTGTTAAGTTTTATAAGTACATGGACCAAGAATAAAGTATTTGAAATTTCAGAGAAGTTCTAATTTATGTGAATGAGGAAAATAATGTCACAGTGAACATGCTGTAAAAAATAATAGGACAGTTTTATAAGTACATGGACCAAGAATAAAGTATTTGAAAATTCAAAGAAGTTCTAATTTATGTGAATGGGTAAAATAGTGTATAATTTAGGAGTAGCTGGACCATTGAAATTGAAAAGGGCATTGGTTTGTTTTCAAAATTGCACACAATTATTCTTGACAATGTGTAATAAATTAAAGAAATGTTCTCGCACGAAACTCACATCAAAAGAGAAAGGTATTTAAGGAAATTGCCGAGTCTCATATACTCATATAGTTTCATGTGATTGTGAGAGATGTCTGAGAGAGGCCTCCCCAGGGAGCACGACCTACAACAACAAGTACATGTATTGTGTCATGAATAGTGTGCATTTTTCCTGTGAAATAATTGTCTATGTAAGTTGATTTGTATCTGAGAAGTGTAAACAAATTAGGTAAACAATCACTACTTAACGTTAATTTGTGCACAAACTGAAGATTTTTGGAGAAAACAAAAATTACAAAATATGGCATAAAATTTCTACTGAAAAATTCCCATAACCTTAACAACTGAAATTTCCTATCCTTATTTATATTCTAAATACATTTTGGTGACATCTGTTCATAGTTTGTTAGAAAAGTGGCGAGTTGTTTACTGTCTAAAGTATGTTCACGTACTGGCGTAGGCCTAACTAACGTTAAGTTACAACAGGCACAATGCAACGACGAACTCTGTAGTCCCTCTAAAAACAAATGGCTTTTCTTGTATAAAAACACGAAGGTAAATACAGGAAATCCTCTTAAAAATTAAATTTAAGATACCTACCCTTTATGACTGTGTCTGTGTTGGCGATCCATTTTTACACAAAATCCAAGACCTAACAGTAACAACAGCGCGCGTCGATTCGATTGCACATGGAGCTCCATTGTAACCAAAGATCGTTGGCGATCCATTTTTACACGAAATCCAAGACCTAACACTAACAGCGTCGATTGTACACGGAGCTCCATTGTAACCAAATATCGTGTCGCGCCTCATATAGAGCCTTGCGGCGCTGTAGATCTTTGATAACGATTGATTGCAACGTAATTGAAACGTTTTAGCTACTAAACTTTGATTTATCGAAATTCGATATCTGATGACCTAATCATGACGTCACAACTCATGTTTCATCTACGTGTTCAGTTCTAAGTATATGCCAAGTTTGAAGTTCATGTGAAGTTTGCAAGTATGTATTTTGTTTAGACAATCGATCCGGAGAAGGAGAAGAAATTTTAAAAAACGAACAAAAAAAAGGTGTTTCGGGCACAGACCCGAACACCTAATAATTATTATATTCGTCATACTTTTCCTGAGCATCATGCAATCATTTTGTTCTTTTAATAGGAAAGAGATCCATGGCGACCAAGATAAAGTTTTCAGATTAGTAAAACAAAATGTGTTATCTACAATCTACCTCCATGCTACAATCAACATTACTTAAAGGTCACTAATCCATCGCCGTTTGTAATTTTTTTCTTCAGTTTCTTGCAAGCAATTAAAGTCTCGATGAGACTTTAATTATTTGCATTTATAATGCATTTTAAAAGTGCTTACTGGTGTACGTTGATGTAAATTCAACAGCTTGGAATCTTCATCATTTCTTAAAGATTCTTGGATGGGGCTCCTTAGCCGTGGCGAAGGCATTTCATCTAGGAGAAGGAAATCTCTGATATAAAACCAAACTGCCATTGGAATGCAGGATGGCAGTCTGGTGTTGAATGCAATACAAAATAGACCTTGTTTTGGATTCTTCAACCAACTTCGCAGAGCAATTCACGCACGCCAGTGAAATTTGGTCTGGGAAACCTGTTAGTGAGACTGACACTGCTACTCTCTATGGGTAGTGGGAGCCCGATAGCCCTGTAAGGCAATCCCCTAGTGCTGGTGACACGAACATAACACTTGGGTAGTGAGAGCCCATTAGCCTGGTAAGGCAATCTCCTAGTGATGGTGTTGCAAACAAAAACACCCCCAATTATGGGAAAATAATTGCATATGATTCTAATGTCCACTTCAAAAGTTACATACCGCATCGCTCGTCGCGCGGGTAACCAAGGAGCGCGTCCCTCAGTGAGACGCCAGGCTGGGGTCGAAAAATATGCTACTGGCTGTGACAGGTTGTCTCTGTCCTCCAAAAGTTCCATCAAGTCACACGAAACAATGTCCTCGGACCGATGTTTCTCTAACAAGTCACGCTCAAAGCGAAACAATGCTGTCAAATTTGTTAACATCAACATTTCAACACTCAATATACGAACCCTATCATGCGACATTAAATTTGCAAACTCTATCCAAGAAGCAAAAAAACTAAATCTTGACGTTCTTGCCTTACATGAAGTCCGTCGTTGTGGCTCTGGTACCATTGAATTTGACTCTGATAGTTTACTAGGTTGGCAATTTGTCTGGAGTGGATATAAGTATAAGAGCAAGGATAGAGTAGGTTTTATTTTGGCACCTCATGTGAAGTTGGTTGATACGCATATTCATCTTGAAGCGAGAATACTATCTGTACGTGTTATCATTCATGGTTTGTTCCTAACTTTGACATGTTCTTATGCCCCTACTGAGTGCAGTGTTGAGTCTGCAAAATCTCACTTTTATGGCAAACTCAGACAAGCTAACAACGATATGCTAAAATATAACCGCTTTAAATCCATTAACATGGGGGATTTCAATGCATCTATCGGAATGGATTCTAAAAATAGTGGTGCTTGGGACAATGTTTTAGGTTTTAACAACTCTTCCCAATTGGAAACAAATAGCAATGGTGAATCCTTTTTGAAATTTTGTTCAGAAAATAGGCTTAGAATCATCAATAGCATCTTCCGGACAAAGATAATTCATAGGGAAACATGGGTCCATAAGCCAACAGGTAAAGCAAAACGCCTTGATTATATAACCACCAGGAAATATATATCAAGATTTATCACATCTTGTAGAGCATATCGTAAAACTGCATCCATCTTTGACACAGATCACTACATGGTAACAATGACATTGAAATATCCTACATCAAACAAGAAGCTTTTTCAATCATTTTCTAAAAAGCAAACTCCTAAACCAAAGTTGAATGTATCTCTTCTGCGCGACAACAAAGACGCTGCTAAACTCTATTCAGATCAGCTAGACTCAAAACTCGGGTTAGAAGATATTCCAAATGACTTGGAACAAATAGCAGATGATATTACGGTAGCGATACAAGATTCGCTAGAAGCTGTTTGCCCAAAAATCATCCCTGATAAATCTTCTGAACCCTGGCAAGATCAAGAATTACAAAATCTAATGAGCAAGCTGCATAAAAATCAAAAAAATAGGGCTCTTCAAAAGCAAATTCGTAAGAAGAGAAAAACTTTAAAAGATCAATATTTTCATGAAAAAGCCGTTGCTATAAATACTGCAGCAGAGGCAAGACAAGTGGAGAAAGAATTTCAACTTGCTAAAACCAGATCTATGCACTCTACCACCTCAAAAATCACCATTTCAAATGAAAAGTTAATAAAGCATTTCAAAGAGCATTTTTCTGAAAAGGTTATTGACGAGTTAGAACATCCAAATAGTTATGATTACTTGTTGGATACACAGGTTGAAGTGAATGAAGATCCACCTAACCTTGATGAAATTGCTGAAGTAGTTAAAACATTTAAGAATTAACAAATCTGCTAGTACAGATAATCTTCACTGTGAAGGGTTGAAGTACCATTGTAGTCAGAATCTTCTTGTGTATTTAACTATGCTGACTTCTCTTGTATGGTCTCTAGTGGCTGTTCCAGAATCTTGGCTTGCTATGAAGGTAGTTTGTCTCTACAAAAAGGGTTTGAAGTCTCTAGCAGAAAACTACCGGGCATTGTCTATTGGTTCAAATCTTAGTAAAATAGTTCCTCGTATAATTTTAAATAGGTTACAGGAAACCTATGAGCTGAATATTTCTGAATTTCAGTTTGGTTTTAGAAAAGGTCGGTCAACTGTGGATGCAATCTTTGTCAGCAAGAATGTTATACAAAAGCATGCTGGACCTCTTGTTTTGGTCTTTGTTGACTTAACAGCGGCATATGATTATATCCTAGAGATTTTTGTTTCGGGTTTTAGAACTACGCACTGGTGCCAAACTCCTTGTCTACATTCTCAGAAAATTATATGATGGTACAACTGCATGTATTTCTGGGACTAAAGTAAAATTTGATATTTTATCTGGTTGTCGACAAGGAGGCCTAGAAAGTCCAACACTGTTTAACTTCTATTTTGATTTTGTCTTGAAAGTGTGTGCAGAGGCTATTGACAGAAAGTATCCAGGTGGATGGGGTGTCTCGTTCGATTATCGTATTTCTAGCGAATGCACTAACCGGGAACAAAGAAAAACCAAGAAAATGAATGGTATTGAAATAATAAGGTGGCTCTTGTATGCCGATGATTTGGTTTTATTTTGTATAAGCATTGCTGAAGCACAAGGAATTATGAATATAATGAACACAACTTGTAAACGTTTTGGATTAACATTTTCTTTCAAAAAAACTAAAGTGATGCAATTTAATACATCTACACTGTAAAACCGGGGAACACTTGACGCGTTTATAACTTAAACACATGTGTTTATAAATTAAACAGTGGTGATTATAAGGTGTTTAAAATCTAAACGGTAATGTTTATAATGTGTTTATATAAAAACACCAGTGTTTATAATTTAAATAAGAATTCATTCAGTTATAAAAAGACAAAGTTAATATTTCAACTGCAAGTAAATTAGTTGTGTTACGGCAATCGAGGAGTGGTTGTCGTTGCAATCGAACAACCACTCATTCCGATAAGCCATTATTCAGCGTAAAGATTATTTTAAAAAGGACCACATCTCTTATTTAAGCATTCACATTAGTGTACCAAAGCCTTTTGGCAAAAGGATGTTTATGCCAAGCTTAATTTTAGGCCTAGACCTCGGTTATGCTCTGGGGAAACAATCGAGACCACGGTATTAAAACACATAAACACTCGTGTGTCACACACAAACACATTGTTTAACCAAACATAAAACGTAGCGTTTACAATATTCGCAAGGTACGCTGGGTTGCATGCGCAACACTATTCGCAAAGTACGCTGGGTCGCATGCACAAAAGACTGTGCCACCACCTCACGTGAATAGCTCGATGATCCTTTGACGGGTACGCTTGGTTGGACGAAGACGTGAACATTTCAAACACAGGTTTGTGCTTACTTGGCATGTTATGGTGATAATTGTAGTTTTACTTATTGTCAATGCTATTTCTGTAAAAAAAGAAACGTATTTTGGGAGGGTTAGGCAGGTTGACTTTGTACAATTGCACAACTTTTAGTAACTTTATAAGTTATGTCCGGATACTGGACACACAATATGTTTCTGTACTGTGTAGGCTCACTACCATTCTGTCGGATACGAATAATTTGTACTAGCAGCTGTAGGCCTACATATGTCATTGTAATGTCAGGCTACTCCTTTTTAACGTTTTATGAGCTTGAGCCAAGGGCAGGCTACAACTGAGTTGCAATGTCATAATTGAGATGTTCTTTGACTTTGTGTTTTTTGTTTTTTTTTACTAGAAAGCCGTATGACAGATTTGTGGGTCATGTTGTTCGCCTTCATCGAAATGATCCAAATTTCATTGTATTTTGTTCTGTTGGTAACTGTTCATATTTAAGTAAGAGTTGGGGGGCATTTAAATGTCACATGTCAAGGAAGCACAGAGATGTTACCTATGTAAACACTTTTATTCCTGACAAGTACGTTTCATTTTGTACACTGAAAAAAAACACATACAACTTACATCAGATATGTGTGTATAATTCATTCTCATGTTGGTGTGTGTAAATTTTTTAGACATTACTGTGAACATTTAACAACTGCATTTCATTTGCAAATCAGACAAATGCACAGAATTTGCTTTTTCCTGGGACTGCCAACCCCCCCCCCCCCCCCAAAAAAAGGGGGGGGGGAAGAAGAAAACAAGAAATGAAGTAAAATAAATAAGTAAGTTCCTTCCCAATCGCTGTGCAATATAACTCCAGTGTAAGCAGTAACTGTCACTATACATGAACTGCAACCTGTAAGAACATAAGTGTCCAGTTTCCTGTAATATTTTGTGGATTGCTAAATATGTCAATATGTCAAGGTCATGAAGGTGCTGATGCAACACAATTGATCAAATCACTTTGAAATATTTATTTGTGTTAAATTTTGTGTTATTTTGTAGGACATACCTGATGATGATGTA
Source organism: Zoroaster sp. YZ-2022 (assembly GCA_029582265.1). Taxonomy (NCBI): domain Eukaryota; kingdom Metazoa; phylum Echinodermata; class Asteroidea; order Forcipulatida; family Zoroasteridae; genus Zoroaster; species Zoroaster sp. YZ-2022. The sequence goes on along the minus strand of CM055816.1, from coordinate 99,202,027 downwards.
CAAGATGAACTAGAAACCAACGACAAAGATCCCCCGAGACTGGTAGTCTTCCTGAGGCTGAATAAGCTGCATGCATGGTTTATTGTCACAGATGGGGTCAGCATCATGTGTGACACACAAGGGACAACTGGGGCCTCCGCTGTTATTGGTTTAATGGCTGTGTACTATTTGTTTGATTTGGAATATCCAAAAACCTACTCACAACTCCCGGGAACCCTTCAGAATCACATAAATAAAGGTGTGCCGTACGATGGTCAGCAAAGTGCAAAATTCAGAATGTTTAATACAGCTTTACACAGAAGAATGAAAACAGCATCAGGTGATATATAAGCTCCTGTTTCACCAGTTGACACCCCCCATGTGGAAAGAAAAGTAAGAGCTGCCAGAGGCAAACTGAAATTCATTGGGGGAAATTAGTGAAACTTTTAAACTAAAGATGGTTGCCCATAGAGCAACTCTGAACTTTTTTTGTCTAATCAATTAAGGTTTCATTACTTTGTCATTTGACATTCAATGGTTTAAAGATTTTCTTTACAATCTTCTCAAATCTAAATTGAAATTTATCAACATGTCTCTTCGTTTACATTTCATGTAGCCAGTTTAAGGTAGCAAAATTTGCTCTCTATCGAAAACAATACAGCCTAAAAAAGTATGATTGCACAATTATTTGTCCACATAAAATTGCTCATCTAATATTGTCGTTTTAATGAGGATAACTTGTTTTGAAACTGGGAATCACAAGACCGCTACATTGCCTGTAAAACCCTGCTTGTGACATTTTGTGAGATACATTGATTTATTTTGAAGAAACTTCTATTTATTTGTTTCAATTTGCCCAAGAGGGAAAAACAGCTTTTTCCAACTAACAAAACACATGAAAAAAAATGTTTTTGTATTTTTTATTTATTGTATTTGTTTATTACCAAAAGTAATTTTCTAACTGACAAAGAACAGGGGAAATATTTGTTTGTATTTTGATTTTTTTTCTTTTCTATTAAATAGTTAAACACTCTTGTGATTTATAAACGTGTTGCAGTGTTTATAAACTGTTGCAGGCTGTAAACGTGTCAAAGTGTTTATATCTAAACACTTTAAAAACACATCAAAGTGTTTTAGTCAATAAACAGTATGTTTAAGAATTAAACATTGTGTTTATGTGTGTATTCCTCCAGAGTGTTAAACGGTATGTTTAAGTCAATATAAACACCTTTCAGTTAAACGTGTTAGAGTGTTTATAAACTGTTGCAAAAAAGCGTTTATAACTTAAACACCTGGTTTTACAGTGTACGAGTGACATAAATATTGTCATTGATGGTACTGAACTTGGAAATGTGTCTGAATTTTGCTATCTTGGCCACACCATCTTCAATGATGGTAGAAATTCCACTGACCTAAGAATTGCAAAGGCTACAGCTAAATTTTATGAACTTAAGGGGGTTCTTTGTGACAGGGAAGTACGTATGTCCATTCGGACTAAAATCCTGGAAGCAGGTGTTCGTCCTAGACTAACATATGCTACCCAATGCTGGAGGCCTAGTGAGAAATAAATAAAAAGGATTGAAAGTAGTTGGTATGGTTTCCTAAGGCGAATGATTAAAGATGGTTTCCGTAGGAAACCTTCACTTGTAGAAGGTGAAGTTATGCTCTTTACTTTGCTAATATAGATCTAGAGCGCATAACAAAAAGTCAACCACTTCGGAATTATATTAACTCCCAGTATCTGAAATATATAGCTGATACTTGTCGTAGGGAAAATACAAATTTGACTAAGCTTAGTTTATTTTTTATTCCTAGAGTCCCATACTATCGAGATCCCTGGATAGGTATCTCAAGACTTCTGGGTGATATTTCTATTGAGCAGATTAAAAGAGAAACACAGTCAAAGACTGGTTTCACCAGGCTCCTAGGAGTCCTGACTCATATGAAGCCTAAAGCTTCAAAATGAGGACCTAAACTGTACTGTACTGTACTGTAACCACCATGCAGCTGCGCTTGAAGTGCCTACAAAATGAAAGCAAAGAACAACCTGTTGCAAGACAAAAGTCTGTGTTCTGAGGTGACAAACGCGTAATTTTCCATGTAACCCTGGGGCAGATGTCGAAATATTCAGTTAATTCGCGGGGAATTCCCATTTCGTAATGCTGGTACCCAGCGGTATAATCATAATTATATAGGCCTAGTTAATCTTAACACTTTTAATGGAGCTGCAGCGGACCACGGATCTCTGATGATATGATGTGAACTAGATCTAATTTGTAGCAGTTATTTCATGTGAATAATGTGATGGGTTTAATGTGATGGGAACAACATTTGTACACTTTTTTAATTCTAGTATTTTTCAAGTAAAATATCACACAACGTTTGTAATTTTTCATCGCAATAGGTGTTCACGTTTAACAAAAAACGGTGAAATACTGTTACTTGTTTTTGTATGTTTTAATGATTTAAAACAAAATGTAGGACGACAGCAAATTTTGTTAAATTCGACAATTCATGTTTGCTCTTTATAGATGAAAACACTTCTAATAGAATAGTTAATAATAATTGATAATATTTCGTTGATTTTATGAACTAACAGTAGACCTTGCTTCTAACGATTCTTTTAAGCAATTCGTCATTTTCAGTAAAGCGTTTATTTTCCTTTTCTCAAGCAATTATTTAATATTCCTATAAAATTGCCGCAAATCTGCGTTAAAATAGCTACAGACACGGGCGATAAATCTAGTCTTGGATTGGATGATTGAATACCAAGCCGACCTATTTACAACAGAAACTAACAGGTTGAACCAGGCCTGTTTATCCAACAAAAACCTAATAAAATACTAGTTGAACAAACGTATCATTGTTATCTCACTTGGATAAACACCCATGGCCATCGCAAACATTCTCATTGCAGAATCCCCATAATGTAAATAGTATAATCTAAGGTCAGCTGGGTGAACTTGTGTCGATCTTGTGTTTACGTTAATGGCAATGGTACACTTACAGGTACATTATCATTCATGCGTGGTTCATTTATTATTCATGAGTTCGAAGGCTAGGCAAACGCGTTCCTAATACCATAATAATTGTTATCATCTTCACCAAGCTTTCAGAATACTCAATCATGCAAAGTTTGATCCATAGTAGTATGTAAAATGGGGGTTCTGGACCACTCCCTTTTATGGGCGTGTCGATAAAAAGGGGTGTCGGGGTTCTGGACCACCCCTTTTTTATGGGCGTGTTGATAAAAAAGGGAGTGTGGGTGTTTTGGAGACTTGAATGTGAAAGGTGAAAGGTGAAAGGTAAAAAAACTATGTAGAGTGTACTAGAGAGGTTGTAAAAAAAAGTGTAAAAAAGATATTGAAAATGAGAGTTTAAAAAAAAAAAAAAATTGGTGATGAGCGAGTTAAAAAAGAAAAAAAAATCACATTTTTAGAATTAAAAATTATATGGGGGAGGTCTTATATTAACCCGCTCTGCTAATTCAGGTTTTTCATCGTCGTATGATTTTTTTTATAGTAAAATTTACTTTAAATTCAAAAGTTTTTCTATGAGATCTTTTTTTTCTTTATCTATATCTTTATCGGCAACGGCTTTGACAATTGTTTTTTTATCATCAATTTTAGGAGTAAATTTAGTTCTGATGTTTTCTTTCATTCGACAAAATTTGTTTCGCTCTTCGCAGATTAAATTACATTCTTCTTGAATTATAACGCCGTCTTGGATCGCTTTCGAAACGTGGTTTTCGATGGTGTTGAGTTTACTTTCTGCTAAAAATCTAATCTCGTCGTGTTTTTAGCCTTTTTTAATAGTTTATATTTCGCGTATCTGACGGCAAACGCCGCACCCCCTAACCCTAAAGCCAGTCCTTCTAGTATAAATCCGACCGGGGATGCTATAACGCTGGCTATGCTTGCGATTCCAATGGCTCCTGCTTCCATACAGCCCAATTCCGCCATCGTTTCTACGATGGAACAAGTGTTGATGATTTTATTATATTTTTTATATACGGCCTTGCGTTCGTTTCTCTCTTTTAAAATTTCTTTTTGAATATCGTAAATTTTTTGCAAACGAAACACGTTGACGTTTTCTACATTATCGGAAGTATTCATAGAGGGTAACATTGGATAAACTCTCGTTGTTTCTGTAGTGACGCTCAATATTCTATTAATAATAAAAGATTATACTTTTTTTAAACTAAGAGATTAGTTTTTTATAGATGTAAAAAAGCTCGTACGCGATCAAGGCAGTACAGCCTATTTCCGCAATCGTTTTTACGATATTATAAGTTTCGATGATTTCATCTAAATTTTCACATGTTTCGGTGATTTAATTAATTTTTTTATATAAGGCTTCGCGCTCGTTTTTCTCTTTTCAAATTTCTTTTTGAATGTCGTCGTCTTTTTGTAAACGACGCACTTGGCAGCGAATTAACTCTTGGAGATTATCGGAGGTTGGATGAACTCTAGTTGTTTCTGTAGAGGCGCTCATTATTATATTAATAATAATTATAATTTGTATTTTAAACAAATGGAAACTATTAATGTTTATATCGTAACAGATTCCCGTATTTACAGCACCTAAAAAGTTTACTCGTGCGATGTATTTTTTATCTTCTCTATATCGTGAAACGTAGCATAATACATATTCTAAATACTGCGGTTCATTTGAAAAATTAAAAAAGTCGACGAGAGGTAAATCAATTAAACCTCCTAAAATATCACTCTGTTTACTTTTCACGATAGAATGAGAATTATTTTCACCACTTTGTAATTTAGCGTATAGAGAATAAAATGTTAATCCACGAACAATAAAACTTACATTATTTAAACTGCTATCCCAATGTAAGTTTATGTATGGTTATTTTCGCGAAGAAGAAGAAGATAAAAATGTATATCTTGTAAAAGTTTACTCGGTTCAATGTGACCAACACGTTCAATGATGTTTGAATTGGATTGGATTTCTCGCGCATTATCGTTATCGCTTCTTCGACTAGGTCCGTAAATACTCGCCATATTTAATATAATATGTTTTTATTATATTTACCGTAAAACGCATCCGTTAAATTTAAAGATTACTACTTTTTATATTTATATCGAAACATATGTCCGCGTTTACCGCGCCAAAAAAGCTCGCTCGTACAAAAACTTTTTTATATTGGGTTTTATAGCAAATTTCGTATTCTACATGTTGAGGTTCGTCGTCGAAAGAAAATTTATTATTTCGAGCGGGAGAAGGAATAAATTCTCTACCCGTTTCAAAATTACGCGTTACCAAAAGCGAATGAATAGCACTAGCTTTAATAAATTTTACAAAAATTGAACAGTAGCCTACGTGGGTGATTTATCGAACGCAAAAAAGGGTAGTTTAAACGCGCCGTGCCATCCGAGTTTGATGTCGAGTTCTTCAAATAAATTTATTAAAGTTATTGTTTGTTGAATTTGATTTGTTTCAATAAATCCGTGACGTTGATAAATAACTGGGCCGTAATCGCTCGATGCGATAGTGTGGTTATCACCGCTAACGCTTCTTCGACTAGGACCGTAAATACTCGCCATATTTATTTAATATTTTTATTTAATTTCGACGGTTAAAATAATCGGCATGCCGTGATTATTTGTGTCTCTGCCGAACGAATCTTTAATTTGAAAACTCAATTCGTTTAAAGTGCTGCGTTTGAGATTTTTTCGCAACGGATTAGAATATTCTATCCACATACTTTCCCCCAACGATTTATCTTGCAAGGGAAAAACGTTTAAAAATAGTACAAGGTTTACCGTCGAGAACATTTTCGCTCGTAGAACTTTGATCGCAATGAATGTATATTATTTTAAAAGGTTGCAAATCAATTTTGTTTCCTTCGTGTTCTCCCTCACCTAAAAATTCATTATCAAACCCGAGTAAATTAGCTAATCCCGATGAAAATTTGATTTTTCGTTTTTGTTGAGTGATATTTATAAACGTTTTTCAAAATTATAAACGAACGTAACCCAAGGCGTGTTTTTTAAGACAATATCGATAATTTCTTTTATATTATAAAGTCCGGGCTCGATAAACTCGACCTCTGTTTCTTCATTTTTTTCATTTATCCAACTTTTCCATCGCCATATTTTTTCTTTTTTACGCACGTTATAGTAACCAATCCAAATGCTAATGTTATTTAAAGAAATGGTGAGTTTACCGTCTCGATTATCGATCGTATTATTTAACGAGATTGTATAATTAAAATGTTTAATTTCGATCGTATGATGCATTTTATATTAAAAATTGATAATTTATATTTATCTTATAATAAAATGCCATTTACATTAGCATTTCAGAGTAATGTATCGAAACGGTATCCTCAATCTGGAAATGTTACACCCACCCATAATATTACTTTTAGCGATTTTACGAATATAAATATTTACGTCAGTGAAAGTGAGTTTTTTAATGTAGAACTCTCTAATCCTTTTGAAAAATATAGGTTACCTAACGTTAATAGCGAGCAAGACTAATTGCGGTGACACCATGTGGAATCTCAATTGAGTAGTAATTAGTTCTGAAAAGAACTGGAGGATATTATAAATGATTGGAATTCTAGTCCATTAAAGTTTTATCAGAATCAATTAAATTTTGTAACGTGGTGCAGTACGACGGGTTGCGGCGTGAGTTATAAACATTTATTTCATTCTAACGCGATGATTAGTTTTTTCTTCTTCAAATTTCACGTCTATTATCAAATTAGACGAATGCTCAAAGAAATGAGCTGTCCAGCGTCTTTTCAAAAATTTTACGATGCGTTCAAAATAATATAGACACCGCCGGGTATAATAAAATATGTAATGAATTTCACCTCTCGCCCGTATCTAATTGGAAACAACAAACAGACAAAAACTCTAGAGGATTAGGAACGGCATATTATTACGACAACGGTTACAAACCGGTACCCGGGAACGACTACGATAATTCGAGTTTAGACACTTTGAGTTATCCATACACTCCAAGTTTTGGTGGTGATCATCCGTCGACGTATACGGTCGGTTACATTTCGCAATCTCACGCTACAGAGTTCGCTTGGATTAACTTTATACTCGACGAGTCTCAATGTTTTACGGATATAGGTATAGAACGAATCAATGATTCTATAAGAACGTACGTTTACGCGATATTGGGGGCTCAAGCTCAAGCAAAAACTGGAATTCTTGTACCGGGTAATGGTTTAGACGCGAAAAGAGAATTTTTAAACATTCTCGACGCTTCGATCGATTCTCCGATCGATTTACAATCTTATATTCAACGATATCAAGATAATTTACAATACGCTAGATCTCAATTAAATTTTGTCATCGGTGAAAATTTATACTTGATGCCGAGTGACATGAATTTGCGAATAGGTACGTACGCTGGATACAATAATAATATTTTGATCGCGACGTCGGATCTATCGCTCGGTTCGAATCGAAACACGAATTCGACACCCGTTCCACCACCACCGTCATCATTGTTAAAAACTCAACAAACTCAACAACCACCAGCGAGCATCGACGACGACGACGATAATCTTATTAATAAATCGCCGCTCGTTATCAATCAACCATCTTTACCGACTACATCAATCACGCCTTCGGTAGATACTCTACCGATAGTTAATGATATAGCGCAAAGCGCAACTTTACCATCATCAAAATCTTTTGTGACCTGAGACGCTCCTGACGAAGATGAACAAAATGTTTTTAATTATTGGTTTCGCGATTATTACCGGATTAGGCATTATGACTTACGAGTTGATAATGTAAGGCTAGCGATGGGTTTGTATCCAAGTTAAAATTAAAACCCCAACCCCCGTCAAGGCTAGCCACAGGTGTTCAGCCGTCCATCCGACTACTTTTGAAATTGTTGTAAATAACCAACTCAATACCGATCCGATGATACCCGGTAAAGAGGCCAAAGCTTTTGTGCTGAGTTTTTAGTAGACCCGCTAGATTTTTAAAAGTTTTTTGTACCCACTCTTTTACACCTCCGCTACTCGGGGCGGGTGGGGTAGGCGGCACTACGGTAGGTTTTACAGCATTTACGATCGCTTCGACGATAGCAGTGATGGTCATACTAACAGCCGCTAATATACTGACTATCGTTATGCCATGTTCTCTAAATAAAGTAATTTATTTCACGTAACGTGACGTCTCTTTCCATTATTTTTTGAAACGTTTCTTTAATTCTATTGATTTGACTACGAAGAACGTAATCATTTGCATCTATTTGCGTTAACAAAACTTGTTTGTCGTCTTTTAGTTTTTGCAACTCTTGACGACTAGTTTCTATCAATTCATCATCAAGTCCTCTCTCTTTAGCGTCAGAAATTAATTCTTGATTATCGGAGATTTTTTGGTTGAGTACTTTCAATTTAGTTAAAAGATTTAATAGTTCGCCTCGATTCGTCGTCATGATTTCATCGAGTTTGATCAATTCACTAAATTGATGTTGAGGCATAACCGTTTTAATTTCTTGTTCTCTCGAGAGAACGGCAAAGAACGTTTGGGTGGCTTCATCTGCTTTTTAAAAATTTTTCCACGTGTTGTTTCACGCGTTGTTCCGGTGTAGGTGTAGGTGGTAACTGTCGCCTTGTTTTTGTTTCGTCCGGTGTTTAATGACGCTTCATTGATAACATCGGGTGATATTAATGGCGTTAATGGTGCTTCTGCCTCTTTTACTACATTTTCTATAGCCTTTTTACTTTCTTCCGAGATTTTGGGCTTATCGAATATATCTAGATCTTCTAATGATAAGCCATTTATTCTACTTATCTTTAACAATGTACCAGTACCTTTTTTATTCAAGTTAGATAGTCGTATTTTTTTAGCGTCTTTTATAAAATAGAGTACACCTGGTTTTTTTATTTCTCACCAATTCTATTACACTCTAAAAACGTTGGGTAAAAGAAAATGGGTAAAGTCATTTTAACCAACGTTTGGTTAATATGTATCACTTTATTGGTCACAAGTTGAAAATATTTACCCAACTCACTGCGTTGAGTTGGTCAATGCTTAACTACCATTTGTTGGCCAAATATAACCCATTTTTGGTTAACCGCATTAAGCCCAACCCAGATGGTTTAACCTTCCCTTAAAGTTGGTGTTTTGGTAAAACTTTCACCCATCTCATTGGTGAAAATAATTTGGCGTAATTTAATGACCAACAGATGGTCTATTGTTCTCCATCAAAATGGTAAAAATGTATTAACCAATTAGTGCTTGGTTGTTGGGCAAAATTAACATATTATTGGGTGAGACATTATGCCCAATGTTCAAGCTTCTCTTAGTAGTTGGTGTTTTGTTAAAACCTTTCACCCATCTCTTGGTAAAAATAATTTGGCGTTATTTATTGACCAACGATGGTCTTTTGTTCTCCATCATCTTCCCTTCCTAGTTGGTGTTTTGGTAAAACCTTTCAACCATCTCTTAGTGAAAATTATAAATGTTATTTAATGACCAACAGGTCTTTTGTTCTTCATCATATTGTTAAAAAATATATATTAATATATGTATGAAAAGTGTTAACATTGACTACCTAACATTTGAATCTCTGCATGCTGAGGTAACGTGCAACTCTAGATCTGTTCGCCTTGTTAATATTTGTCGACTAGAAAGGGATGTTGATGGTAAACATGTAAACTTCTCCAGTTTTCTGCAGGAATTTGAAAAATTAATTGTCGATTATCTCTTACACCCATCTGACATTATTTTAACCGGCGATTTTAACATTCATATGGACATTATTTCAAACAATTATGCAAATCAGTTTAAAGATCTGCTCTCTGCTCATGGACTTATACAGCACATCACAGCACCCACTCATCGGTATGGTCACTGTCTTGACCTCATGATAACGCGTGAAAATACTTCACCTCTTATCTCGAATATAACTATTCATCCTGGCTTATCTGATCATTATGCAATCATGGTAAATTTGAACCTTAAAAAACCTCCCATACCTACCATTTCTGTAACTACTCGCCACTGGAAAAAAAGTAAATATTAAAGATTTATGTTATGATATTAAATCTCAACTGGAAAATGTAAACGTTGAAGATGGTGAGCTGGATTCTTGTGTCAGTCTATTTGAATCTACTGTCCGTAACATCTTGGATGATCATGCTCCGCAAAAAACTCGAACTGTTAAACTACAATCTGAATCCCCCTGGTTCAATGATGATATCCGTGCTGCAAGGAAAATCCGCCGTCAACTTGAGCGAAGATGGCGTGACAATGGGAAACTTGGAGTACATCGGCAAGAATACTGTAACCAACGTGATATTGTGAAGAACATGATTAACCAGGCAAAAATAACTCACTACTCATCTCTTGTGGAAGATAGCTCTGGTGATCAGAAAAAACTCTTTAACATTGTTGAAAAGCTGCTTCATAAACCCAAAGCTCCAGTGCTTCCATCTACACACTCCGATCAGGACCTCGCAAATGCTTTTTCAAACTTTTTTGTCACAAAAATTGAGAATATCCGTCATTCTTTTCCCTCAGAACCTGCCATTCTATCACAAACACCATCACGCAAGGATCCACAATGTAGACTGTCCATGTTTGAGCCTACTAGTGTTACGGAGATCAAGAAACTCATCATGAAATCGCCATCAAAATCATGTGAACTTGATCCAGTGCCAACTTCGCTAATAAAACAAAATATTGATGTGTTTGCTAAGTATATCACAATTATTGTAAACAGATCTCTTTCTTCCGGTTGTTTCCCTAATAGCCAGAAGGTTGCTCATGTTAAACCACTCCTAAAGAAACCCAATTTGGATTAGGAAGTTTTCAAAAATTACCGACCAGTAGCGAATTTAAAGTACCTTGGAAAAACAATCGAGCGAGTTGTTTCATCACGGATCTCTGACCATGTTCGTGCTAATAACCTGTCGGACACATTTCAGTCAGCCTACAAACCATTTCATGGAACGGAAACTGCTCTTCTTCGCGTCAACAATGACATTTTATCTGCCATGGATGAGGGGAAAATCACTGCATTAGTTTTGTTAGACTTAAGCGCCGCTTTTGACACTGTCGATCATAAAATCCTTCTCTCCCGCCTTCAATATCATCTTGGAATACATGACACAGCCCTGGATTGGTGTAGGTCCTACCTTTTAAATAGGCCTCAGCATGTTTGTATTGGTAACGCTATCTCCGAGCCTGTTACTCTTGACTATTCTGTACCCCAAGGCTCTGTGCTCGGCCCACAGTGGTTTACTGTTTATACCTTTCCAGTTCGTGATATCATTTTGAAGTATAATTTAAATTACCATGTTTACGCTGATGACACGCAGCTTTACATTACTTTTAAATCTTCTCAAGAACCTGCTGATTCCTGCATTAAAACACTGGAGAAATGTATTCAAGAGATTCGATGTTGGACGAGACAAAACTTCCTGAAATTGAACGATGAAAAAACAGTTCTATTTGGATCACGTCAGCAATTGTCTAAAGTTTCTCTTCCATTTATTACAATTGGTGACTCGCAGATAACCCCCTCATTACATGCACGTAATTTGGGTGTTATATTTGACTCGACAATGACTTTAAAACCACATATCTCCAACATTGTTCGCATATCATCATTTCATATCAGAAATATAAGCCGAATTAGGAAATACTTGAATAAAAGTGCTGCTGAACAAATTATACATGCATTTGTCACATCACGGCTCGATAACGGGAATGCTCTCCTTTACGGTCTTCCGCACAATCAAATATCTCGTCTTCAGCACATACAAAACACAGCAGCTAGTGTTGTGACTTTGTCCAGAAAGTCATGCCATATCACGCCAATCTTGAAAGAACTGCACTGGCTTCCTGTTTCACAGAGAATTGTTTTTAAACTTATGCTAATTGTTCACAAATCTTTTAATAACATTGCTCCAATTTATATTTCTGAACTACTTAAAGTTTACACTCCATCAGGCAATTTGCGCTCCAGCAACATGTCACTCCTCAAGGAACCAACTTCAAAACGGAACTGGGGTGATAGGTCGTTTTCTGTCGCAGCTCCGAGACTCTGGAATCATCTTCCAACTAAACTCAAATCTTGTCATAGTATAACCAGATTCAAGTCGATACTTAAACTCATCTTATGTCACAATTCTTCAAAGATGATGTATATTTGTAATTGCATTGTAGGTACGTGTATCTCGGTACATAATTTGTTTTCCCTATGCTATCATTGTATATTGTTTGTATTAATGTTTTTTCTTTGTTTCCGCGCCTTGAGCGCCCAGCAGGGTGGATATGTGCGCGCTAAAAATCTTTATTATTATTATTATTAACCAAGTTAGTGCTTGGTTGTTGGGCAAATTAACCCTTTAAGCCCAAGGTGACCATCTTGTAGTTTGGTAGATTAGGACCAACACTGAGTTGTAGTATTAATGGTGGACAGCCGCATGCAGCTAGCCCATCTCTTTAAATGTGGTTATTGTCACCACGGCCGTTCAACCCTATATACGCTCAGCGTTAAAAAGTTCATTCCCATTCGTCTGAGCGAGTTTTCATATCTCCAATAACGGCAAAGCCATTACGTCATCCATATAAGTTGAATTCAAGATGGCGGTGAAAATTCCGTGAAAATTAATTTTACAAAAGGGGCAATAAAATCAGCAATACCAGGAGTTTTACTTTACAACAATCATTGTTAATCATGTAATCAGTGACAAACATGAGACTTGTCATGTTTTTAAACATAATTTAATATGCCTGTATAAAATAATCCGTGAAATGTGTGTTTTGCTGACGTTCTGTGTGTGACCATATTTTCCGTCAACGTTTGGAACGGTCATGAAATTCCCGTATTTGTTTTTTCTTATATTAAAAAGCTCAAAGTTTACCCGTAATAGGTATTTTAATTTCTGATTAATAAATAAATTTCCCAACTGCCATCAAACTCTAGATAAAAGGCCAGCGGTAGGTTTTTAGATTTTAGGCAACGTAAATTTGTATTTTTACAGATGCGGCGGAGAGGGACGTACTATGTACATAGTACACACATACATACATGTACGTGTACGGTAGGTACGTGGTGCTATTCATCGTATACGATACTACTATGTACTACCTGTGTGTGTACAGTACGTGTACGGTGTGGCGCGCGTAAACATACATATGTACTGAGTGGCGCGAACTTTGAAATGCAAAATATTGACAAATTCGCCATACACATGGGATGTGTGTATGCATTAGAAAATTGCAGATCGTCAGAGCTGCGTGTGGGATGCACATGGAGGACATAAAATAAATAACTCTTGAGACAAGTATAGTATAGTTTTCAATATTTCTCCTTTTATTTAAAGTTAGGCTACATCAAGTCAACTGTTTTCTTAACAATGTTATAAAATCATGAGTTTCATTTTGCATCAAGAAGCCCTAAATAAACTGTGTAGAGTGTGTGGGCGATTAACAACAACAGCTTTACATAAGAATAGTTCTACAGTATGTACACAATACACTAAGGAGTCTGAAAGAGCATTTAAGATTAATGTATGGCAAGATGATGCCCTGGTTCACCCTCGTTATTTGTGCTGGAGGTGCATAAGGTTTTTGAGACATGAGGCCAGTGATTCAAGAAGTGGACCCAGGGAGACAACGATAATAACTTAGGACAAACACTCACGAACAGGAAAATGTGACACATGTGAGCTGTACAGAAATCACCACAAGGGGGGCCGTCCTATAAAGCGGAAAAGGAGTGGCTACGGCCTTCCTAATTGTACAAGAACACAAGACGTTGGCGCTGAGACCAGCCCCTGTTTAACTTTAAATATACCGCCATACATCAGTGAGCCAGTTCCACATTATTTGGATATTTTACATTCAGCAGCAGAGGCCAACCTTTTCATCTGCGCCATATGCCAATGTATCTTAGGTTTACCAACTGTTCAAACAACATGTGAACACAATTTTTGTGCTGACTGTTTGCTAGCTTGGTTTGAGTACAGACAAAGCAACAATGTGCCCTGTCCTATCTGTAACACACAAGTTTATATTGGAGATGTTACTCTATGCCCAAGGGTTCTGCGTGTTCAACTAACAACACTCCCAACAGTCTGTTCCAACTGCGGAACCATTGGAAAATTAGTTCCAATGAAAAGTCATGTTTGCCCCCTACAAACCCCCAGACCTAGAGCAGCTGTGTACTACCCACCTTCCTCCCCAAATAAAAGTCAAGAAAGCTATAAGACAGAAGCAACACAAGCAGCTCGTTTGCTTAAGTCAATGGCCACTAAACATGTCAAAGGTACTCCCATCCCTCCAGAGATTGAGGAAGCAGCTGACAGATGGACTTGGCTCAAACTCAAGCAATCCCAGAATGTCAGACTCAAAACTCTTGGCAGGGTAAGTTTAATCGACTTTGTTACACCTCATACATTAAATTCACTGAATCCTGTTTATGTTATTCTTTTTCTTTTTTTGGACGGGGGGGGGGGGGTAGACAAATGGCATGTGTTTTTATTAAGTGTTTATTGTTTTTGTCTCACTCAGCCAGCCTATGCTAAACTCATAAGCCATGCAAAGGCAAAGGAACTGGATGAGCCTGTAAGTGAGCCACAACCAAGTGTTGATGACAACAGCTGTATGAGTGCCAACCTGTCTCTAGCTATGATGCGGGATTGTCAGCTAGCATGGGAGCAACTGCGGAAGCTTCGCAGGTAATTTGAAAATATTGTTAACAAATATTGCCTCAAAAAACTAACGCAGCTCTTTAAACAGCCTTAGTGATATTTAAAAAAAAAATTACATGCTTAATTAATTTATATGGAATGGATACATGTACATGTACTGTAGTTTGTTTTTGGGAGTTGGAGGAGGTGAAATGTGATGCATTAGTTTGTTTATCTATAAATTTGTGTGGGCCCTAGATTTATCCAAGGCGCCTATGTCCCCCCCAAAAAAAACTTTTGAAAATGAAACTAATTTCATTAATTGTGTTGGTTGCCATGATACATTTTTAGTATGAAATTATTGCATTTATACCTATCTATTTAACGCAAATCATTCCTAAATTGCGCAAATCCCCAGATTGCGTTGTGCGATCGATTGTGCAGATTTTTGTGCAATCTATAGATCTATAGATTATGCATAGATTGAGCAGAGCAATCTGCAGATTGTGCAAATCCCTAAATTGCTCTCAACATATACATTCACAGCTTCCTTACAACAAATTAAAGACATTTTTAAAATTATATTTCAAAAGACATACCTTAAGACATCACAGCGTAGTGGACTGATGACAAATTTGAACAACTTTCACAATTTACGAGAAATTATTCGAACAGTTTTAAGAAATATTCTTGATTTTTATCACTCAGATACCTAGGAAATATGGGAGTGTCAATTCCTTCAGAGCATTCCATGAGGAAGCAAGACAGCACTCCTCAAAGATAACATTGTAGGCAAGCTGATTCTCTCTCCTCTTCAAATCTTCCAGTGCCAAGGGGCTTGATGGGATGGAGACTCGCAGGTACCATGTGTTGTTGTCAATGACATAAGTAGCATGGTCTTTGATTATCTGGATAGGCATGACATGTGAGTATTCCTTCCTTGTATGCAGTGACTACTTGATGTGTAATACTTGTGATTGCCTGTAATTAAATATAACAATTCAACATAAGTACATGTACATACATATACCAAAAACTAATTGATATTTGTTTACTACCAGATATTTGTTTGAGCTACATAACTTCTTTTTGATTATCACACTTTCTATTTAGTGCATGACCACTAGTTATCTGATGAACTTATTATTTATCAGTGTTGGAATAACAAAACTTGTTGATTTTGTATATATACTTTGCAGAAATGGTTCACTGACATGGCACAGTGTTATTCCAAGTAATGAAATCTGGCTGAAGATTGGGGGTGACAAGGGGGGAAACTCATTCAAGATGTGCTACCAGATAGTCAACACTCATCATCCCAACTATAAGAAAAATACTGTTGTATTCACATGTTTCGAGGCAGCTGACTCAACTGTGAATTTACATCGTACACTACCCCCAATCATGGAGAAAGTAGCTGAACTACAAAAGCAGACTTGGAGGTACGTAACTGACATAATCTGACTTTACCCAGATCGGCATTAAAATCAATTAGTCAACAGTTTCAAAGTCTGTAATGTTTGCGTTCAATATTTTGTACAAGCTAAGTTTATTTTAAATAATGACTTACTCTATGCAATGAATCTTTCCAGATAGTTGTATTGGCTTGAAGCACAGGGATGTTTATTTGTAGGGGAACACCACTGGTATATGCCCCGTGAAGCAGATTATGTTGAACTCGTAATAAATGCAAATCAGAAAAAAAAGTGTCAGTGTTTTGAATGCAGTTAAATGATAAACTATGTTTCTTTTTTGTGATTTAAACCAGGGGAAAGTCCATTAAGCTATTCTTCTTTGGAGATTACGAGCTCATCACCAAGATGTATGGAATATGCAGTTGTAATGGTAGGTACATTTCTCTATGGTACATTGTAAACTTCTAAGAAGATATAACAAATTTGTCAAAGGTGGGGCTTATGTAGGCATGTCGGAAAGTGGGGAGAGGACAGGCCTTCCACTTGTTGCCATGACATGTATAAAAAGGCAATGTAAAAATAAATAAATAAATGCTACCTATGGAAATGGGGTTTAATTCAACACAAACTCAGTAGATATTGTAACCAAAATCATCAATCACAATTCTGTAAAATGCTTATAAATTATGTAACAAACCTTTTGTAATTCTTTGAAGCCCGGTATTGCTGCCTGTATTGCCTAGCCTAACGGGAACAGATGCAAGTGTCACATACAGAGCGGGGGGATTGTTCACCTCGGTCCTTTCATTCAATGCAGGTGGACTACGCTGCATATTGTGCTGATGGCTCAAGAAAGTCCCGAGCCAAAGATGTGTCCCATAGTGTCATTGCACAACCAATGCTCATGCTACCAATTGACCAGGTAAGTGTACATTAGGTGCAGATCCAGTTCCAATGCTTCTTATTAGGAGTTCTGTTTATGGGCGTATGGTGAGCTGTTATAGTTGAGTGCAGATTGGACATTCCCCTCATCTGAATCCTCTTCTAAGCAGACATGGTGTTGTGTACTAGTCACTGTGTTAAAAACAGAGTACATATAATACAAGATTATAACATAATTATTAGAAAATGAATATTTAGACATATCTTATGGAAGTTATTTGTCTTTTGGTGAATCAGGTTGTGTTACCTAGCCTGCACATGTCATTGGGTATATTTAAGAAGCTATTTGACATGTTGGAAGCACAATGCCATGAACTTGACATGAAGTTCTTCTCGCTGTGTGTGACAAATACTGATGAAGACGATGATGACGCTTCACCAGAGTGTAATTTTGACCAGCAAGTGAATGCCGAGTACAAGCGCCAAATAGCACTTAAAGAGGAAAAGCAGAAGAAAGAAGAGGAGCTGGATCAGATAGAGGAGGAATTGCCACTCCATCTACTGCAGAATAATCTTCAGGCTATAGACCAAACCTTTCAAGACATGGCAAAGAGAGCATTCACACTTCGCCAAGAGTTACAAGAGTTGGTGAGTTTATTTTACAATTTTTATTGTATTATTTCTATTTATTTTCATTTTATTTTGTTTTTTAATTTGTTTATTTATTTATCATAATTTACATCTGATGCATGTTCAAATAAGCTTATCCCTTCAATAATGTTATTTATATTTACATGTATGTAGGACAACATTCACATGAGACTTCCCCTGGGAACAGGACCAGTGGTTGGTTGCTTGGATGATGTACTCCAAGATTTCAAGGTTATGCGACAGGCCTATCACGGGAAGTCATTTGTGGGCAATCATGTCCATAGATGTTGCCAGGTGAAACAAATTATTTGTTGATGTTATATTGTGTAATATTCAAGTTTATAAACAAATATTCATGGTTCACGTATTTAATTTATGGCTTATACACTTACCATAATACTACTTTATCCTCAATTAGGTTGATGTTATCCAAGCACTCACGGCAGCCCCACGTAAGGTCCTTCAGGAAATGCCTTGTGATAACATTCCTGTTGCTCAACATCAGGCACTTGTCAGAAATGCTGCTCAAGTTGGGGCTACATTCAGTGAAACCTTCTTGAAGTTTGCAGACGTGCATCACGCAATCAACCACTCAAAGCCAATCAAACACGATGACCTAATACAAATTGGTAAGAAAAAGTTAGTTTAAATACTCTCCATAAACTTCACTTCCTTATTCTAACAATGTGCATTAGTGTAAGTTTTAAGGGAGTACATTGTCACCAAACCTCTATATGCTTGACTCCATTTTAAGAAGGAAAGGTACACCATACTTCATTACATTGCAAGACACCACGATTTCATGTGTATACAGTACTAAACCTACCTTTAAATTAATGTTCTGATGATTTATTCACTGCAGACACCTGTATAAAGAGCTTTATGGCCTGCTACAGAAGTAACTTCCCGACTGCATCAATAACCCCAAAACTACATCTCCTGGAGGACCATACAGTCGGTCAACTTCAGCGGTTTGGTGTTGGTTTTGGCCTTCTTAATGAGCAAGGTGGTGAGCTCATACACACAGAGTTCAACCGTACTGGCCGAGTTGTGTGTGGGATGAAAGACCCCCTTCAGCGCCTTATTACAATAGTAAAGCGACACCATCTTAGCACCACTCCTGAAATCCAAAAACACACAATCACAAAGTTTCATAAGAAAGAGGAATGATTAAAAATACCATGAATTACAAAAAATAAATATAAACAAAAATAAATAAAAACAGTTTTGCTTTATGTATCCAGCATACATGTTCTGTATGACTTGATCATGTACATGTACGTGTACATGATCCAGTAGGCCTAATGTAAACATGAAGAAAAAAAACATTGTGACCAACATGTACATGTAACTTATAATAACAGTAAATGCATATGTACGTATACAGTATTAGGCAGCATAATATATTTTTAAGCATGATGATGACCATTCATGAAGTGACAAGTGTTCATACATATGTGCATTTATCAAACATGTATTTATTGAAATGTTCCACATCCATGGTCATTGCTATTTTATTTGTATAATTTGATAGTGTTAAGTAGGTACACACATTAAGCAATTATTTTTCTTGTTTTGCTTTCAACCTATTGTGAGCAAAGAGCAATGACGTGTCATGATTGTAAATATGAATAAATAGCAACACATTTTGTTTCTCCCATGTAAACAACTAGCTGTCCCATGACATGAGGTAACGTGCAAGTCAAAAGAGCCTGAAATCCACTCTCTGAGCCAATTTTTTTTTTTAGCCACCTACAATAATTTCAGATTTAGTCCTAGACTTGCAAGTTGAAAATGTTTTTATGGAAACAAATAAAATAAATTATAGGTCTAAAGTTATAGAAAAATTCTATTATTTTAAGTTACGTTACCATGTTTTGAGTCAAATTATTAAATTTGTGTCTGCTTCAAGAAGTTAAAGACATGGTCTCCGAGGTGACTTGTGATCTTTTCTAGATTCTAACGTAGTACTAGTAGGCCTACTAACGTTTTAAAAGTTTATTTTGATATTATTATATTATTATATCGTTTTTATGGAGATAGCTTATGCATAGTTATATCATTATCATGGAGGAAGTTCCTTAGTTATGTACATGTTTAATATTTCCTCCATGGTTCAATGTACATGTACATGTACATGTACATATACACGCATGTCCATGTTCTGTACATGTACTAATAGTTTATTTATAATACAGTATGTAGATCCACATGTGAGCCACATGGACGCTGTGCATGTGTATGTCGCTAGCTACGTGACATGCCTTGAAAAAGAAAACAAAAACTCCCCTCAAAACACATACTTTATTTTCAAAACTACCGCTGGCCTTACCTTGTCATTCATGTGGTTGGTGGAACTATCTGAGATCTGATTGTGGTTGAAAATACTGTATCAGCCAAAACTTTAGTTCTGATGAAAAATTACTTTTAATAATGAGAAGTTTTACACGTGGTTTCAAGACGCCAAATAACCGCTTATCGTGTCGGGCTCGTCATAGGTCAAATGTTATCATGCAAATATATTTTAATGTGATTTGCGTAAGAAATGAATATTTATATATCTTCCAACTACGTAAAAATTGTTTACTTGATTATATTTTACTTTAACCAATCAAAACATGTCATAAAAACAACAACATCAATATTTTTAAATACGTTTATATTACGCCCATTGATCGAGCCTAATTTGCATATTCTTCGTCGTACGAATGCTGCGACCTATTCCAACAACAGAGGGCGCTATTTTTTAAAAGGAGAACGGCCGTGTCACCTGAGCACAATGCTAATGCCCAACCTTTTAATTATTTAATTTCCAATCATACCGTCTGCGTAGGCCCTAGACCTACGCCCATTTATATAATAAAAACAAAATTTGTGTGCCTCACTCATGCACTAGTCCTATCAAATTTAAAAAGAATTAAGCA
Source organism: Zoroaster sp. YZ-2022 (assembly GCA_029582265.1). Classification (NCBI taxonomy): domain Eukaryota; kingdom Metazoa; phylum Echinodermata; class Asteroidea; order Forcipulatida; family Zoroasteridae; genus Zoroaster; species Zoroaster sp. YZ-2022. The sequence goes on along the minus strand of CM055816.1, from coordinate 99,181,535 downwards.
CACTGTGGTTACGTTTTTCGCGCGCTGTCTATAAATCTTGGAAGTGTTCCAAAATTATTACCAATGCGTTGAGCAAATCGCGCGTTTAGATAATTTTTAAGAGTGTTTTTTTTTACCATAAGATGGGAGACTGGATTATTCGATCGCCACTTTCGCGCGCTTCCTGTACATGTGATAGCGACGCTAGCTTGGTTTTGCCATGCAGCCTGCAACTGCTTGTTTAGCGTGCATACACACCATACGCCACAAGCTAGGTTGCGCCGCCATCATCGCGGCGGACCAGCCGGATATATATAGATAGGCATGAGTTTTTGCTCTGTGTAGAAAAATGGAGGACATCGTGGACACCGATGACAAGTCTTCTGTCGGAGAGCTTCTCCAGTCTTGGGGAGTTGGGCACCTTTTGAATGTTTTTGAAGGTATGAATAAGCAGTAATCATTATACATATAAATAAAAGCTTATGCTTAGCACTGGTCTTTTTCCTGTAGACCTGTCACAATGAAGTAATTCGGTATCGGGTAAGCCTAGCCTTGCCTACGTATGCAAGGCTAGTATAGTCATGGGTCAATAAACCTTTTCGACATAACTTCTAATGCATCATGGGAAAGTATCGTGTTGTGTACAAAGTATATGGCGCAACACGTAAGTCGGCAACTCATGTTGCACCATATACTTTGTACACAAAACGCGAGTATTATAGTTTGTTTGTCATCCACATCCGGGTAAATTACATCATTTTCCATGATGCATTGACTTGAGAATGTCAAAAAGATTTATTCAATTGGGTTGGGGCTTCTGTGACTGTAAATAAACTGCATGTACTTGTGTGGCAATACTAGAGTCGGTTTTATCATTTACTTGGCCTGTGGTTGGGAAAATTATTTGGCATTATTTAAACTAAAGGCTCTATCTCGTCGCCATTGCACTACGGCTGTTTTTGTGGCACAAAAGTGTCATGTAAACGTACACGTATTTTAAGTACACGTCACACAACATGAAACAATTTGCCTTTTAGTCGGGTCAATCTAAGGAAAAAAGACACCCAACCCCAATATAATTCCTACAAAAGGTTTTTCAACAGTTTTTGGTGCTACTCGATATAATGCATGACCAAAAGAAAGTCTAAGAAAATCGGACCACTGGAAAGCTGTTACTCACCATTTTCGAAAAGTCCCATTACAATGTGTACAATTTCATCAATACACAAATAGGCAAAACAATTCAAATGTATTTAAGACATTCAATAAGTATTGAGAATTGTTCACCAGATGTTTGCTTTCTTTTTACAGGGCAACGATACAAGAACTTGTACCCAAGATTGGCAACCGCCTCAAATTTCTTAAAGGTTGGAGAGCAGAAGTGAGTTGTAACTCTGCCTTCCATTAACTGGTGTTTGAAACATGGGTTTCACATGTTTTAGATGTCTTACCACAATTGATGGAAACATCAAATCTTTTTTTGGCCATCTGAAATTTATTCACAATATTTCTGCCAACTCCCAAACAAAAATAATCTGTAGCCAAGGTGGTTGTGTGGAAACTTTCTTTTATTGTTCGTCTTTTAAGCGACACCTAATATCCAAACATAATGAGGGAGTTCCACCTGGAAATGAACCTGACGAAGTCAGTGATGATATACATGTTTCTTTGCCAGCAAGTACTAGTGAAAGTACATTTTCAAATGACACAAGTGAAAGTGAGGAAGACCTATCAGATGAAGAGCCCATCGACCTAAGGCGAGAGTTTGAACTTTTCATTTCAAAGCTGCAGGCTTCCTCCGTTCCATTATCAGTGACACAAAATGTTGTTAAGGAAGTTGAGGAACTTATCCTTGGCGTGCTGAAATATATAGAAAATGAAGTTAACAACTTTGTAAAAAAAGCCACACAGATGCAAGTCTTCAATTATGTTGTTTATGATGAACTTCAACAAACGTTGTTAAGTTTGAACACTCTCTTCAATGGACTTAGAACACAACATCAGCGACTTGATCACTGGCAAAAAGAAGAAGAGAAACTAGTTGGAAAGACATTTGTATCACAAACTGATAAGACAGGACAAATTAAGCAAGTTGAACAAAGAGAAACATATCAATATGTACCAATTAAGTTTTCCTGCAGCAACCTGGAGTCCTAAGTGCAATTTTAGAAGACAAAACATCAAAAGATACAGATATCTTAGAATCCTTTTATGATGGTAGTTTCTTTCAAGAGAAAGTTAGTACTGCGGCAGACAAAACAGATAATCTTGTGCTGCCAATTCTGCTATATAGTGATGCATATGAAACTGCCAATCCTTTGGGATCTCGTAAGGGAATCCACAAACTAACTGGATTTTACATGAGTGTGCTTAGTTTACCTGCTAAATATCAAGCAGTCTTAGGCAGTATTTTCTTGGTAGCCTGTGCCAAGTCCTCTCTATTGTCCAAGTATGGAATAGATTGTGTTCTTTCAGCAATAGTAAAAGACTTGAATAAGGTTAATGAAGATTGCATCAAGATTCCATATGGAGATTCTGTGAAAGTGGTAAGACCAGTCCTCTTTCAAGTGATTGGGGACAATTTGGGACTACATGACATGCTTGGTTATACAACCAGTTTTTTCAGCTAACTATCCCTGCAGGTTCTGTAAGGCTCGGAAGGAAGTAGTTCGTTGTCAGCTTAAAGAGGATAGTAATATTCTCCGGAACAATGAAAACGTTTATGCTGATTCGGCGATTGAAAGTTTAAGCTTAACTGGAATCAAAACGGTGTCTGTCCTCAATGAGGTAAACGGTTATCACGTGACAGATAATCATGCCCCCGACTTGATGCATGATTTTTTGGAAGGCATTTTACCACTGGAGATTAAACTTACTGTGCGATCTTTAATTGACTAAGGCTGCTTCACTCTTGAGGAGTTGAACAACAGAATCAGTTCATTCAGTTATGGGCAAGTGGATAAGAAGAACAAACCAAGCTCAATCAGTCCATCAGCCATCAACAACCCAGGAGGTCCTAGTGGCCAAAAAGCTGCACAAATGATGTGCCTGGCAAAGTATTTCCCACTAATCATTGGAGATCTAGTTGAAGAGGGTTCAGATGTTTGGGAACTATTTCTCTTGTTGCTAGACATCTTCAAAGTTGTTATGGCACGCAGCATCAGTATCTCAGCAACATGTTCTCTTAAACATTTAATTCATGATCATCATGCTTTATTCCTCCAAGTTTATCCGGAACGCCAGCTCACACCAAAGCAACATTTCATTTTGCACTACCCTCGGGTAATAAGGTATCTTGGGCCACTTCTTCAGTTCTCAAGCATGAGATATGAGGCAAAACACAGACAGTTTAAGAAGTGGGCACAGGCATGTAACAATTTTCAGAATATTGCAAAGACTGTATCAATGAGGCACCAACAGGCACAGAGCAACATGTTCTTGACAAACTCTGTTCTACAGTGTAAGGTCGATGTCCAGAATCAAGTTCTTGTTAAAGTGTCATCTGTAGGTGATGATCATGATGAACATGTCATTTGTGAAGCCTTGGGTTGTAGCAGGGGTAGTGCTGTTGCAGTTGCTAGTGCAGCAGAATTTCAAGGGTACCAGCTAAGACCCAATAGTATTGTTTTGACTGAATGGAGTGAGGAAGGACCCCAGTTTGCCCAAGTACAACACATTCTAGTATTTGCAAATGAAATTATGCTTGTCCTGAGGCCTTGGGTTGTGAATGGTTTCTGTAGACATTACCATGCATATATAGCTGAAGAAGCAGATAGAATTAACAACTTTGTGAAACGGCCAGTGGATCTCCTTGACTATCGACCATATCACATCACCCAGTGCAATGACAAGAATGATGTTTCACATTACATTGTGATGCAATTCAATCTCATTTAAAACTAAGGTGAGACTTTTAAAGATCAACATGCCTTGTTAGGGGCCGTTCACAACTGTCGACATTTTCACGAGCGTACAAACCGTACACTTTTTCAGGACCCCCCCCAAAAAAAAAAGGTGTAAAATGATAATTTTCGCCCTCTAGTGTTCATATCCACCAACCAGTATTGGGCGGCCGCAGCCGGCCAAAACGGGTTAGCGTGGAATTTTTGCTTCTGCGCTTGCCCACTTTGTGTTACTCGCTTAATACACAGCACAGAAATTCAACGCAAACTTCAGTGGAGAATTGTGTTTGTTTATGCACAGAATGCCGAGGTAAGTAGAGGTACGAATTGGGCCCAGCTGACGGAGGGAAATTACGGCTTTTCAGCCCATACAACGTATTGATTTCAAGTCTAGTTCCGCTGTCAATTCATGCATGGCATGCATGGGAAACTGACGTGCGATCAAGATGATTGTGAGGATGTTTGGCACTCAATTCTAATCCACTATAATTTGTAAAAATCTACGATCAATTACAGTGAGTTTAGCCATCAATGGCTGGCATGATACAAATTGACAAAATCAACATTTTATTTTAGAAAACGTACACTGGCCCTAGACCCCCCCCCCCCCCCCAGCATACGGTTTGTACGCTCTTGAAAATGTTGACAATAGACCCTTTCACGGTAATATGCGCCATCTTGATCAAGGGGCAGATTTGTTTATTTCGAACACGCGTTGCCGTCTGCAACTCGGCGCTCGAACTCCACGCACCCCTCCAGAGGCGTGCGTGAAGTTCGATGGCCGAGTCGCAGACGGCAACGCGTGTTCGAAATAAACAAATCTGCCCCTTGAACAAGATGGCGCATATTACCGTGAAAGGGTCTATTGCGAACGGCACCTTAATGCATTTTACCCTCCTGATTTTGTTTCATTCGTATTTAAAATTCTCACAAAATCCTATGTGATAACATTAATATTATTTTGGTTTTATACCCTACACCGATGAAGCACTTTATGCTCAGCGCTCAATGGTCAAGACATCTGCTCTATAGAATGCAGGGAGTCGTGTGTTCGATCCCACCCGAGTAGTCTGTGGATTTGTTTTTTGTTTTCCGCAGGACTCGGAAAGCACTGGGTATACAATGCTTATCACACAATTGTGCTAATTTCCCATATTGTTTTAATAATTTGTTTACAGTTTAAGCAAGATGAACAACTGGACAACTCAGGCTCTTTCTCAACTATTGACATCGATGACCTTTTCAGTGAAGGGAGTGATGATCCATCATCAAGAAATAGAACCAAGCGCCAAGGAGACACATCACCATCATGTTCATCTGCCTCTTCAAAGATTGTTCAGCCACCCACAAAGAAACACAGATTATCATCACTTGTAAGTGCTGAACAAGTTGCAAAAAACTAATTCAAAATTATTTTGTTTATGGCCTTGCAGATGCATTCAATATAGCTTTATCTAACAGCAAAGTGAAGTTCTCAAGAGCATACTTTACCCTATCCCTCCTTTAACAAGTTAAGTGTGATATACATGTAATTTATAATATGTATTTTAGTGGAATGGTTAGTCACTAATGATTCTGATAGTATAATCAATAATAATAATAATAATAATGTGTGGATTTTATATAGCGCACGTATCCACCAACTAAGTGGTGCTCAAGGCGCATTATATTATTATCCCTGCTCATAAGGCTCATAAATCATTCCTGAAACCATCTCAGCTCCCTGGGGAGTATACAGCTCAATTGCTGCCATTTCTAGCGCATATAGAGCAAACCAACTCTGCCTTCACAGGTACCCATTTAACCCCTGGGTGGAGAGAAGCAATTATGATTAAGTGTCTTGCTCAAGGACACAAGTGTCACGGCCGTGATTCGAACCCACATTATGTTGCTAACACCAGAACTTGAATCCGGTAAGCTAGACCGCTCGGCCACGACACCCCATTAAAACAATTTAAACATTTAAGAAACATCACATATCATATGAAAAAATTTATAAAGTAACAAAAGGTACATGCATTTTAAATGTCTTTGACAATCCACACATACGTGTATGTGCCAAAAATGAAATTTAACTTTTGATTTCGTCAACTGCTGTTGTTAGCATTTGCAACTAAATTACTTCAACTAATCCTATGTTATGTTTTTAAAAGTTGCATCGCCCGATTTTCGCCAAAAGACCCACAAATTTAGAATTTGTTCTCCGAACGAATTTTGACAGATGATGCTGTTTCAAAATGAAAAACATAAACAAACTTTTGCGTATGCCACGCACAATGCACAAAATTCATGTAACATGCAAACTTGTTTGTACATGGCTAATGGTACGTGAATTAATGTCGGGTCCGACAATAATAATTTTTAGGTTTAATGAACTGCAATTAATCATTGGCAGATTTTTACATGCAGTATCTCAAATGAAAGTTTACAACTTCGAATCTATAAAAATAGCTATTTAACATTCAAAACACAAATTTTGGGTTAAATCGGCACAAAATCGGGTGATGCAACTTTAACTTAATTGTCCTTGACCCATTATTCATCATGCAGGATGCTAAAGACATTCTTGAGAAATCATCTTGTGGGAGGGATATAGTCTGTCGCTTAGAAAAGCAGAAGATTCTTCCCAAGAAAGACAGATGCAAGATGACTAGTATTTTGGTTGGACATCTCATGGATCATCATGGATTAAAGTGAGTTGACCAATACATATTGTATGAGAGAGGTTTGCTGTAATTAGTAAATACTGACTGAAATCTCTAAATTAAACCAATAGGAGCAAGTATAGAGTGAATTTGAGCTGACTGGAGCATCATGTTACCCTCTGTTTTTTTGAAGACCACTCTAATCTTTAGAGTTTCATAGTTTTCGATACCACAGTATGCAAAAGAAAGATCTTACTTTTCTTTATACCGGTAACTTGTGCAGTCAATGTTCCTCCTGTTATACATTTCTGCAATAAAACCAAGGATGTCTCAGAAGCAAATTTAATCAATGTTTGCAGCTTGGAGGCCTAAAGAAACGTGTAAACAACAGTGCTTGAGATGTCAACCAAAAATACCAGGGTTAACCGCACTCTTTCAAGTTAAATGTTCCAGGTTCTTTAATGTGCACACTACTATTTAGTACACATGACATACAGCTTAATGTCCTATTTGAATGACAAAGTAATATTGGTAAAGTGTCTCGACTGGCCAGGCCAAAGCCACATTCTGGTACCACAAATCGTTGAGTTTGGTGCACTAAACACCCCAGTTTACACTTTGATTTGTAATCAATTTTATCCATGTCATATATGTAGGCAGTGCATATGAGAAGGAAACTCTGGCAGGTAGCATAGTTGAAGCATTTCCATACTTAAAAGACTCAGAAGGCAAAGGATATGTAAGTTTTATCCCTGTCTATTTTACAAATATTGTTTGTACTTTTCTAAATACTGCCGAGCTGCTGTATTTTCTATGTGATATGTTTATTATAATCCAGCATGCGTAAATCCTCGATCCTGATTGGTCAACAGCCGTGAGACATATAACCATATAGACCCTTGCACGACGCGGAATGCGCCTCCACGCGAATACCCTGTCCGCCTTTTTGGGAGTCAAACTGTACACAACAACAAATTTACTCCCTAAATGGTGGATATGGCAGGCGCGCTAAAATGGAGGTTCGTTCCACGTCGTGCAAGTGATCAATACCATGGCTGCAAACCCATGTCTCACGGTGCTGTTTGAGCGTACATACGTGCCCTCGTGCAAGACTTGTGGTAGCTGGATGATAAATTCGTTCACACGCGCACTCGTGGAATACGGAAAAATATAGCGCGTCTGCGTCCCATATCCAACTCGGGCTTCGGTGTCGTTGGATATGGGACGCAGAAGCGCTATATTTTTCCATATTCCACTTGTGCTTGTGTGATATTTAATACTAAACGATTGTGATGTTGCAAAACTATCTTTCTTTTATCTGTAGGAAGCTTGGTTTATGAAGGGAGCTAGGAATCGCCCAGCAACAGGCTACTTGGAAGAGAGGCTGAGGTATGTCAGGAAAGCAATGCTGAAGCAAAACAAGGCGACAGACAATTCAGAATCCAATGAAGGTATGTTTATACAACCGCCTGTGTTTATCAAACATTACACTAGCTTATAGCTTTTAAAACAAAATCTGTAATCTAGTAGTATGCTGCAATATTGTGGGAGTCAAGTTGAACATTTTTATTAGAAGGTGTGGCCTTACATAGTCAAAGTTTAACACATGAACATATTAGAATGTGTGACTTGCTCAAACTTTAGCATATTTGCATCTCCAAGTGTTGGATATATCTTTTCCTACTGATTTCAGAACTGCTATAATCTCAGTTTTGAAAAATGCAGACTTTACTCTCATTTTGTGGGACTAGGTCACATTTGTGGAAGAGATTGTGTTGTTTGATTTTGAAAGCAAGGTTTTCAATGCTGTGAGATCATTATACTCCTTTATTTGCTTATTCACATGTAACAGTCACAACACACACCAAAACAGGTTCACTCCTTTGTAATCACCATTGTCATTATGCAAATAATTTTCTAGCTTGTTTATAGCCATGTTCTTAAATATATTGGCCTTTACAAAAATATGTTTTACACATGCTACATGTCCAATTTAGACTCGTCTCTTGATGAAGCACAATCCCTGAACTTTGAGGAGGAGGTGGCACAAATGATTAGTTGGCTGAAGGAGAATGCTGAACCCCAAGACAAAGTAGCAGAGTTCATGGCTAAAACAGCCGAAAAGCGCAAACGTTTCATCCATGAATTACAAGCATCATTCAGTGACATTATTGAAGAGTTTCCCAGAATTCTGGATAAGGGAATGGTAAGGTTATTTGTTTGTTTTGCTGAGAGAGAAACAAAAAGTCTCAATAAAGATGTAGAGTCTCTGCACAGAAGTGTCTTCATTAATATGTAATACTAAAAAAAATTATATGTGGGCGATTCCACGGTAACTCATGCTACACTTTAGCTCGTCATTTTACATTCTTCATGCTCTAGCTCTTAAACTCATTCGATTGAAATTCACATGTTTTTATTATTTTTAAAGCCAACGTTCAAGGCTAGATCCCCATGGTATTACAAAACTAAGATGTCAATTTATGTATGCATGAAACAGCTGCAAAAAATGGTAACTCATGCTACGCTGAAAAGACATGCCAAAAAATGATTTTTTTTTACCCCCCCCCCCCCCCCCCCCAGAATTAACAATATCGGTGTAAGGACCACATTTAATAAATCTATAAAAAATGTTTTGTTCCCATATTTATCTCAAGCTGGAGCAAGACTTCCGTCTGGTATACCATCCAAAGACAGCAGACACTCTGGTGACTCACTGGGAGGGACTGAGCGAGGCTATTATCAGTTATGCGAGTGCCATGAACTCCCTCTGGAAGCAGCACCTGGGTTTGCCAGATGTGGATGTTAAAGCTCTTTCAAGTGGTAGGTGTCATTTACTTAATTTAAAAATATTTTTAATTGAGGAAATGTTTCCAGTATTTACTGAAAGTGTGCTTTACAATCAGTGGTCCACCCATGATTCACAAGGATATTTTCCCCAGATCCGGATGGGTCTGTCTGGGTGCACGCGAACATGAGCTGTTGTTTTTTATCTTGCAAAATGTTTCTGTAACATGTTTTTTGGTTTTGCCCTTACACCTATCTGTGATAAGCACTGTATACTCGGTGCTTTCCACAGGCTTACTACATGCGTGGGATTCCCAGTGTTTCCCAGTGCTTTCCGAGTCCGTCACCAGGCGCGCTCGGTGGTCTAGTGGTTAAGACATCTGCTCTAGAATGCGGGAGTCATGGGTTTGAATCCAACCCGAGTAGCTAGCCTGTGGATTTTTTTCGCAAGAAAAGGAAAGCACTGAGTATACAAATTACTTTTCACACACTTTTTTCATGTTTGACATTACAGTTGAAAAGGGGAATTTAGCACTTCTTCTTCTGCCGGTACTTCTTGGAGGAAGGGCTAGAGGCAAGTCTGGTGGACGATGTGCTTTGGCAGCGAGCTTGACATCCTTCATTGACCTACAGCCGGTAAATTAACAGTGCTTACAACATATTTTATCCTGACCTAGTTATTTTTGGAACAATGTTTCATGGAATTTCTTGTTAGTATTGACAATTAAACTAACCTGTGTAAAATTCATTACAATAGTTGCTCATGTTATGAGAAAACATTTAAATAAACTATGACGATAACATTATGTTCTCAGTACTTTAACGATATGGTAAAGCTTTGAGAATATTGGCAAAACTACTTCTACTGGTATGCTTACTTTCTTTAAATCAATATAAAGTACAGCATTGGTAATGTTGGCAAAACTACTGCTACTGGCATGCTTACCCTCTTTGAATCAAGATAAAGTACACCATTGGTAAAGTAGGCAAAACTGCTGCTACTGGTATGCTTACTCTGTCCACCAAGATATGCACTAACCAGATGTTAAATTTGTTTGTTCACATGAAGTAGCATTTTTAATGTATTCATTCTATGGGAAACTGAAAAGGGGTACCCTTTTGTAAAATTAAGCCCGTTTATACGTTAAGTAAATTAAAAAAACTAAATAACTTTTCAGTAAAAACCTTTCTCAGGGGGAGATGTACATTTTAACACCCCCCCAAAAAAATATGTAAAAAAATAATAAAAAAATTAATAAATAAAATCATGGGTAACCTATCGGCGTACCATATCCTTTAACAATTTTCCGAATGTTTCCAGCCACTTTTTCCTGAACTTCAGGTTAGGTTCCAAAATATGAATTAACCTCAAATTCAGAATGATTAGTATTTGTGCCAACAAAGGTGAGCATTTAAATACCACACATGGAACCACTCTTATCGATTCTCAATAAATAGAATTTATAACTTTTTGATGAGGTTTCTTATATATTTTCTTCCAGGCTACAACCAATATCCAACAGTACCTCAGAACGATCGATGCAAAGGAGCGGTCACAACCATTCATACTTGCACTGTTCAGTGGGAACAAGTTGTACCCAACCCAGACCTTTGTGATCATTGAGCGTCGTGCTGTTGAGACAGATTCAAGCTCACTCACCAAAGCAGTGGACGTTGCTTTCAAGGCACACTACGTGCTGAGCCTCCATTACCAGATGGCTGTCAAGGCAGTCTGGGAGTTCCTACAAGTTGTTGTTTATAACTTGCCTGGAACCACTCGCCCAGCAGTTCGAGATATGCGAGCATATCTGAAGGCTCACAAAAAAATTGATGCTCAAAAGTAATGCTCAAACAAGGTTACATTGGTTCTCCAAAAGTGTCTGTAATTTGACATAAACATACCCCAATCTTTAAAATTGTTAAGTAGCTCAAGAATAATTTCTCAGTCTGATTTTAAGTTGTTACAATTCAAATTCTGAACAAATTAGTTGTCAGAGAATAACTTGCAAATTTGGTAAAGCCTAAAATAAATGCTGTGTTTCCGGTAACTCGACTGACCCAGTAATATTCGCGAAAGGTAGGGTCGGGATTTGTTTGTTTTGTTTTTGTTTTATTTGTTTTTAATCCAGAAGTACAATTGAAGTGACTTTCCATAGCTATTTACAAAAACATCTGCATTGCACATAAATGCATACATCTTACAATTTTTGTTTTCTTTTTAAACATTGCACATAAACAGGTACATGTGCATGTATGCATATGTACATGTGCATGTATCTTAATCCATATAAACAGATATTTAAAAAAAAATGTCTAGTACCTACCCATCATTTTTGTGAACATGTTACCGGAAACACAGCATTTCTTTTTAGGCCTAATCAGGTTGTTTTTGATGATGTATCTACCCTTTAAGGATCCAAAGGTAAAATTCAACTAATCTTGAATTTTACACTATTCTTGTTAAGTTTTTCCAAATCAGTTGGTTTAAAAACCCTCTCCGATCCTTGATTTAATATAAATTCACCCATATTGTGATATTTTGCACTCCTGCCTTTTAACTATCGATATCATGTGCCTCCAGGTTTCTGTACATTACATGAAGAAAAAACAGAAACACAAGTTGTATTTTTTTGTTTGAGAATTTCACTGGGAGATTATTGCGGGGATAAATATTCTGATTACAAATTATTTCATTTTAAAAAAGGTGGCCAACATGCAAATTCACAAGGATATGTATCATTTCAGTTACTCAATTCCAGCTAATTTTAAAATTATTTTAAAAGTCATTTCAACTTCTGCAGTGGAAAGAAGTTAATTGCACCCAACCCAGACCTTTGTGATCATTGAACGTCATGCAGTTCATTCACTCACAAAAGCAGTGGATGTTGCTTTCAAAACACACTAATGTTTGTTTCTTCTTGCGGAAATGTGATAGTTCATTACTACATGTCGGACTGAAATGTGGGATTTCAATGTGTGGTCTGTAACTTGCCTGGAACTACTTGACCAGCAGTACGAAATGAGAGCATATCTGAAGGCTCACCAAAAAATGGATGCTCAAAAGTAATGCTCAAAAAAGGTTACGTTGGTTCTCAAAAAGTATTCGTAATTTGACATAAACATTCCCCAATCTTTACAATTTGAAGTACCCCAAGAAGAATTTCCCAGGCTGATTTAAAACTTGTACTGGTAACAATTCAACTTAAAAATATTGTAATAGTCATTTGAACTTAATTTTTGATTTCTCTTTGATTTCCTATGTCAAAATATCAGTTTCCTTTAGTAGAGTCATGTAGTGCAAAGTATCCCACTAACTTTAACCGGAATATTATATTTTGCTAAAGTTAAGTTATTACATAATTTTGTTAAAAAATGTTTATAAAAGACTAATTAAAAACTTGCAAACCAAAAGCTGTAAAGTTTAATTGTCTCGATTCTTTGGCCCTGTATTTATGTAAACCAATTGGCACATTTTAAAGACAAAAATGCACCAGGTTGTTTTGATAACATTTTGATAACCATTGATTGTTACATAAATCAACAATTGTTACATAAATCACAAAAAAGTAAATTTTGTCCATTAACTGGTATTTTTGAAAATCTAAGACCATTTAATTGGGAGAAAATAAATCACCAACAAAAAGTAAATTTTATCCATTAATTGTTATTTTTGAAAATCTAAGACCATTTATTGGGAAAAAATAAATCACCAACAAAAAGTAAATTTTATCCATTAATTGTTATTTTTGAAAATCTAAGACCATTTATTGGGAAAAAATAAATCACCAACAAAAAGTAAATTTTATCCATTAATTGTTATTTTTGAAAATCAAAGACCATTTATTGGGAGAAAATAAATCACCAACAAAAAGAAAATTATATCCAGTAACTGGTATTTAAAAAAAATCTAAGACCATTTATTGGGAAAAAATAAATCACCAGTTTTAAGTAAATTTTTTTCCATTAACTGGTATTTTTGAAAATCTAAGACCGTTTATTGGGAAAAAATAAATCACCAACAAAAAGTAAATTTTATCCATTAATTGTTATTTTTGAAAATCTAAGACCATTTATTGGGGGGAAAAAAATCACCAGATTTTAGTAAATTTTGTCCAATATTTGGAGTTATTTTTGGGGAAAATACCAACCGAATGTGTGAAATTTAATACCATTAATTGGTTGAAGTGGTTTCACCAACTGTTGGAATTCATTGTAAAGACCAATTATTGGTGTAATCTAGTTTACCCAACAGTTATGTAACACAAATATAACCAACTCTTGGTTGAACAAAAAATCCCAACAAAATAGTAAAGTAAGTTTGACCATTTAAAGGTTAATCTAAGTAACCAATATTTGGGAGAAATATTTTGCCCAACTTTATGTTAAAATATAACACCCAACTACGATGGGTAACCAAAGACCAATTGCGTAGGCAGTTGGTATGCTGCCCAACATTGTCTACAGGTTGGTCTTTCGTTGCCCAATTTTTTTTAGAGTGCAGGTAAATATAGACTCCTCCCACTTGTGCCCTATAATATAAAAGGTGTTCGGAACCTCTACAATCTCTGCTGCTCCTTGCTCCAGATGCTCAAAAATGTTAGCTTGATCGTATGAAAATGAGGATTAAGAGTTTAGTATCAGCTTGTTTAGGCCAACCACATTTCTGTTTGGAGTGAGTCAATGATCCTCCCTTTTATTGTTGAGTAACAAGGTTACAGACAAAACAGTTGCCAGTCCTTGTATGTTTAGGCCAGTTGTCCTGAATGTGTTGAGTATTTCTCAAAGTTTTCTCAGAGTAGTCTCTTGTACCATCCCTAGAGTGTCTCAGTTTTCTGGCACATTGTTCACATACTTTTGACGGATGCTGTTCTGCATTGTCTTGCCAAGTACTTATTCCGAAGATATTGAATATTTCTTTGCTGTACTCACTTGTTTCTTTGACTGTGGCTCTTGTCCCTTGAAGACTTACTTTAATACAAGAACAAATCCTGCAAACTTTTGATAACCCTTCTTGATGAAACTTAAAGCTCATTGTGAACTGTCATTTTAAATGTATTTGACTATAATTTTACAATAAAACCTATTATTGTGATAAAGACGTTGAAATCTTTGTGTAATAGTGTACTTTTTGTCGCCTACGTACATGTACAGCTGTTAATAATTCATTATGTTTATATTGCCCGCTTGTCAAAGCGGTCGCTGGTGTCCTTGTGCACTGACCAAATACCTATGATGCTACTGAGAACCAGCACGCACGTCACGCAGAAAAAAAGTACTTGATGCGTTGATCGTTAAGCGGCTTGAGTCTCACAACACATTTTATATCATGTTTAACGAGGCTAAAATGTATTATAACCAAATGTCCTACAGAAACAATTTTTTTTTTTAATATAGAAACAGGACTGAATTAAAATATTATGAATTACTTTTTTTTCCAAGAACTTTAATATTTTACAACGACGGTTTTTCCCACTCTGTATTTTTCATTCTTGTTTGTTTTGTCCCGTGAATTAAGTCCGAACAAATTTTGTTTATTTCCCTTTATTTCATTCATATGGCGATTTTGGACTCATTATCTTTCACAGTTTTTATTGTTTTCCCAAAAAATATTAAACAAATAAAATGTCTATTATATCTGAAGAAAGATATTCCACGATTTCCGTGTTTCACGTTCGTCAAAATTATGCTCCATGGGCGGCGCCATGTTGGCTACGTCACGTCATTCCAAAACATGAATAATGCATTGCGTGTTGTCTGACTGAACTTTATTTACGCACAGCATATACGCGCGGAACAGCCGTGGGCAACACAAATGGATCCCATAAATCTGTAAAAGAAGGGAGAACATGATTTTAAGCATGTGTACAAAAATGATTTTCGTATAACACAAATTGCAGATAAATTGTTCTTATCACAAGAGAATGTTTGTAAAGAAGGTGTTGGAGGTATTTCCTTGTCGGAGGGTATTCGCCAATGATGTCACAAGCTTCTACAATCACAGCACACATTTTTCCAAGGTCAATATCAATGTCTATTTTCTTTCTTGTCCCTCCATGCTGTACATAGTATGGTGCCTCTCGATATTGCAGTGTGATCTCTTTTATTACAGGGACAAAAATTCTTTCTGTTGACGTTGAGCGTCCATGTGTAGTACATCTCTCTGGATGTCAAGTAGGTGATGAATTTCTCTTTCGTCTAACAGCGGTCGGCGAAGATGTGGTGCCCTTTTCCCAGTGGTCGAAGGAGATACTCAAACACCTCAGTTTGTCCACTCAAAGTATGCAGGTCAGGGTTATATGATGTCTCCTTCCCAAAGTAGCAGATGATGTTGATGACATATCCCGCGGTGCTGTCATACAGACCAAACGTCTTGATGTGGTACTTTTGTTGGCTTAGCAGCGTTGTATTGCTTGTACTTCCAACGACCTTTCCATCCAATCACCATCTCGTCAATAAATACATTCTCAAAAGGGTAGAACGTGTCTTGAAACTTACGAAGAACAATCTTCTCCTTGGACTATGATTCGACATCATAGGTGTGGAGCATCGAGTGATAGATGACATCGAATATTTCCCTTGAAAACATCTGGTTGAACCATAGAGTGTGGTAGACTGGGTAGTGTGACCAGTAATTCCTCATAGCCGGGGCTTGTTGATTTGAGTCCCATGGCAATCAAGACAGCAAAGAACTTCAAACGCTCATGTAATATGGTGATTGGCTTCCAATTTCTGAAGACAGACCTGCGTTTTGGTTGGTTATTCAGCATCACCTTGTAGTTGGCGTACTCGTTGGTCAGCGAGTCAGCAAGACATCTGACTGCAGTGCTAAAAGGCAATCAAGTGAAGATGAGTTCTCATCTGTCCTAGAAGTAGACCTAGGGGCAAGTCTACAGTTACGTTACATTTTGTAGATATTGGGCCCACTCTTAATGCCACACTCTGAAAACAACTTGTAAAAAAAAATTATGTAAATAAAGTTATGTAAATTAAAACTGATATTAAGTAAAAAAGTTGTCGAAAAAATAATACTAAATTTTCACGTAAATAAAAAAATTCCCATTTAACAAGTAAGAAGAAAAAATTACAAATGTTATGTAAAAGTTACCGAAGTGCTCAGAGAAGTTTACATTAACGTCCATAATATGTAAAAGTTTACATGTATGAAGAAAAGCTTACATTCTGTGTTTGTAAAGTTCACGTCCGCGACGCGTCCGGCCCGAACACATGGCCTGGATAGGCCTATGTGGTGACATTACATGCACAAACCAAGATGGAGAACTCACGAGCTGCAGAGCTCTTGAGAAAATGGGGATTGGAGGATCTGATCCAGACGTTTCAAGGTAAAACAATTAATTTCATGACAATAGTTGAGTTACTTGTCAGTCAAGGATAGACCTAGACTATTTTAGGGGTACACAGATTATTTATTGACAATTACAGCTACGATTACCCTTGCGATGTGCATAGTCGCTGATACATTCGAGCGGTAGTACAAGTTAGTACGTGTGCAAAACATGCCTTGATGGCTAGTTTCAGTGTGACCTTTGACCTCTACAAAGTTCTGGCTTGTACTACATGCCAGAACTTTGTAGAGGTCAAAGGTCACACTGAAACTTGTCATCAAGGGCCGGCCTGTCAAAGGGTGCGCATATTCAGTGAGCGAAGTGTCCTTTTTAAAAATTCAGGTCGAGTTTCTAGATCTTCCATAATATAAATCTGGAATAAAATTCAGAGATACTAAGTAGGGCCAAGCTATAGTACAGTACTTGTTGTAGTAGCTCTGATTGAACCCTTTACTCCACTGCACTACGACAGAGTTCTGAATAAGAAGACGTCCAAACAGTATATCGAGTGTCCTCATTTTCATAGAATAAGATGCACATGTTTTCCCAGGCAAAAAGCCCTCCCTGCACCTCCTTCAGGCTCTTACCTAACACTGGCATTGGTGCAGACTGCTCATAGGTGCTTGCAAAATGTGAAATTTCTTGACACAAAATTGGAGTAAAGGGTTTAATCAGAGCTACTGTTGTAGTAGCTAGTTATCTGGATATTGTATTTTTTATTTTTTTAAAAATAATGTTCACCATGAATGATTATCATTATTTTTGTTTTATTTAGTTTTTGTTTTTATCATATTTTTCACAGAAGGATTTGATGATGATTCTTTTCCTTTGCTAACAAGTGAAACTGTGAAAGATATCATTCCAAAACTTGGTGTACGCCTCAAACTCCTGAAGTTTCATCAACAGAAGGTAAGTACAAGTTCCAGTTTTTTGTTTTTGTTTGTTTGTTAGTTGCTCTTGTTATCAATGGCCTTCATGACCCTTTTATTTTGCTGTTTGGGTCACACACAGACACAGCTAATAAAGATGTTATTTATTTCCTTCAGGAGAGTACTGGCTTGGACGAATACCTGTCTGATATTGATCAGGCATCCAAGTCACAACCATATATTCTCATCCTTGGAGGCACCTTACTGAAGCCACAGCAAGTATTTGTCATTGTTGAACGCAAGGCACTCCCGCAGTCCTCTCTAATCAATGCGTTAGATGTTTGCTTCAAGGCTTAGTATCAAGACAAATATGCTGGGGTGTGGGAGTTTATGGCAGCTATTATTTTTGGAATACACGAAGGTAAACTCAAGTGCAACAAAATAAGAGAGTTTAGAGCATACTGCTCTTTCCAGTAATGTTCTGATGGCCTAGTTTTGTGATACTTTGCCCAGACACCCATGAGAGCCCTATGTATATAAGTTGTGTTTTACTGCTGTTTTTATAATAGTTTAATAGTTTGTATTAAAATATTGTTTAACATTTCTGAATTAAAAACAAACAAAAGAAACAAAGGTGGGCAAATTTATTATGACATGTGATTGAGTTCTTATCCTAGACCTTCCATTTTAGGTAATATGATTTGAAGTAAAAATACAACCCAACCAGATAAACATAGGTTTGATAAGGCCAAACTACAAATAGTTGTGTTTCCTATTACTGACCCCCAAAAAATTACTGTGTAGATTGAAAATTTTTATATATATTTTTTTTGCTCTCAAATTGTTTTAGCTAAAACTATTAGGGTGGGCTGAAGGCCAATTTTGTGCACAAAAATTAAGTTTGGGGTCGGCACCAAGAGTTATTATTTTTATTTATTTATTTCTTTGAATAAAAATATTTAGAATGTTAGTAATTTTCTAGGTTAGGGTCAGGTAACAGGAAACGCAACTATTTTTCGTTTGGCCTAATAGGAATATTTTTAAAGGGCAATGTGTGACAAACGTTTTAAAAAGTCAAAGGCATTTTTATTTTATTTGAAGGAATAGATAGCCAGAACACTATGCTTGACACAAATTAATGTCCTGTATATGCCCATACTAGATAGTACTTTTTCATGGTGAACCGTTCCACCACATTCGGCAAAGGGTGAATTAGAAATTCAAACTCTTTTATACAACTCTTTGGTTCTGATTGAAGTGTAATTGTTAAGAAGTGGCTTTGTATATAATATCAATTGTAAAAGTAAAGACTACTTTGTCAGCCTTCATGTTGGACCCTTCACAAAACAATACCTTGATTACCTATTGGTAAAGTTTTTTTTTTTATCAGAATTGTATCATTCAGTGATGTGTGCTGCTCCAAGTACAAAATAAACAGTTGATAATATTGTAGTCGTGCTACAAAACTTACCTGACAACTGCCATAAAGTTAAATTTATTTCCACCAATTGAAGCACCTGATGATTTTTTGAATATATTAAAAGTTGTGTTTGCTGCTGTTTTTCATAAAGCTTTGAAGTTTTTATATTATTTATTAAAATTTTGTTTGAAAATTCTGAAATTCAAAATAGACAAAGTAAAGATTAGGGAAACAGTTAAATTCATTCTGGCAAGGTTTGACAGGTGATTAAGTTTCATGTCTTAGACCTGCTGTTTTCAATGGTATGATGTTAAATGAAAATGGACAAACCCAACCAGATAAACATAACATTGCTAGAAGGAATATTTTTATAGAGAAATTTACATAATGAAGCATATTTTCTCTATCAAAACGTTAAGGATTATTGACAATTGATTAAGTTTAATTATGGCATTAATTACAAGCATTTATGGATGTAAATAAGTAGGTTTAATGTTGTAATTGTTCATCGGGTGTGAAGATGATTAAATAAAACAAAAAATCATGTTTAAATGTTAAATACACCTGAACGTGTTTTTGTGCGTGTTTGATTTCATTCTGTTATCTAACATTAAAAATTTATGTAAAATTTTAACACAAATAATAGGTAATAATTTTCAGAAAGTACTTAGAACAAAAGTAATATTTTACCATGCACTTGGTAGGATTTTACTTTTTAATTACGTATATTTTACATAACTTTTGTTTACTTAATAATTCGATAAATTTCACAACACAACAATGAAGTTATGTTTTACAAAACTGACAAGTAAATGTTTACCTAACACGTGTTAGGTAAAATTTTACTTAATCGCTGGCGAGTACGTATGGTACATCTCAGATATGTAAGATTTTACCCAACCTGTGTATCTTTTTCTCTGTGTGCATAAATTCCTTTTTTACATATTTCACTCATCAGATTTTCACTCAATCAGTAGCGGGTTGTTCTTAAACCCCCTCGACCCCACGACGTACACTCATCATGCAGCAACGACGCAACAGGCTACCGAGCTAGCCATTTTCGAACTCGGGCCGTAAACACAGGTTCCCATTTGGGATACAAACTGATTCTTGCTTGGGCATCGGCATTACGAAATACATACATTCGTACTGCTGGTGCTGGCACTTTCAAAGTAACTTCAGTGTCCTGCACGCGTGAAAGGTTAAAGTTTTCCTTAACTTGCACCTTTAAATTTCTAAGTAGTAGCTGGTAGGCATCGCTTTTTCCATGCACTGCAGTGTCGGTGATGTCTGAGGCAAGACGCTATTCATCGAATAACTTTAGTTGACAAGATGCTCTGTTTGGCCTTGGGGATTTAGACGACTGTCCACAGTCTCCAAACGCCACCATTTTTATGTTGACCACTTTTGTGGCTTATTGGTGACAATGAATGATTCTCCCCTGTCAAGGATACGGTAGTCTACCTTTCTTCTTTTTCTCAATTCCATATCATTTATCCTGGAAGGAAATAAGGAATACATGTACAAGGTTAAACCATAGCCTAGGGTTAAACATGTCAGATTCTTAAAACATGTTTTAAAAATCTCAGAAAAATGCTGGCACTTAGCCATTTCTAAAGACATGTGATGTGAAGACGATCGACCGATGCTACAAAATAATTTGGATTCAAAAGCATGATACTTGGCACAATCATTGATTATTTTATCAATATGATACCCTTTGCAACTTGCACCATATCTGTGTACATTTCCCAATTTACATTACAATGTAGGCCTACATTGTACCGGATTAAACTCACAAAATGAAGTTGGAATGCAAATTTCACCGTTGTTTTCTATTGCCTTGTTTTATCTGTACAAAACTCGCTTCACTGTACAACTATAAGTCATGTGCACATAGTTTGCACGCACATCAACCATCACGACCTGTTTGCAGGTATGGACGGTACCCATGCAAAAATTAGCTCACCCATCAACTGCAGCGTGGGCCAGAGATCCACACATGTGTTGACGTAACGTTTCGTTTTCAAGACATTTTCTACACAACCATTACTATTTCAACTTTCGTAGTATATAATAAAAAAAACCTATCACGTAAATCTACAATAATCAGGCTCTCCAGTAGTGTAAATATACAAGCTTAGATCACATTTAAAGAGTGAATTTACCTCTTAAATAGGAGCCCTTGTTCAACGTCGCCATCTTTATCATAAAGCGCCGGACGCTGTGGACGTGTACTTCAATGGGATCTCAAACGACCATTCTGATTCGCTGCTTAGTTTAACAGTACGAAGTACGCCAGTAAAAAGTAGCCAGTCAGCGAGAGTTTTACATCAACTATCCGTGAGGGATCAACCTCTATTTTAAAGCTCGAACGAAAAAAAATCGGCCAGAAGGTTACTGAGTTACGACCGTTTAGGGACCGCATTGCATAGTCTGCAATTAGCAAAAACTGCCACCTACACATTGAAATTGGCAAAACCGACGATCTTTAACCGGCATGGTATGAGACTTTAAAACAATCATCGCTGTTATGAAGAGGAATAACTATTCTCCTTTTGGGCGCAAAAACGAAATTCATACGTTGAGTAGAAGTTGAGATATGAAACTGGAAAGACAAAAAAAAAAAGGTTTTGCGACATTTCTGTAGACGATTTCCGCCGTTTTCGTAGTTGGTTGCTTATGTTGTACAAAGGAATTCATATGTCAAAAAAGGGTGTCAATATGTCAATGCAATTAGGTCCATTTGATTTGTATTATCTGTTCGAAATAAAACTGCACTACAGTTCTGAGGGACACATAGCACGACATTAATATTACTACCTGTCAACACTGCGGCTGACAAAAGAGACATTCTTCCTTTGTTTTTAGCAGTAGCTGTCAATGAAATTTCTTTGTCCTTGGGCAAAGAAGCTCTGGAGGTTCTTATTTACAGGAAACGTGGCCTGAAACCCCATGTGACTATGCAGTGAGCCTCGTCTACAACAATGACTAATTAAGTTTCATTGTTTTTAGTTCATTTTCATTTCCAAAAATGTGAGGTGTTCAGTACGATAGCAAACGGACAATTCCTTAATCTTTAAATTATCCTGATAACACTAGTATGACAAGATATTGAAAATTTAGTTCAGTTAATTATGTCGTGTCATTATTAAATTGATTATTCTTATTACCTCTTCATGTAAAGCTTTCATTAACTGCGTTGCGAAATGTATATGCTTACTTAAAACTATTGTAAAAGAATATCAAAATGTACGAGTCACGGCCGGCCGTGCAAGCGAAATTAAATTGCGCCCTCTGAAATAAAGCCAACGCATTGTCTACGTCACCGACGTGCTGTGCGTTGACCTTTGTTGACCTCATCTAGTGAATATTTAAATAGCGACTTCTCCGTTTCCGATTGGTTAAATTTTATTTATTTGTTTCCAAACATTAGTCATGTGACTGTAAATTATATAGAGACTATAAAGATATGCAAATATTTAAAAATGAATTATTCATTCCAAATGTTCCCTCTTGTTGACAAGAAGCGGTAAAATTCATGTCATGCGGCCACGTGACAAAATTATCGGCATTCGTTGTCGTTTTTCTACGGAACTGAATTTTTCTCCGATGTATGATGTGTTTTAACAATGAACTGATGTATTTCTCCATCGACTGAAGCAATATGAAGGTAAAGCCAGCGGAATTTTTCTGAAAATTATGGCTTATTTAAGGGAGTAATTTCGCCGTGTGGGGGTTTTGGTACAGCATGCCCGTGCATAGTGCATGATGTACCGTAGTATGATGCAAGGCCATACACGTGTACACATGTACATGTACATTGTACATGTACATGAGGAAGGAAAGCCTCCATGGTTTGATGTACGAACATGGAGGAATGAAATTTCCTTCCTCTATGGTACGAATAACCATGGAGCATGGAGGAAGGAAAACCATGGAGCTAGCCCCATGCCATGGGATCACACTTGCACTTGACTTAATAAGTGATTTGTTTTTACAAACAACTCTACACTAACTGTTTAGTGTTAGTACAGTAAGTCAGTATACACAATATCCAATCATTTTGTTTTGATCTGATTCTGACCATTTTATTTGTTATGTACAAAAATGTAGTTGTGGACATGGACATCATAAAATGGTGGTGGTGGTACTGGTAGACCGTAGGGCTATTTATAAACATGATAAAAATGTATTCAGGGGAAGAATGTGTATCCAACCGCCACTTTTTCACTCATCATAGGAAAGCCAATATCTTCCCCGAGCAGGTAAGATAATTAATGGTTATAATTAGTGAAAAAGCGGCAGTTGGATACAACATTTTATAAAAATTAGTCCTACATACGGATGTAGCTACGTCATGTACGCACATGTACATCTAAATTCGTGCCACACTATAGTAGGGATACGTAACGCATACTAGGCCTATTTTTATTTATTTTTTTAAATTTGAATAATTAAAATATTCTTTGATTAGGCCTACAGTCCCCCAGGGTTTTTCTGTGTATTTTCTTTAACTACCGTATGCCTCAGAGTCATGAGCCAACATATCGTAGCCACTGGTCATGTATGCTGGTTGTACTTTGCATATTGTATCTTGTGCATGGAAAAATGTACTACCCTTTTGAACTACTGTACTTTTTGTGGAGTACTTCCCATTGATGCATTTGTACACACATGCGAACAAGAACACGCTTTGGTATGTAGATCAAATAAATGCGTATGCATGAGGTATAATAAATCAAATACGGCAACCAATGATTCTTGCATCGGGGATATTGAACAATTGATAAATCTGCCCTCCATAGACGTTGTGATAAGCACTGTATACTTGGTGCTTTTTTTTCTCTCGGCAGAACTTGTAAAGTACCGTGCTAACAATGTACTTTATCAATTTGCAATACCTTTGTAAAGTAAAAAATCCTACATACAGTGCATGCCTACTGACATGATCATTAATTTCAATTGTAATTCTTTCTCTTCAGGTGTATCTCAGTTAGTCTTCCGATAGCTGGGGGACCATGTTTTTCTGGACGTCAGGGGTAGTGCTGAGGTGATGCCTTTTCACAGTAGTCATGAGACGCTGAAAGGGGTCTTTCATCCCATGGACTACTCTGCCAGTTCGATTGAATTCGGTGTGGATGAGCTCAACCCCCCCCCCCCTGTTCGTTCAACAAACCGAATCCTGTCCGAAATCGCTGAAGCTGTTCCAGTGTGTGGTCCTCAAGAAGGTGGAGCTTAGGGGTTATTGAGGCCTTGGGGAAGCTGGATCTGTAGCAGGCCATGAAGGTCTTGATACAGGTGCCTTAAAATTAAAGTGAGTAAAATTTAATAATTTGTGTTTATTCTAATTATAAGGAGGGGTTATAAAGTCTGATGGATGCAAATTCACATTCACGCACTTCTGCCTTGTTGCGTATGCAATGCAGATCGTTATGTATTTTTCCGTAATCCACTGGCATTTGTGTGACTGAAAAAGATATTACATACCAATATTGGTTAGGTCTTTCTGTGTGATTGGCCTGCTATGATTAATTCCGTGATGTACGTCTGAAAATTTCAGGAAAACCTCACTGAAGATGTTGCCTATTTTAGCGGCGTCACGAACAAGCTTCTGATGTTGCCTGATGGAGATTTGGTCGGATTCCTGCTCTTCAAGGACTTTACGGGGAGCTGTTGTCAATGCTCGGATGACATCAACCTGCCGAGTAGAATCAACAATACATGTAAATTGTAAGTAGTTCAAGGGGTTAAACAATGAAATAATTCTAAGAAAACACACAGTTCAGTTCAGTTGTTCTTTAATATTTCAAATAAATAACTATTTACATGTATTCATCTGCACTGTATATAACTTGCCTGGTTTGTCATTATTTCGTGTTGATATACCCCATTAGGCAGATAAAATAACGTTTTCATTCATCAAGACATATTGGTACGGAAGCGTTAAAGGGCCACAACCAAAAAAAAAATTCAAGTTACTATCTCGCCGCGGCGAATTATTATCTCGCCGCGGCGAGTTACTATCTCGCCGCGGCGAGTTACTATCTCTCCGCGGCGAGTTACTAACCGTCATGACAGTACGCGTTACCGTTCAGACGTGTAGTTTGGGTGTTTCGTCGATCGTCGCGGTTACATTTACGATAGGCTATAGAGGGCGCAAACTTAAAATGGCTGCGCCCATGAGTATGCTCGATTTTGCGATTGAAAACGAATTTGACAATGACTTGACTATGACTTTATATACCTTCTCTTGACCAATGCACCGATACCAAAGAGAATCACATTCAGTCCAGACTGGCCCAGGTTTGATATATTAACACTAACAGATAATCAGTGCTTAGATAAGTTCAGATTTTTAAAGGATGACATTTACCGGCTACGACATTTAGGCTTACTTCCACAGAATCTAACTTTAATTAGAACGGGTCCACTTGCAGTAGCTTTGATGCTATTTGCATGGTCCTCAGGAGATTCGCTTACCCAAATTGCCTATCGGACTTGGAAGAGTTTTTGGGAGACCGAAATCCACTCTTTCACTCGTTATCAATGAGACCGTTGAAGGTTTGTATAATTATTTTGCATCATCATCGCTTTCTATCCCTTGATAAACCATGGCTAGATCCTGCACAACTGCAAGTTTATGCAGATGTTATTCATGACAAAGGGGCGCCTTTGCAGAATTGCTTTGGATTCGTGGATGGGACAGTTCGTCCAATTTGTAGGCCAACTCATCATCAGCGAGTGTGTTATAACGGACACAAAAGGATACATGCCTTAAAATTCCAGTCAGTGGTGATACCTTGTGGGTTGATTGCTCATCTTTACGGCCCAGTAGAAGGTCGAAGACATGATAGTGCTCTCCTTCGCATGGGTGGACTGCTGCAATAATATGAGGCAAGAGATCTGACTGATAGAAATGACCTGCCCTACGCGCTTTATGGGGACCCTGCTTATCCAATGAGACGTTATCTACTAGGTCTATTCAAAGGGGCAAACCTGAGGGCTGAGCAACAAGAATTCAACTCAAGAATGTCATCAGTACGAGAATGTGTAGAGTGGGTATTCGGGAAGTTGATACAAATGTTTGCCTTCCTTGACTTTCGTAAGAACCTGAAAGTACTGTTATCCCCAGTGGCAAAGTACTACCTAGTTGGCGGGCCCCTCACTAACTACCATACTTGTATCTATGAAAATCAGACAAGCAGTTACTTCCAGCTGGACCCGGCACCCTCCTTGGAGAACTATTTAGCATGATTCCATCATTCATGATATAGTAAGTCTGCCTAACGAGCAACTGAATTATGAATCCTACGTCAAGGATTGTATCTGTAAGAATTTAGTGATTTTTGGAATGTCAGGCTTTCAATAACTAAGTTATATTTATGATCCACGAGATTAAACAAATAAAACAAAAGTATAGTTTAGAATAAAAATTGTCAGGTCTTGATCAGTCAGCAAGTTTACCAGTATTTTTTTTTCTTTACTGTAAAGGCCTATATAAATTTGTTTCCTGTGCCCAATTTCATGTTCTGTAAGAAAAACAAAATAAAATGTTCCCCTGGTTAAAAGGGAACTTAACACTGATTTCCTGTTCATGTTGGTAGCTCGGTGAGCAGGGAAAGACGATTGTTACAATGAGGAATTCCATGAAATTGGGCAATGCTTCCTTACACCCACACTTTGAAGGGAACAACCTTATAATTCATATTGACAAATGAAGCTAGCTTTGTAAGATATTCATAAACATCGATTTTAATCACAGCAACAACAAATGCAAATTACATAACGGGGATTGATTACTCAAGCAAAAATTACAAACCCTGAAAATATAAAAACCTTTGCTGAAAATAAAATTAAAGGGATAGTGAAGCACAAGACACATTTTTACGTGTCGACGGATGTGAGATTTCTAAGACTAAGACAGTTACACATGTTCATATCAGTATTTTTTTATTGGCTTTTTGTTTTACCCCCAATAACATGATTGTGTTTTAGTGTTCCACAGGTGACGCCATATTTGGACCCGGTTATGTAATAGAGTACGGTACCATTAGCCAGACCATCGTCACAGTGCAAGTTCTAAACGACGTTTTGCACATACGCGCGGCCTCAAATAGTCCAATTATGCGCTTAAGATTTGTTGAGGCCACGTGTATGTGCCACACTGCAACATGCATCTTTTTGAATTCGCTTTGTGACGACAGTCTGGCTTGATGGAACACTGCTACGTCACAGAGTCCCAAGATGGCGGCACCCGTTGAACATTAAATAATCTTTTTTTTTGGTCAAAAGCCAATAAAGAAAATATTAACAGGAAAATGTTATCACATAATGTCAATACGTAAAAATGTTGTCTCAGGGTTTATTAACCCTTTAGTCTTTTAAAATGTTAAATAAATAAATGATTAAAATCAAATGAAATACATCAAACTTTAAAACAATAATTGAACTGGAAGAAACTGGACAAGGGATCTACTATACATGTAAAAGACGAGAAGTAACAAAAGACTGCACACGTCATTGCACTTAAAAAATGATATAAATGATATGAAACTTATGATAAAAACAAGACAGTGTAGTAAAAACACAAACCTGTACACCAAGGACAAAGAAGGGGATACAAAGTATTAATTTTTTAAATTTTAAGTTTTAAATTTTTAAAGTGGTACATACACAATGTAAATCTGAAAAAGACCTTATAATACCTTATACATAAATTCTGACTAAATAGTCATATGATGTATACCATCTGTACTATTGCATCGTGTGAACCTGTAAAGACTGTGTGCCTAGACTGTAAAGACTGTGTACTATTCCTTAGAAACCAATAAACTACCAGTCGTCCATACTACATCAAATTCTGGCAATGTGAATTGTTGTCATGTTACCTGTGGAACCTGTGTTTTGGTTTGATATATTGTAGCAGGTCTTCTAAAAAATATGCAGAATCTTTATAAAATGGTTCAGGTGTTATAAAACAAATATCGACTTTTTTAAACTCATGACGGGCCCTTTGGCTATACCTCCGAGTGTTCTTTTTACATGAGGCAAAGCAATGAAAACAGTCAAACTTGAAGCAAGTATCCACTCTCCACATGTGTTTTTACATTTAGTCACTTGTGTTTATGTTGAGCCACAATTTGCTCAACATTCTAAGTATCTAGGAATGTTTACAATGTATATTAAAATTTTCACTTCTAACCCACACTTTGAGCTTAATTGAACTCTGGACTTGAAACATATCACAAAATGACAAATTTTAAAATGCATGTCCATGTGTAGATTCTGGAAATCCTGACAAAACAATGAAATGCAGGAATAAAATTGCAAAACTTGAAAACGTTAACACGGTTTTCAAAATCAACGGGGGAAATACTGCCAGAGGAATCAAATCATGGAATTCTATGATCACCAACGTGTGTTAGTTTCACAAACCGTATTCATAGCAGTGCAGTCCTAAAATATGTTTAACCTTACTTTTTTATTAGGGTCATCATCATTTTCATCATTTCATTGTCTTTTTCCAACCTTGCTTCTCTTTCTTTTTTCCAAATAAAACTTTTCACGCTCAAATTCCAGTTTGTCTTCAAGGTACTTGACATAGTCTGCTGTGCTTCGGCGTTTCCTTTGTGGTGGGGTCAGCTCTGTCTGAAATAATGATCAGTTTAAAAAAGAACAATCAACAAAATGAAAGCACTTACAAGGAAATGATTTTCAAATTAAATCTTAAAACTCAAAGGGTAAAAGTTTGGGTGAGAAAATCCCCTTCTCTTTAAATTTGTTTTGGTTAAAAAACCAGGGATCAGATAGAAAACGACACTGGCAACAGTGGATGACTTTCAAATCAAATCTAAGGGACCTAAGAAAAGCACCTTTTCTGTCACCATTTTGGGCCTTCTTGGCAGAAACCAGGGATTCCATTGCTGCTGCTCTAATGGCTACCCCCTGCATCTCTTTTTCATCCGTCTCACACTTTTTCATATCCTCTTTGAAATTTTCCTAAAATTTATATGGTGATTTGTATGCGTATAAATATATTTTTTTCTGTTAAAAAAATTACTTACGCCCTTAAAGAACTCATTTCATTTCTTCGGTGAGCATCCTGAAGCTGTCGAAAGCGATCTTTGCATGCCCTCAGTGTCACATAAATGTTCTTAGCCTTGATGGCATCATTCATGTTAGTGTTGATTCCCTCCCATGCTATTTTTTGAAATTCCTTGGCCTTGACTTGAAATCGCCAAAACTTCCCTCAGAAGGCCAGGGTAAAATCTTTGCCATTCTGAAAATGAAAGATGAAACCTTATTAAATGCACTGACTAAATATGGGATGGGGGAATCAAATTTTAAATTTTCTGGTGGTGAAGAAACATAAGAGGTCCTCTTCATTTCCATATAGCCTAGGCCATTCCCATACTGACACAGATACAGCGGCTAGTCCGATACCAGAAGTAAACATACATGCTACCAGAACTATCTTTATGCTAACTATGAACTATCTCTATGGTTGATTATTTATGTTTTTCTCTCGAAATTTTTAGGAAATTGCTAGTTTTACTATCAGTTTTTCACTTACGTGTAGTGGAGCTGTTATCCGTGTTGACGACACTTTTACACTTTGACAGATTGAGTAAAACGTCATTAGTGCGCAAAGAGTGATGACGTCACAGCTACTAAAAGTCGCTGTTCCGCTAACCGTGTGCAACCGAAACCTCGCTACTAACTCGCCGCGGCGAGATAGTAACTCGCCGCGGCGAGTTAGTATCTCGCCGCGGCGAGATAGTAACTTGAATTTTTTTTTTGGTTGTGGCCCTTTAACGCTTCCGTATATTGGTGATACACGGCGAAGTGATGACACTGCTGTGATGTATGCATTGCGCAATACATATAAATAATTTATTTGCTCATAATTTACATTCAATTCTCGCGCCACACAGATTGCGCGCAGCACAGAGTACGTGTAAACAATGAGCGTGTGTACTGTATGCACAACGTATACATACACTGTTAAATGTATCCACAACGTACGTATACTACACGACTGCATGCAGACGACTATTACTAGTAATTCCGTGAAATGCCACCACTTCACCGCCCCTTTTTACAAAAACTCGCAAAAACTCGGTTTTATGTGGGAATAGTAATTATTTTCAAAAATTGAAAGACATTTTTGGGAAAACTTTTGTATTTCTATAAATGGTAGTTGTAGGATAGCTATATTTCGATCGTGTAAGTAAACTACGACGAATTTTGTCACACACACAATGTAGAAAGCAAGCTAATTTTCAAGAATTCCTCAACCTATTTTATCTAGTTAATACGCATAAAATTTGAGATCAACAATAATCTACACTCTGTTTTTATTCAAAACGTTTTCTATACATCAATCTTTTATAAAACAATTTTTTTTGTGGTTTTTTGACGATTTTTCCAACGACAAATGTTGGACGCCATCTTGGATTTTACTGGGATACGTGACGTCGTGATAGAGGGTGCACTGGAGTAGGGAAATGCTGCGCCAACGAATTCAGGAAAGTTTTTAACGTTGTGGCTATGGGGGGTGGAACGGCTGTGGAGTATGTTGACGCTCCTGTCAAAACAATTATTGCCTGTATTATGTAATGGTTTAACCTCCACCCTCCGTACAGTTTTTTCCAGATTCGGATTAAAACAATACAATGAAATTAAAATAAATACTGAAAATGTATTCAAATTTGTTGTATTATATCATGCACACACAATAGGTAGTTGTGTTCAGTGTGTATCCTCTTATTAATATCACACCAAATACTTTCCAAATCACATTTATTAAAAGAAACACTCTTATATAATTGCTTGTAATTTTCACAAAAAAACCATCAATATCAAAATTCTTTCTCCCCTTATTTTTATTGACCTCCATCCAAAGATCCCTTGATTAATTACTAGCAATAGCTTCAGCCTACAGAAGCGTAGTACCGCCACATGATTTAAACAAATCTCGCTCTTATCGTGTATGTACACGATAGTTATCGTGTAAGTACACGATAACTTTAAACTTATCTTGTACGTACACGATAAATTATCGTGTACGTTTTTATCGTATACGTACACGATAACTTTGGACTTTGTACAAACACGATGAGAGCGAGATTTTTTTATATTCATGTGGCGGTACTATGCTTCCGTATCAGCCATCTTCTCATAACCGCCCGATGGTATTGAGCCCTGGAAATGCGATGAAGGTTTACCACAAGCTTTCCATTGGTGATGCCACATTATCTTGTCTTAATTGCTCAAATTTCTCTGCCCAACCTGGGATGTTCACACCCTCTGTAGTATTGCTAACTCGGCTATGAACCTACGTTAACCACTTTAGGGATGTCGCCCCTCACAATGACTGGTGTGAGGGTTGCAGTAACAAACCCTTTCTTCGAACCCGCAAGCTCCTAAAAGGAACGGTACCCGCACTACACAATAGCCCCCATTGATCAACGCTGCTCACAGCTCAGCCGCACTGTAACAGGTGACTTACCTTGCTTCCGCACTGTCAAACCCTGCCCGACACTGCTACAGACGCTGCTTGTATAGGCTTCCTACGCTGCAGCCTTATCGCACGTGACATAGCGCTACCCAATCACTGCACATCGGCAGCGATCACCGCTTTCGGCCTGTTCCATAACGCAGCAGGGGTGAACTAGTATCCTGTCGCGCGACATAGCCTCTTGACAGGCCTGAAATGTCCTCATTCAGAAATGCCGAATAATTTTAATAAACGCTACAGGGTGTACATCATATACAAAATCCGAGTTCCAGTTCTTTTTATATAAAAACACACAACTTTTCAAAACTCTTAACAACAAGTTTCGTTAAAATATGTCAACAATTTTAGGAGCAATAAAAGTATAAAATATATTATTTACACTTTTAACAGTAGTAACACTTAATAAATACCCTAAGAACATGATTACAAAAATATAACATGTTTTATGCGAAAGAGGTGGACAACTTACCAAGATGTTCATCGGTTCTTTGCTCTATAAATGCTAAAGCTCATTTCAATTTAAAGGAATACTTACTTTATTAATTAGGCTCTTTGGTATCATATAGCAAAATAGACAATAATTTGCTTATCAATCACAAATATACAATAATTATCAGTCATTAAACCCTGATTTGGACTTTAAGAATACAACCAGTTCCAGGGTATAAATATAAAAGGTTAACGTTTCCTTAAATATATATAAAACTATAAACAACAAGCAAGAAGACTCTACTCGTCCATCTTTGGCCCACCGGCAGTTCCTCCCGGTTCACGAATATGTCCTGGAAGTATGTACGCTGTCTGGTGTCACGGTGAATCATTACATTGTCCACGTAGGTATAAGTCTGGATGTTCTCCACAGTCGTGGCCAGTTTTGGTACTCTTGGTCTCCTTAGTTGTATACGTGGGAAAGCCCTTGGCTCAGAAGATGTCTGTGTGGTTGCAACTGATGAAGTTTCCGGTTCCACGGATATCTTCGACGGTGGAGATGTGGTCGTGACCGGGCAGGAGATTTGACAGGTTCCTCCTCGTCTGTCATAATTTCCAATGGTGGCGTTGAGGATGCTATACCAATGGCATCATCATCTACCTCTGGTGGTGCGACCGTGGACACTGCATGTTGGGGCGAGGCATGGAGGGGTGAGAGGGGGGTTGCATACTGCAGAGATGCGTTAATCGTAGGAAAACCTTCTCGGCATCCTGACTTTACACTTGCTCTTGACATCCATCAAACTGGTTACCCGCCTCATATTAATTCTGTGAACTGTGAGCACTTTTCCCCCTTGAGTGATCCATTCTAATTGGCTCCTGCTTCATTTCCGCCACCTCTGACACGTTGTCTGCATGCTTGAATTTATAATGTCTCCGGACATTATCCCTCTGCTTGTCAAAAATACACCGTCGACAATATAGGAATGTTGGTTGACCATGCCTCAATCTGTTGTGCCGTATTAACCCTCTCAACTGGCTGAACGACTGTCCGCAGTGTGTACATTCCAGCTCCCTGGTACCTCCTGCCGATTCCATATTACTCAATATAATATTTTGTTGTAATGGCGCAACTCGCCTCTTCGGGGGGGGGGGGGGGTCTCTTTGCACACTGGCTACATCGGCGAAGACAGGTCCTCACATCGGCCGACATGCCAGACCAAAAATACCTCTGCTTTAAACAGGCCAGTGTCTTCCTAACACCAAGGTGACCTCCGAGCTTGCCACCATGCAATTCCTTGATGAACTCATTCTCTCGCAAAATCTCCCCGCCCACCACATGTCACGTAGCCACTATGGGTGGCACCCTCCATGACAATGTAGGATGTGAACATGTCTATTTGACTGGACACAGTAATTAAAAGATCTCTATCACACTTCTTCAATGACATATATACCAATTTAATTCTTATTTTACTTAACCTTCACAAACTCCCAAATTCTATCCAGTAACAAATTCCCAAATTCTAAAAAAATGCTAATAGCGGAATATACAATTCCCAAATGCTAGAAAATACTATTGGCGGAATACACAATTCCCAAATTCTAGAAAATACTACTGGCGGAATACACAATTCCCAAAATGTTATAAAAATACTACTGGCGGAATACACAATTCCCAAATTCTAGAAAATACTACTGGCGGAATACACAATTCCCAAATTCTAGAAAATACTACTGGCGGAATACACAATTCCCAAATTCTAGAAAATACTATTGGCGGAATACACAATTCCCAAATTCTAGAAAATACTACTGACGGAATACACAATTCCCAAATTCTAGAAAATACTATTGGCGGAATACACAATTCCCAAATTCTAGAAAATACTGGCGAAATACACAATTCCCAAATGCTGATAGCCGGTGCAAAGTTCCATATAGCTTGTAGCAAAACTCCACAAAATGTTCTATTCTGGAATCACATTTACCATGAATTCTAATAATAGTTCTGCCGTGTAGATGATCACACCAATACCAGAAATAGATGAGGTCTTTTACACAAAATAAAGTATTTGCGATGTGCAGTAAGTCCTCCGGCAATGTCGTTGACCTCGGTGCTTCAAAAGACCCACAGAAATTGTATCATGAAGGAGAACTGTGTCCCCACCTAGCACCACACGTAGATCATGCCCAGGATGGACGCCATCTAAAATAATATTAAGAATAACCAAACTCTTTTCACTGCAGGGGTTTACAATAACTAGGTTCTGAGTAGACTCAGAACAAAGTGTTAATACTGTTCTTTAAATTTCATCATGAATTTCTAATTCAATACAAATATTCCCATTTCTCTGCAATTATTTTGTTACTAAATATCTGATAAATTCTACCAAGATTTACCACTAAAATACCCAGTAAATAAATCAGTAATTATAACTTACGGTCAGGAAATTTTAAGTGTAGCATATACACGTACATGTGTATATAAATTAGCATTCACAGGGCTGTCTGATTGCATACGATGTCGCCTGCTTGAAAGTTCTATAACAAGTGTCCTCCTGTTATCAATGCTACTTGCCAAGAACCTGGTCCCACCCCCAAAGGAATCTGCTAGGAATGTCTTTACATGTGCTCCCAACCATGGCAAAAAAATGCACACACACCCACACACACAATTGGAACAATAGCAGTACTTCACACACACTTAGTACTGACCTATTTGATTACTTCCCTCATGGGCCAACACTTTGATTCTATTCTTATTAACTACTAATTTATTCGAACTTACTTTAGGCCAATCAAAATAAAGGTAAGTAAAATAAACATACTGTAAGGCCTGGTTAGAAAACTATTATCTTTACTGAAACTTGTATTACTTATTTACATAACTAAAGGTCACTTGTGACACCACAGTTATGGCAATTCATATTTGCCTTCGTTCTCTTCCACGGGGGTGGGGAACCACCAATCGCTCGCCTGTTGCTGTGGTAACAACACGTCCAGCATCTTCTCCAATTGTTGAGCCAAATCGCTCACACACTTCGAATGCTGACTTCGGTCTGCTCAACCGACTGAAATCTATCCTCCACGTCTTTGTCTATTCCCCGAGCAAACTTGAACGACCTATCCATTGTTCGTTGCGCCTCCACCTTTGTTTCAAGAGCAGCCCGTAGCGCCTCCGACAAATCTTTAGGTTTCTGCCGTCGATGACGTAATTCAATAAGAAAATTCTCTGCCTGATGGCCCAGGCCAAACCTTTTCAACAACCCAACCATGTCATCATACGCTTTTGTATGCCCGTGATGAGCATACGGACATCATCTCCCTGAAGACTTGCAGCCAAATATGCGGCTGACTGTGCATCATCCCATCGGTTACCACCCGACAACTCTCAATGTGTCCGTAATATTCATTCCACGGAACTTTACCATTATACCTATCAGGTACAATACTTGGACGGCGGGGAACCTGCGAAACTTGCTGAATCACCCCATCCTTCCCAATACCTCTTGCTTCTTTCTTCAGCTGACAAGGCCCCGCCTTGTCTGCTCCAGAGTCATCGACCTTCACGCTATCAGCCACACCAGGTGGGCGGCGTGTAGCAAAACTCATTATCTCGCTATGTAGCTTCTTTGCATCAGGTGTACTTACTGCGTCAACAAATGGATTCTTATTCACACTCTTATCCACAGCAAAGACAGCTGGGCTAGACATCTTACCCCTAATTGGAGTTGTCCAATCAAACATACTAAACTCACCACCACCTTCCTTAGGATGGGATCCTGACGTCTTGACTTCACTCGCTAGTGGGTCCTCCAAAGTGAGGTACCCAGACGTCACCTCCTCAATTTCCGTCAAACCCCGACCAGGAAGCTTGAATTCAACATCTGAGTCCACGTGCTTGATACATGACCCTTGCATCTCCTTCAAGGCTGTCTCTAATCTCGAAATTTGCTCCATATACTGAACTGCAAAACCTGAACCTCCATCCGAGACCTATGCAGGTCCTCCAATGACGTAACCACACTCATAGCAACACGGACAACCAGAAACCAACAATAATTAATGACCAAAATTAAAATCACGTAGAAACTGACTGGTACAATTTCAATCAATTAAGGAGTAAACAAAGAAAAGTTTACTAGTCAAGTAAAAAGTCGCATCAGCGTATGTGATCCCCTTACTGCCGCTTCCCAGGTTGTATCGTAACTTCTGAATGGCACTCCCAACGAAGATGGTGCTGTCAAATGTGCTCTCACCGTGTCAGGATATGACGACACTAATCAGTGTTACAATGCATACTCCACTGCTTTACGTGTTGGATTTGGACTCTTGGATCTGGCTATGGTCGTAAAGAATGCCTATATCAGTGAGCAAAATCGTGCAGGATCGCCTAAGTTGATGATTTCATTCACATTATGAAAATTTACTGGAAGACACTTGTTTCTTCTGCTGCATATCGGCAGAGGCAAGAAAGAGCCAGAAACAACCAAAATTCTCCCTTTGACTGAAGATTGTGTGAAATTCATTTAGTTTCTAAACAAAAATGAAGGAAGCCTCAAGGTGAATTAAAGAAAATGCTAGAAATGAAGACATTGACAAAACAGGAAGACCGCCAACGTAGGGCTAGGTAGCTCAGTTGGTCGAGCACCGGTACGGTAATCCAGAGGTCGTAGGTTCAAATCCAGCTGTAGTATTTTTTCTTTGTTCACACCTTAATTGAATTAAAATCATGGGGGTCATTATAATTGTCTATTGCATGAAATTTGTCCTTGTACAATATTAAATGGATACATATATTTTTGTTCTTCATCAAAATGTCACCAATGTTACACACCATGTAAGCATTCCGAAACAGCAACGTTCAGATGAGGAAATGCTAAGTGATGAGAGGGACAAAGTAGTTATGATGAAGCCAGTGAATACCAGCCATCAGAAAGTGAGAGTAGTTCAGACAGCAGTGACACATAAGAAGAGAGATTTGATACTGATAGAAGCACAGGTGATATTACTGGAGATACTCATGACAACACAAAAGGTAAACACAAATATTATAACTCTTCCGTGTAGTATTAATAATAATAATAATAATAATAATAATAATAATAATAATAATAATAATAATAATGTGTGGATTTATATAGCGCACGTATCCACCAACTAAGTGGTGCTCAAGGCGCATTATATTATTATCCCTGCTCATAAGGCTCATAAATCATTCCTGAAACCATCTCAGCTCCCTGGGGAGTATACAGCTCAATTGCTGCCATTTCTAGCGCATATAGAGCAAACCAACTCTGCCTTCACAGGTACCCATTTAACCCCTGGGTAGAGAGAAGCAATTATGATTAAGTGTCTTGCTCAAGGACACAAGTGTCACGGCCGTGATTCGAACCCACATTCTGTTGCTAACACCAGAACTTGAATCCGGTAAGCTAGACCGCTCGGCCACGACACCCCAATTGTTATGGGTATTTCCATTGCAAGACACCGTGGATACACAAACGTGCCTGTGCCAGCCAACCCACTACAAAACATATAAGACAAGGAAGATTAATAATTCCAACAGCTCTCGTCAACTCGAAGCTGTTCTGCAAGACATGAAGAGGGACAAAGTGTCTCTCATTGCAGGAATTGACATATAAATTGTTAAAGTTGGGTTCAGTGCAATTAACAAAGGCAGCCCAAGAAGAAGTGGGGATAAAGTCGAGAGAAAAAATGAGAACATTTACAAAGGTTCTCAATAGAGGTCTAGACAGCAGGATAAAACATGCTAGAGATTTAGTTGACCCGGCATCATTCGATGGTGCTGTCAAACGGCTCTCACCGTGTCAAGATATGACGAAACTATACTAATCAGTGTTGCAACGCATACTCTACTGCTTCACGTGTTGGATTTGGACTCTTGGATCTGGCTATGGTCGTAAAGAATGCCTATATCAGGGAGCAAAATCGTGCAGGATCGCTCAAGTTGATGATTTCATTCACATTATGAAAACTGACTGGAAGACACTTGTTTCTTCTGCTGCATATCGGCAGAGGCAAGAAAGAGCCAGGAAACCAAAATTCTCCCTTTGACTGAAGATTGTGAAATTTACTTCGTTTCTTTCTAACAAAAATGAAGGAAGCCTCAAAGGTTAAATAAAGAAATATGCTATGACTACTTCTGTTTACCAAAATCTTGCTTGTGTTACACTTGCGCAAGTTATCATGTTTAACAGAAGGAGACCTAAGGAGGTTGAATATTTGACTGTTCAACATTACACAGAGAGTGTTAGTAACAGAAGGCAAGAGCATGATGAAGTGATGCAGTGTCTAACAACCCCAGAAAAGATTGCATTGAAGAAGTTTTACCTTGTTATGGTACGAAGGAAACGGGGAAGAGGGGTGCCAATTTTATTGACACCTCACTTAAAAGAGAGCTTTGACATACTTGCGGATTACAACAAAGGTAATCAATTCATCTTATCCAGAGTTCTCAAGGAAGCCGCAACCCCCATCGGAGCCTATCAAATCCTGGCGCAGCTAGGTAGCGTCAGCTGCTAAGTTGAAGCACCCAGAACACATTCGCTGCACAAAGCTTGCGGAAACATCTAGCCACTTTTGTTACAGCTTCTGAATTTGAATAAGAATGAAATTGAGCAGCTTGCGAATCATATGGGTCATGACATTAGTGTCCACAGGGAATATTGTCGGCTACATTTTGAGACCATCCTACTGGCTAAAATGAGTTTAAAGGGAAGTCTCTTCAGAATGTGAACATTGAAGTGGATGAGTCATTACCCACAGGATTAGAAGACAGTGACAATGAAAGTAAAAGTGATGATGTACAAAGTACAAGTGAGCGTGAAAATCATCGCGAGGATGAACATAATGAACGTTTACCAGTTTCACGTAAACAAACTCAGTACCTGTGTGACGCGGCGGTCGGTGGGGGCGCTGTTGCAACTCTAGTGCCAGTGTCTCCTACCAATCTGATCACTGTGGTACAAATAAATTTATCTTCACCAAGTCCGTTGGGTTGATACAACCAGGCAGCCAATAAATATTGTTACTGAAGAGATGGACTACAACGTAAGAACTAAGAACGACGAATGTCTAACAGTTTCAACAATTTATTTACATCTCAACTCAAAATATGTTGGCATTATAGTAATCATAGAATAATGCCGTGCTCTGTTTAACTCCATCAATACTCTAAACGTAGCCGTCTGCTCTAAGCCAATGAATAATTAATCTGCCCGTCCCAGACGAGGAATATCGTCAGCTACCGGCTGATGAATATAAGTTACTCCGCCAGAACCAGACTGAATTAAACGTCTTAATCGTCAGCTCTCCACTGAATATAAATTACTCCGCCGGTCCCAGACTAGGTTATCGTCAGCTACCGGCTGATGAATAATAAGTTACTCCGCCCGTCCCGGATAGATGTACACCTACACTGACACCGCAGTGAACGCATCCACTGGTAGTATTGTCCCCCGTTTATCTACTTGACTGACTCCGCCGGTTATAGTGTAAACACCCCCATGGTGATGCGGAGTCATACGGAGGAGTTGCTGCTCAACCTTACGTAACCTGATAATTACAGTGAGCTCAACTTCCAGCAACTGATCGTGAAAGCTGAAAAACTGCCTTTTATACAGCAGCGACACTATTTTCATTGGCTCAAAGTCGGCGGCGCAGCATCCAAAACTCGCGCGCTTGCAATGCAGACGATTATCACAAATAAAAGTTAAATATGCAGTTCATTACTTTAAACAATTATTCTTGAAGGAATACTTATTTAAGAATAATATAATTTAAAAATTCATGTTTAAATATGTTATTGGTGATACTGGGATAAAAAAGTAATAAATTGGCGTATATGGTCACAGAGTACACGTGATATCTAAATATGAATATTTATGAGCAGCAGTCAAGTAAGTGGCCGCGGCAAATGTACGTTCGACTGTACATATCTACTGCAATATTTTAGAACCCTAAACAGCTTCTTTTTGAAGGTAACACTCTGAATTTGAATACTTAGAAAGATTAATTTAAAGAGACAAAGCGACGTGAACACCGTCTCTCGTCACACAGCCCCTCCCGAGACTCACGCTGTCCCTAGCGTAATTTTAAAATAACCCAGCTTTGTCTCACTAACAATGAACACAATTATACATAACACTGGTCAACACGATTTCTCTTGCATGGAGTGTTTCAACGGATTCTAGCTAACTTTTGGGTGCTGAATCCAAATCTGGCATTAGTTGTTGCCTATCACATCAGGTTTTTGAACTATGAAAAATCATTATTTTTGAGAAAACAGCAATTTTACACTTGAAGTTGAAAAACACTGTTGCATTAGAAGATTGATAGATGCAAAAAAATTTACAATGAAAGGTACCTATTCAATTACAATATTTAATCATACATTAACATTTAATCCATGCTTGCTTGCACATATTTGTACACATTTTCTAGATGTATTTAATGTATGAAAAGTGTACAAATTTCACTAAACTAAGTTAAATATATAGGCGGAAAAAGTTCCCCTTAACATGGTGTACATCACTTAAATACAAAGCATCACTCAAGCTCAAAGCATTTTTCTGAGTTTTGTGACTTTTCACGACATTCAAAATGCAGCAATAAATGCAAAAATATGCGAATATAACAAAATAAGTACCGGTACTTGAAAGCGTAAGTATCCAAAGGCACAGGTGTAATCGTATTACAACATAATAAACTTCCTCTTTGTGGACAATCTCTTATGTACAGCATCTGGGACATCCCTCATCAAGCTCCAGCAGTAATCTGCCATCATATTTGAGTCCCAACGACCTTGATAACGTTCTTCCATCACTTTAATGTCTTGATGGAAACGTTCACCTTGTTCCTCGCTTACATCTCCAAGGTTATCTGGAAACTCGCTCAGGTGACTATGCAAGTAGTGCACCTTGATGCTCATTCTGCACCCCAGCGCTCGCAGACTAAGGAGCAGCTCCTCCACAATCTCTCGGTAGTTGTCATCTTTCTTGTTCCCAAGAAAATTCTGCACCACATTAGTGAATGCATTCCATGCTCGAGCTTCGACAGCGGTCATCGTCGTAACGAAGTGTGGGTCCTTGAGTAATGTTCTGATCTGAGGTCCGTCGAATATCCCTGCTTTTTTCTTCTCGTCGCTAAGACTCGGAAAGGTTGAACATATGTAGCCAAAGCAGTCTCCAGTGTGATCAAGAGCTTTAACAAACTGCTTCATCAGACCGAGTTTGATGTGCAATGGTGGAAGGATGATGTTTTTCCGATCAACCAGTGGTTCATTAATGATGTTCTTGTCACCAGGTATCAAACTATTCATTGATGGCCATTCCTTTCTCACCCAGTGCTCCGCGTTAGCCCTACTGTCCCAGTAGCATACGAAACAAGGGTATTTGGTGTAACCTCCTTGTTGCCCCAAAAGGAAGTTCACCATTTTCAAATCCACACAGATCAACCATTCATGATCGTGGTACTTCAATCGTTCAAGTACAACCTTGATGTTTGCATACTCCTCCTTCAGGGTCACTGAGTGTCCTATAGGGATGGATCCATAGATGTTCCCATTGTGAAGTAAAACACATTTCAAACTTCTTTTCGAACTGTCAATAAAGAGTCTCCACTCACTTGAGTGATACGCAGGCAATCCCATAGCGAGAAGAAGCCCTTCAACATCATTGCAGTATACAAGTTGACCATCAGAGTGGAAATTCTTTTAAGGCCCTAAATGAAGTAGTTTTGATAAATATATTGTAGCGACCTGGTATGAGACGATTGGCTGATGTGTGTGCGTGTGTGGTAGGCTGTGATTGGGTGTTGTGTTCGTGTTATAAGGGAAGCTGTTGGGTTAGCTGAGTAGTAGTAGTCTAGGCGTTCAACTAACTGTAATCCGTTGTCGTTACTTTGTGGAATATATTCCAAATAAACCCGGTGTTGGAAACCGAACGTGTCTCTGGCTGTTTATGTGAGACGCTACAATATAATCAAGCTTTTGCTGTTTTATCCCCACCACGATTGCCAGACTGGATGGTAAATTTTTGTAAAATCCATGAATATGGAGCATACAGATAGCACAAAAACTTGATGTGATAGAGCAAATCTGAGCTCGGATTTGGATTCAGCAGCCCAAAATTAACCAAAACCAGTTTCCAAAGTCCATGCAAGAAAGAAAGAAAATTATTTTGTAGACCAGTGTATAATAAGTTATTATCTTTTAAATGAAAACAAAAATTTGTTTAACTTATTTACACATATAAATTGTTAAACTAATCTTCATTGGCCAAGATGTATTCACAGATTGTCACCTCTTTCTTTGTTTTCCTGCCGTCCATATATTCATATGTAGTGTTCTTTCTACAACCCTCTTTAATTTATGTGTCTTCATCAATGTTACAAAATTAGTTGATAGTTCCTTTGATGCGGGGGTCATAGTGTTCGAATTTGATTTGGATGATGAGATAAGGTCACCTGAACAAGAGTCGCTAGTGTCTGAACTATCGCTGGAGTCCGAATTGATGGGAGAGTTGCCAGATGACTGGACAAACAGATTTTTTCCTTTCCCATGGGTTTTGTTGGCTGGTGATTTTGGCCTGGGGCGGTATCAATATAGTCTGTAAAAAAGTCTTCCATACTGCCATCCCATAATGTAATACTAGCGTCGAACGCGGCCTGCTCTTCTTCCTGCTCCTGCTGTTGTTTCTCATCCTCCCGTCGCCTCTGTTTCTCTTCATCATCTTAGTGTTTTCATTGTGAATTCTGAAACGGTGAAAGACACATAAATCTTTATCTTAATAATTACATCAATTTAAGTATATCGCAAGGGTTTCTTGCGCTCTCGTGCTGGATTCCTTCTCATCACTGTTTGTGTCTGGTGAGCAACGTCATCTTTCTCTTTAACTGAACCGCGTCATTCGATGTTTCCTGGTAACCAGCTGTTCTTTACTTGACCCTCATACAGCTTCAGCCGGTCCACGTGTACTACTTGTAGCTTCCCATGCGGTCTCTCCTGTATCCTGAAAATAATATTAAATACACTATTAATAACTAAAAAGGGCCCATCCCAAAGGTGACAGAGTTTCGTTGTCAGACCCCGTTTACGCCTGGGATTATGTAACCATGCAAATGTCCATTTTTTATTCCACTGTAAAAAGTCCTACGATCGTAGTTTTGTTTCTGCCCTACAGCTGCAGATTTGAGATTGTTTCTCACTATGTCATGTGCTAACTGCATCCTCATTCTAAGTTGCTCAGCATAGTCGCTTTCTTATGTATGAGTTGGTCATTGGACCGTTTCTTC
The DNA here is from genome assembly GCA_029582265.1 of Zoroaster sp. YZ-2022. Lineage (NCBI taxonomy): Eukaryota > Metazoa > Echinodermata > Asteroidea > Forcipulatida > Zoroasteridae > Zoroaster > Zoroaster sp. YZ-2022. The sequence continues at coordinate 99,138,319 of CM055816.1, read as the reverse complement.
CGGTTGGCGTATTACGGCCGTTCTGCTTTTAAAAAATAGCGCCCTCTGTTGTTGGAATAGCTCGCGGCATTCGTACGACCAAGAATATGCAAATTAGGCTCGATCAATGGGCGTAATATAAACGTATTTAAAAATATTGATGTTGTTGTTTTTATGACATGTTTTGATTGGTTAAAGTAAAATATAATCAAGTAAACAATTTTTTACGTAGTTGGAAGATATATAAATATTCATTTCTTACGCAAATGACATTAAAATATATTTGCATGATAACATTTGACCTATGTCGAGCCCCGACACGATAAGGGGTTATTTGGCGTCTTGAAACCACGTGTAAAACTTCTCATTATTAAAAGAAATTTTTCATCAGAACTAAAGTTTTGGCTGATACAGTATTTTCAACCACAATCAGATCTCAGATAGTTCCACCAACCACATGAATGACAAGGTAAGGCCAGCGGTAGTTTTGAAAATAAAGTATGTGTTTTGAGGGGAGTTTTTGTTGTTTTCTTTTTCAAGGCATATCACGTAGCTAGCGACGTACACATGCACAGCGTACATGTAGCCCACATGTGGACATAGTACATGTACATACTGTATTATGTATATAGTACATGTACAGAACATGTACATGTACATTGAACCATGGAGGAAATATTAAACATGTACATAACTAAGGAACTTCCCTCCATGATAATGATATAACTATAACTTTATAAGCATAAGCTATCTCCATAAAAACGATATAATAATATAATAATATCAAAATAAACTTTTAAAACGTTAGTAGTAGTACTACTAGTAGGCCTACTTAACGAACGTTAGAATCTAGAAAAGATCACAAGTCACCTCGGAGACCATGTCTTTAACTTGTTGAAGCAGACACAAATTTAATAATTTGACTCAAAACATGGTAACGTAACTTAAAATAATAGAATTTTTCTATAACTTTAGACCTATAATTTATTTTATTTGTTTCCATAAAAACATTTTCAACTTGCAAGTCTAGGACTAAATCTGAAATTATTGTAGGTGGCAAACAAACAAAAATTGCTCAGATAGTGGATTTCAGGCTCTTTTGACATAAAGCAAAACCGTTTTTATTTATTTTTGTTTATATTTATTTTTTGTAATTCATGGTATTTTTAATCATTCCTCTTTCTTATGAAACTTTGTGATTGTGTGTTTTTGGATTTCAGGAGTGGTGCTAAGATGGTGTCGCTTTACTATTGTAATAAGGCGCTGAAGGGGGTCTTTCATCCCACACACAACTCGGCCGTTACGGTTGAACTCTGTGTGTATGAGCTCACCACCTTGCTCATTAAGAAGGCCAAAACCAACACCAAACCGCTGATGTTGACCGACTGTATGGTCCTCCAGGAGATGTAGTTTTGGGGTTATTGATGCAGTCGGGAAGTTACTTCTGTAGCAGGCCATAAAGCTCTTTATACAGGTGTCTGCAGTGAATAAATCATCAGAACATTAATTTAAAGGTAGGTTTAGTACTGTATACACATGAAATCATGGTGTCTTGCAATGTAATGAAGTATGGTTTACCTTTCCTTCTTAAAATGGAGTCAAGCATATAGAGGTTTGGTGACAATGTACTCCCTTAAAACTTACACTAATGCACATTGTTAGAATAAGGAAGTGAAGTTTATGGAGAGTATTTAAACTAACTTTTTCTTACCAATTTTTATTAGGTCATCGTGTTTGATTGGCTTTGAGTGGTTGATTGCGTGATGCACGTCTGCAAACTTCAAGAAGGTTTCACTGAATGTAGCCCCAACTTGAGCAGCATTTCTGACAAGTGCCTGATGTTGAGCAACAGGAATGTTATCACAAGGCATTTCCTGAAGGACCTTACGTGGGGCTGCCGTGAGTGCTTGGATAACATCAACCTAATTGAGGATAAAGTAGTATTATGGTAAGTGTTTAAGCCATAAATTAAATACGTGAACCATGAATATTTGTTTATAAACTTGAATATTACACAATATAACATCAACAAATAATTTGTTTCACCTGGCAACATCTATGGACATGATTGCCCACAAATGACTTCCCGTGATAGGCCTGTCGCATAATCTTGAAATCTTGGAGTACATCATCCAAGCAACCAACCACTGGTCCTGTTCCCATGGGAAGTCTCATGTGAATGTTGTCCTACATACATGTAAATATAAATAACATTATTGAAGGCTTATTTGAACATGCATCAGATGTAAATTATGATAAATAAATAAACAAATAAAAAAACTAAATAAAAATAAATAGAAATAAATACAATAAAAAATTGTAAAAATAAACTCACCAACTCTTGTAGCTCTTGGCGAAGTGTGAATGCTCTCTTTGCCATGTCTTGAAAGGTTTGGTCTATAGCCTGAAGATTATTCTGCAGTAGATGGAGTGGCAATTTCTCCTCTACCTGCTCCAGTTCCTCATCTTTCTTCTGCTTTTCCTCTTTAAGTGATATTTGGCGCTTGTACTCGGCATTCACTTGCTGGTTAAAATTACACTCTGGTGAAGCGTCATCATCGTCTTCATCAGTATTTGTCACACACAGTAAGAGCTTCATGTCAAGTTCATGGCATTGTGCTTCCATCATGTCAAATAGCTTCTTAAATATGCCCAATGACATGTGCAGGCTAGGTAACACAACCTGATTCACCAAAAGACAAATAACTTCCATAAGATATGTCTAAATATTCATTTTCTAATAATTATGTTATAATCTTGTATTATATGTACTCTGTTTTTAACACAGTGACTAGTACACAACACCATGTCTGCTTAGAAGAGGATTCAGATGGGAGGGGGAATGTCCAATCTGCACTCAACTATACGCCCATAAACAGAACTCCTAATAAGAAGCATTGGAACTGGATCTGCACCTATTGTACACTTACCTGGTCAACTGGTAGCATGAGCATTGGCTGTGCAATGACACTATGGGACACGTCTTTGGCTCAGGACTTTCTTGAGCCATCAGCACAATATGCAGCGTAGTCCACCTGCATTGAATGAAGGGACCGAGGTGAACAATCCCCCCGCTCTGTATGTGACACTTGCATCTGTTCCCGTGAGGCTAGGCAATACAGGCAGCAATACCGGGCTTCAAAGAATTACAAAAGGTTTGTTACATAATTTATAAGCATTTTACAGAATTGTGATTGATGATTTTGGTTACAATATCTACTGAGTTTGTGTTGAATTAAACCCCATTTCCATAGGTAGCATTTATTTATTTATTTTTACATTGCCTTTTTATACATGTCATGGCAACAAGTGGAAGGCCTGTCCCTCTTCCCCCACTTTCCGACATGCCTACATAAGCCCCACCTTTGACAAATTTGTTATATCTTCTTAGAAGTTTACAATGTACCATAGAGAAATGTACCTACCATTACAACTGCATATTCCATACATCTTGGTGATGAGCTCGTAATCTCCAAAGAAGAATAGCTTAATGGACTTTCCTCTGGTTTAAATCACAAAAAACAAACATATTTTATCATTTAACTGCATTCAAAACACAGACACTTTGTTTTTCTGATTTGCATTTATTACGAGTTCAACATAATCTGCTTCACGGGACATATACCAGTGGTGTTCCCCTACAAATAAACATCCCTGTGCTTCAAGCCAATACAACTATCTGGAAAGATTCATTGCATAGAGTAAGTCATTATTTAAAATAAACTTAGCTTGTACAAAATATTGAACGCAAGCATTACAGACTTTGAAACTGTTGACTAATTGATTTTAATGCCGATCTGGGTAAAGTCAGATTATGTCAGTTACGTACCTCCAAGTCTGCTTTTGTAGTTCAGCTACTTTCTCCATGATTGGGGGTAGTGTACGATGTAAATTCACAGTTGAGTCAGCTGCCTCGAAACATGTGAATACAACAGTATTTTTCTTAGAGTTGGGATGATGAGTGTTGACTATCTGGTAGCACATCTTGAATGAGTTTCCCCCCTTGTCACCCCCAATCTTCAGCCAGATTTCATTACTTGGAATAACACTGTGCCATGTCAGTGACCCATTTCTGCAATATACATGTATATATACAAAATCAACAAGTTTTGTTATTCCGACACTGATAAATAATAAGTTCATCAGATAACTAGTGGTCATGCACTAAATAGAAAGTGTGAAAATCAAAAATAAGTTATGTAAGTAGCTCAAACAAATAGCTGGTAGTAAACAAATATCAATTAGTTTTTGGTATATGTATGTACATGTACTTATGTTGAATTGTTATATTTCATTACAGGCAATCACAAGTATTACACATCAAGTAGTCACTGCACACAAGGAAGGAATACTCACATGTCATGCCTATCCAGATAATCAAAGACCATGCTACTTATGTCATTGACAACAACACATGGTACCTGCCGAGTCTCCATCCCATCAAGCCCCTTGGCACTGGAAGATTTGAAGAGGAGAGGAATCAGCTTGCCTACAATGTTATCTTTGAGGAGTGCTGTCTCTTGCTTCCTCATGGAATGCTCTGAAGGAATTGACACTCCCATATTTCCTAGGTATCTGAGTGATAAAAATCAAGAATATTTCTTAAAACTGTTGGAATAATTTCTCGTAAATTGTGAAAGTTGTTCAAATTTGTCATCAGTCCACTACGCTGTGATGTCTTAAGGTATGTCTTTTGAAATATAATTTAAAAAATGTCTTTAATTTGTTGTAAGGAAGCTGTGAATCTATATGTTGAGAGCAATTTAGGGATTTGCACAATCTGCAGATTGCTCTGCTCAATCTATGCATAATCTATAGATCTATAGATTGCACAAAACTCTGCACAATCGATCGCACAACGCAATCTGCATATTGCATGCTCAATCTCGATGATGCTGCGTAAATTGGGGATTTGCGCAATTTAGGAATGATTTGCGTTAAATAGATAGGTATAAATGCAATAATTTCATACTAAAAATGTATCATGGCAACCAACACAATTAATGAAATTAGTTTCATTTTCAAAAGTTGGGGAGGGGGGGGGGTGACATAGGCGCCTTGGATAAATCTAGGGCCCACACAAATTTATAGATAAACAAACTAATGCATCACATTTCACCTCCTCCAACTCCCAAAAACAAACTACAGTACATGTACATGTATCCATTCCATATAAATTCATTAAGCATGTAATTTTTTTTTTAAATATCACTAAGGCTGTTTAAAGAGCTGCGTTAGTTTTTTGAGGCAATATTTGTTAACAATATTTTCAAATTACCTGCGAAGCTTCCGCAGTTGCTCCCATGGTAGCTGACAATCCCGCATCATAGCTAGGGACAGGTTGGCACTCATACAGCTGTTGTCATCAACACTTGGTTGTGGCTCACTTACAGGCTCATCCAGTTCCTTTGCCTTTGCATGGCTTATGAGTTTAGCACAGGCTGGCTGAGTGAGACAAAAACAATAAACACTTAATAAAAACACATGCCATTTGTCTACCCCCCGTCCAAAAAAAGAAAAAGAGAATAACATAAACAGGATTCAGTGAATTTAATGCATGAGCTGTAACAAAGTCGATTAAACTTACCCTGCCAAGAGTTTTGAGTCTGACATTCTGGGATTGCTTGAGTTTGAGCCAAGTCCATCTGTCAGCTGCTTCCTCAATCTCTGGAGGGATGGGAGTACCTTTGACATGTTTAGTGGCCATTGACTTAAGCAAACGAGCTGCTTGTGTTGCATCTGTCTTATAGCTTTCTGGACTTTTATTTGGGGAGGTAGGTGGGTAGTACACAGCTGCTCTAGGTCTGGGGGTTTGTAGGGGGCAAGCATGACTTTTCATTGGAACTAATTTTCCAATGGTTCCGCGGTTGGAACAGACTGTTGAGAGTGTTGTTAGTTGAACACGCAGAACCCTTGGGCATAGAGTAACATCTCCAATATAAACTTGTGTGTTACAGATAGGACAGGGCACATTGTTGCTTTGTCTGTACTCAAACCAAGCTAGCAAACAGTCAGCACACAAATTGTGTTCACATGTTGTTTGAACAGTTGGTAAACCTAAGATACATTGGCATATGGCGCAGATGAAAAGGTTGGCCTCTGCTGCTGAATGTAAAATATCCAAATAATGTGGAACTGGCTCACTGATGTATGGCGGTATATTTAAAGTTAAACAGGGGCTGGTCTCAGCGCCAACATCTTGTGTTCTTGTACAATTAGGAACACCGTAGCCACTCCTTTTCCGCTTTATAGGACGGCCCCCCTTGCGGTGATTTCTGTACAGCTCACATGTGTCACATTTTCCTGTTCGTGAGTGTTTGTCCCAAGTTATTATCGTTGTCTCCCTGGGTCCACTTCTTGAATCACTGGCCTCATGTCTCAAAAACCTTATGCACCTCCAGCACAAATAACGAGGGTGAACAAGGGCATCATCTTGCCGTACATTAATCTTAAATGCTCTTTCAGACTCCTTAGTGTATTTTGTACATACTGTAGAACTATTCTTATGTAAAGCTGTTGTTGTTAATCGCCCACACACTCTACACAGTTTATTTAGGGATTCTTGATGCAAAATGAAACTCATGATTTTATAACGTTGTTAAGAAAACAGTTGACTTGATGTAGCCTAACTTTAAATAAAAGGAGAAATATTGAAAACTATACTATACTTGTCTCAAGAGTTATTTATTTTATGTCCTCCATGTGCATCCCACACGCAGCTCTGACGATCTGCAATTTTCTAATGCATACACACATCCCATGTGTATGGCGAATTTGTCAATATTTTGCATTTCAAAGTTCGCGCCACTCAGTACATATGTATGTTTACGCGCGCCACACCGTACACGTACTGTACACACACAGGTAGTACATAGTAGTATCGTATACGATGAATAGCACCACGTACCTACCGTACACGTATGTATGTGTGTACTATGTACATAGTACGTCCCTCTCCGCCGCATCTGTAAAAATACAAATTTACGTTGCCTAAAATCTAAAAACCTACCGCTGGCCTTTTATCTAGAGTTTGATGGCAGTTGGGAAATTAATTTATTTATCAGAAATTAAAATACCTATTACGGGTAAACTTTGAGCTTTTTAATATAAGAGAAAACAAATACGGGAATTTCATGACCGTTCCAAACGTGGACGGAAAATATGGTCACACACAGAACGTAAGCAAAACACACATTTCACGGATTATTTTATACAGGCATATTAAATTATATTTAAAAACATGACAAGTCTCATGTTTGTCACTGATTACATGATTAACAATGATTGTTGTAAAGTAAAACTCCTGGTATTGCTGATTTTATTGCCCCTTTTGTATGATTTATTTTCACGGAATTTTCACCGCCATCTTGAATTCAACTTATATGGATGACGTAATGGCTTTGCCGTTATTGGAGATATGAAAACTCGCTCGGACGAATGGGAATTAACTTTTTAACGCTGAGCGTAGGGTTGAACGGCCGTGTTCTTTATGTGGTTGCACAGTTTTGTATCTATGTATTAGACACGAGAGTATGTCATTTGAATTTAATTTAATTTTTAATTTTCTGTACATATTATAAAATTGCTTGTATATATTGTGCAATAAATGGATCTGTATAGCTCCACTTTCAGAGTCAGTCAGTCAGTCAGTCAGTCAGTCAGTCAGAGGTCGCAAGACGTGCTTCAGATCGCTCTCGATAAAGTGCCTTTTTTCGTTTTTGGTGGCGGATTTTCTTCTGAAGGGTTAACATCTATCTTCTGTATAAGAGTAGAGCGACCTAGGCTTACAGGGAGAAGTTTTTTTTCGTGTATTGGGGCCTTTTTTGGCAGCCATCTTGAAAGCCATGGCATCAAGCCATCAGTCTGTACAAAGAGCCACGCTTCAACGACCAAACACAATACGGTTTAACGTCAACCATCTCAAAGATGTGAATGCAAATTAAGTCTATTGTGCAATCAACAAAGAGCTTGGCACAGTGGCGTCCACGAGATGTATTGCCCCCCTGGAAAGAGGTTGGTACAACATATCTTTCGACAACCATCAAGATTGTGAAAGAATAGCCCTGCATGGTTTAATATTGCAAAAGATGCTTATTCAGTGTGAACGTTTTAACCAGAGTTGTTGACTCGAGTCGGTGACTCGGACTCGAGTCCGACTCGAGTCGCCAATTTTTGTGACTTGCGACTTGACTTGACTTGGACAAAAATGACTTGGGACTTGACTTGACTTGGACAAAAATGACTTGTGACTTGACTTGACTTGAGTAAATTTTACTTGACGACATTGCAAGTCATCATGTATTTTAGGTTGTTTTATTACATGTATTTTTCTGGTCAATCCGGCCACGGCAGCCGAATACTTTTGTGACGGGAAAAAAATGCCGTCGCGAATTTTATATCTATACGTAATACATAATAATAGTGTATAAATATACTGTACACGTATGTGCCTTGTACTGTAAAGTGTACGCTACATGTCTAGTCTTCAACACAATCCGTCGTAGTGGAAAAAGTGGGCTATTACTGGTAAAGGCATTGCATTAATATTCAAAATAATTTATACAAACGGCTGGAACGAGGTTATAGCGACATTGTTAATTGTATTAAGAATTTGTAAAGTGTTGAACAAATTATCGCAAATTTTTCGTAAAGCAAAACCGAATAGCTATTTTGACTCAAAAATACAATAAGTAAGCACGGGCTCAGTGACAAACTTTAATGAGCTATAATGACATCATCACTTATTTACATAAGCTAATTACAACGCGCGGTGGTTTGGGAAGTAATGAATATTCATTTGATGATCACGCAGTGAACCGGTGACCTCGCGTCGATTAGCCAATCAGCATGCAGTACCGTGAAGATTGCACGCGCGCACAACTGTGTCATTAGAATGCAGTTGATCAACTTCGGTGGTCTGTGAATATTACATAGGTACATACAGTAAAATGTTGTAAATTTCATTAAAACTTTGTTTGAATATTCATTATGGTCTACAGCAACTAACTGTGCAGTTACTTTATGAATGAACTACATGAGTGAACAGCAAATAGACCGCCCACTGGAGGCCACGTAGGGAGCGTCTTACCACCGCGAACACGTGTATTGTTAATGGTCGTGCGTGACGAGGTCAGTGCTGAAGTGCAAAAGTTGTCGTTTTGAATTCGATAGGTACATATGTAAAAATTTTCCAAAAGCAGAAATATTGGGTTTCTACAGCAAGTAGACAAACTAAATTTGCATGGGGTACAGTTACTATGTCCAGTACCTGTTTCTTTTGGGAGCATGGGTTTCATAAAATAGAGGGTATATGCATTTGGTCTATACTTGTCTGTGTGCGTAATGCAGTGCGTATTTCAACGCTGGTGTTTGTATGAGAGATGTCCGTTAACTTATTGTAATGATGTGTGTAATCATTAAAGGGTACATGTTTTTTTATTTTTTTTATTTTACGAACGTAATTTTTAAATTATCCTTACATCACCTATGCAAGCGTTGTCAGAGTTGTCAACACAGAATCGGTAAGGATTTCATGCACAACGTTGTAATACACTGGATCCGGAGTCCGTGATTTTAACAAATGTATTGTTTGTGACAATTAACAGCGACCGAATAACTAAGAAGCAGCAATTACTAGTTTTGGGGGCGTATACAAAATGTATCTTCTTCCAAATTACCAAATTCCGAGGCCCATATAAGAGTGTAAATTACCATCCGTCGGTTTCCGTCCTGGGAGAAAAATGAATTGTCCCGCGTGTAACAGCTTCAACCGTCTGCAAATTTTCGTACAAATATTGAAATGAACCACTCTAAATACATGTTACCTACGCTAGATTGATAATTTTCAGATTAAAAAAAATTAAAACCTCAATCGCTTCTTTCTATACTTTCCACACAACGCCCATAATTTCTGGACCGAATTGATGAAAAACTACTTGGTTCCCTGTTTTGTAAATAACATTGAATTCAGATGCGGACACCAACAAAAACAATGACGCACTACACAATTTGTCAAGCGTTAACGTCATACTTGGATTTGTTTGTGAGTTTCTGGTCTTCAATAGTCATTTATTTGCCTCCCATCATGTTCATAGCTGCCAACATTTCAAAATTCTAATTAGTAATGAAACTTTTCTCACTTCCGATTGCACATTTACACGGTGGCGGGTGCCATGATGAAACCATAGGATCTTTGCTGGTTCCTGTTTATTACCCATTATGGGGTGTCGTGGCCGAGCGGTCTAGCTTACCGGATTCAAGTTCTGGTGTTAGCAACATAATGTGGGTTCGAATCACGGCCGTGACACTTGTGTCCTTGAGCAAGGCACTTAATCATAATTGCTTCTCTCCACCCAGGGGTTAAATGGGTACCTGTGAAGGCAGAGTTGGTTTGCTCTATATGCGCTAGAAATGGCAGCAATTGAGCTGTATACTCCCCAGGGAGCTGAGATGGTTTCAGGAATGATTTATGAGCCTTATGAGCAGGGATAATAATATAATGCGCCTTGAGCACCACTTAGTTGGTGGATACGTGCGCTATATAAATCCACACATTATTATTACTACATCCCACAAATTGGTACCCCGACAAGTAAGGTATCGATACTATGCTAATTTACATCCATAATACTTTTTGGTAATTCAGAACTTATTTATTATAGCACACTACACGTATGAAAATATTCGAAAGGGGTACCAATTCTGATTTTTACGATCGTTATACGTGATTTTACCCGAATGCTCATAAAATGGTGCTTTATCAAGGACTTTTTTTTTCGTTGGGCGGAAAACTTGAAATTCGTAATTTTTAAAGAGCAATTCGTACTTTCGTAATTCCTGAAAAAATTCGTAATAATTACTAAAAATTCGTAATAGTTGGCAGCTATGCATGTTATCACTTGTTTTTCATTTATTTTATTCAATCAGCAACTTATATTAATGAAGTAAAATACGTCTAAACATCTTCAATAAAGTGTCAATCTTTAGGCCTACAGTGTACATTTGAGCCTATGTTCCTTCCTCCATGGTTTCACCATACATTTCCATTCACATGTACTGCACGATACACGGTACACGTGTGTGCGTTTGTATAGTTTTCTAGAAAATATTGCCCGATGATTACAGCGAGGTTTCGCGGCTCATTCGAGATAAATGTGTCAATTATGTATATCCTATAAACAACAAATGACAAACACTGGATTTATTCTCACTGCCAAGACAGGGAACATGACAAACAGAACATTATTATAGGCAAAAAAAAAAATAAAAGTCTCCGGTTTCTGGTGATCTCCGTGCGCGTGGCCTCAGCTAGACCTGCACGTCGGCATTTTATTTTATTATTTTTTGCTATGAAACGATGTCCAATCGCAGCCACACTTTTTCACATAGGGGTATAAACGTTTGGCTGATTTGTGAGTCCTCTCTTAGCCACCATACTTTGTATAATGGGAAATTTGGTCCCCGCCTACACATGTAAAACAATTTTAAACAAAACAAAACAAACAAAAAACAAAATTGCGTCACCGCACCAATTTTGAAACTGGAGACTTTTTTAGCCTTATTCGGGACGATAAATGACTTGTGACTTGACTTGACTTGAGAAAGTTTGACTTGTGACTTGACTTGACTTGACTTGGGAAAATTTGACTTGTGACTTGACTTGACTTGAGAAAATTTGACTTGAGGCTTGACTTGACTTGAGAACATTTGACTTGTGACTTGACTTGACTTGAGAAAAAATGACTTGGTTACAACACTGGTGTCAACGTACAGAGTTCAGTAGTAGTGTCCATCAAGACACCATATGAAATGGCAGATGCGACAATACGTAACGCCTTGATGCAGTTTGGCACAGTAGCAAACATTCGACGACAGATCCATGATTTCGACAAATCAATTGAAACAGGAGTCCGTAGCTTACTAATAAAGAACTTAAAAAAGCCCATTCCAAGCTATCTAAGATTAGGAGCTTTTTCACTACCAATAAGATATATAGAGGACAAGAAAAAACCTGTAAGACTTGCAACAAACTCGGCCATTTCACAAGAGACTGCGATTTACGCGGACGGTGTTTTGTCTGTGGCAGTCAAAATCACCGAGCAACTTGGCATGAAGAGAACGAGGACAACGACGATGAAGACGACAGTGATAAAGGCGATGGCGACAAAGCAGAGAGACAAACCCCAACTCTAGTAATTCCCAGCATTCAAAAAGAAGGGGAAGATCCAGAAGAGTCCAATAAAGATGATGGAGAAGACGACGATCCATATGATGAAACAAATCAGATGTCGGCTGACGACTCCCACGATGAAGAAGCTCCAGTCAAAACAACCAGCACTTCAAAACAGAAACAAGACGAAGAACCAAACGAGGAAACAAACAAAGAGGACGAACACTCGAAAGCCGCTAAAAAGACCTACAGCAAAGTGGTATTTATGCCGACACCGAATGATCATCTCAAAGGAACAAAGACCAAAACTAAGAAAAAGATTCAAGGTTTTTGGGATGAACACGTCATCAAAACCGACACAAGGAAGCGGAAAACGAGAGATGAAAATAGCGGAGAATATGAGGGCGAGACACAAGACATGGAGGTAGAGAAGGAATTGGAAGAACGATTGATTGGACAGGTCCAATTGAATTTCCGCTTTTTTGTTAAAATAGTAGATTTTTGATACGTTTAAACATTTAATATGTGTTTTGGGGTTTGTTGTCAACGTTTAAACTCTGAACTAGACAATACTGAGTCATGTGACCACTTCCAGTACATTTTGGCAATCCAATATGGCCGCCATTACATTTAAATGCAATAAGTTATTTTCCCCAAAAGCAAATTTTTTCAGAATTTTAATAAATAGTATCATGGATGTTATTATATCTGCCTTTATTGTACTTTTGGTTAAAATAAATCCTATTGTGTAAAAGTCTTTAAAAATCATGTTTTTTTAACAATAGCGCCCTCTAGCGGTGATTTAGTTGATGTAAGATTGTTGCTTTTATTGAATACAACATGTGTGCCAAATTTCATGGCACGGATAAACATTAAGGAAGTTATGGGGAAAATACTATTTTTGGCAAATAATTAGACAAAATTACAAAAATTGGTATAGCGCCCCCTACCGGTGATCTATGTAAGTTTTCATGGCCTCATTAGATAGATCGCGCCAAAACCAGACATGCCTACAAAGTTTCATGAAAATCGGCTGTTGAATACATAAAATTATATATACATTTATGACAATACATTAATTCGCTGAGTACTAGAACGGTGAAAAACACACAAAAAACACGGGGAAATTCATATCTGGCTCCGAATTTCCATGGCAAGTGAGTCAACTCCTCAAATCAGTGCTGTTTCTTTGTGTGTGCACTTGGAGTTGTTGATGAAGGATTCCTGTAGATCCAATCTGAATAACCATTTCAATGAGGAGTCAGTTGAATTTGAAAGTGTTTTTGCAAATTTTCCTAGTGGGGTGCAATTAAGTGTACTTGGAATTATTTTAACGGCGAAGATGATTTTGTTGACCTCAGTATTGAGACTGGGCATGACAATTCAGATAAAGACAGTCATGGTACTTTATATTCTGAAGTGGATCCAAAAAACATCTTAGAAAACCTAGTGACAGAAGGTAAGATGATAACAAACTGGTTGTTCCTCAACCATCTGACCTTGGTGTGCCTCATTTTTAAACATATATGTTCAGTCAGCTATCATTTGATAAATTTGGTACTTCAGATTAAGAAGAAAGAGTTTCACTTAATCTGTATATCCAGTCAAATATCTTAAAAGATTTTACCGTTGAAAAAACCAAGAAAAAGAAAGCATAATTTACAAACTTTCATGAAAAGGAAAGTCATTTTTTGCAGCGTTATCCTAGTCCTACAGGAAAGACACTACAAAGTATCCTTGGTTTTAAGTGTAAGTTTTCAAATGTGAATAGTCAAAATTCAATTATCTCTATGTGTTGAACGAGAAGGCAGATTCTGCAGAAACCCTTAAGAAAATGTTGGGTTTACTATTCAAATACTTTGGCAAATATATAAATCATTTAGTACTTGCAGGAGATGGTGCCACTATTAAGTTAATGTCAGATATTAAATTTAAATACGGTGATTCACTTGGATGGGTTATATCTTATCTTGGTGATTGGGATGTGTTTAAAACGTTTCAATAGGTCATTATGAACATTTACTGGGATGCCGGGCTCAAGAAGGTGGGCAAAATAACGCAGAAGCAGGGAATTATTTAACCCTTTCAGTACCACACCATTTCTGTCTTGTGCACCCCTCAGTACCATAGTACAAACAGACACACTACCAGCTCAATACCACACCTAAATTGGTCAATGTCCTTGCATACTGCCCTCTACAGTTTGCATTGGTCTAGTGCTCCAGCCTTGGAGTGTATGCAATGTATAAAGCAACATTTCCACTGTGAAAGGAAGTATACTTGAAACACTACAGCTAACAATTACGGAAAGAATTCCATATCTCACTGCCACTTTGTTGTCCTTAATATTACTTGACAACTACCAAGAAGTGTAAATCTGAAGAAACGCCAAATCAGGAGTGAGACAATTTCAAGTTTTTATAAGAAAATACTTGGACGTTACTTTTTCTGTCATGGCCCATAGACTTTGTACACGAGGTCTAAGGTGGCGGTGAGATATGGAATTCTTTCCACAAGTACAACAAACTTTCAAAACTACATGCAATTGGAAAATGTGTAAATTATCTTTTTTTTCCCCACTCGGTTGACAATAAATTATGGAACATTCTCCCTTTGCCCAAATAGAAATGCTTTTGTGACACCCGCTTCAATGTTGGCACACGACCATCGCGCGCCGACCTTCCACACAACATTGAACCGGGGGGGGGGGGGTGGGGCTCGGAGTAGGATTGTTTCGGTTGCATTAAATAAGTTGTAATAGTATTTAGTGTGACCAATAACTCTCGAGATTAGCAGTATTTTACCTTGTCAAGTCAAATCTGGATACTACAACAGGTCCCAAGTAATGTACTTGGTTCTCATTCCTGATAATACAAGGTTTCTGTTTTCATTAACTTCGAGATATGGAATTCTTTCCTAATTTCTCAGCTTTAGACACGTGTGACCAGGCAAATTCAATGAATTCAAGGGGAGTGAAATTTCTCAAAACACCCAATGACACATATGGGCTTATCACACTGTTTGCAAATCGTGCGGGTTTGCCTTCTCTGAGCTTTTGTGCTACAAACAATGCAGTCGCGCTTCTTCCCAGTTACATTTTTGCCAGGGAAATGTTGTGCACCTTCTGAAACACATGGATTGCTCATTTGGACATGTGTGACAGGGCCGTTTTTCCAGGTCAACAGCAGACCTTGGATCAAATACATCCTAAAGTCCAGATTTGACAGTGTGCGGTTTGTGTGAATGCTATTATACAGTATTCTGGCATTTAGTACACATATGTCTAGAATGGCCAAAAATACCCTTTTCCACCACTTGACCGATCTGTGTGCATGTGCATAGTACACGCATTGCTGTCCTGCAAGATCAGTTCCTCCCATGTGCTTGTTGTACTCAATGACACCATTGGGTTTGCTAATGTCACGGTAACCTGTGGGACTCTTCTTACAACGAATTTGCTTACTTGTAACACTACAGTCCCCATAGTTTGACAAGAGTGTCACACGCTTCTTGTCCTGCCAGGTAACACACAATTGTCCGGACTTTTCATAAAAGCGAGGATTCTGTCCTTTAGCCATGGGAAACTTCTTTGGGTTAGCAAAATTGGAAACTCCTTGAGTGGTGTACCACACAGTTCCGCAAAAGCCAAATCCACGCTGTGTCAACTTGTTGACAAGAGCAGGGCTGGTGTACCAATTGTCTGCAAAGATGCAATGACCCCGATTGTCCAATCCGTTCAAAAGTTCCAAGACAACTTGGCCGGGTAGAGGTACTCTAGCGGGATGGTCTGCTTCACTTTGTCTCTCCGAGTCTGCAGTTGTTGCTGTCTGTGATTGTGACCCTGTGTAAATCTGCCATGCACACGTGTACCCCGTGTCAGACTCGTTCAGAGAAACATTTGATGCCCCATTTGGTGGGCTTTTTTGGCATATACTGTTTGAACAATAGTCTTCCCTTGAATTTTATCATAGTTTCGTCTGGAGAAAGGTTTTGGCCAGGTTTGTAATGACAAAGAAAAGAGGGTACTATCATCTGAATGAATTTGCGAACCTTGACCAGCTTGTCAGGAGAGCTGTCCTTACTTTTTCGAGCTTCTCCGTTGTTGGCCAGATGGAAGAAATTCAGGATTGCCTGAAATCGGTTGCGAGACATGGTTGCTGGATAGATGGCACTGTGTAGTATGTCCCATTTGCTCCAGTACATATTGTACTGAGGCCGCCTGTTTATACCCATGCACATCAGCAGCGCTACGAAGGCCATCATTTCCGGAATAGTTGTTGGAGTCCACTGACTTTGGTGGCTGGTTGATTTCTCCGATAGACTCTGTTCAGCATAACGATTGGTTTCACTCACTATCAACTCCCACACTGCTTGCGAGAAAACAGCTGGAAGATCTGCATTGGTGTGAAATCTCTCCATTCTTGAACACGAGTTGCTCCTGGGTGTCCTGTGATGAACAACAAAAACATGCGAGGGCGCTATTCAGTGACAGTATTTCAGTTTCCATCGCCACTTTGACCCATGACCACTTTTTGCCCCATTTCCTGGCAGTAATTACTGCAGTGGCGGAGATTTGTGTCCAAATGTGGGGGGCGATGATCAAGCATTTTCCCCCCAGAATTACGACCAAAAAGTGAACCTCCAAAACAATTCACCCTTGAGAATATTTTGATAAGTGGGGGGGGGGGGGGAGAATTACTGAACACTTGAGGGCGCTCTTCAAAAACGCATATCATTGCTACATGTGCAGCTCTAAACATGCAAATTTGGGGGGGTGGGAATGATTCTATGGGTCATCCTCCCTGGACAAAAAGTGGGGGGATAATATATCCTCATCACCCCCGGGATCTCCGCCCATGAATTAGTGTGACCGTATTTTAATGTCAAGTGACACCTTTGTATTTTCTTCCGCATTGTTTTGCTTATTTTACCAATTCAACATCAGATGTTTCATTTCCGAAAAAATATGGCATGACATTGATTCTGTGTGAAACTTTTCATTTCGCTTTAGCCTTAGAAAAAGATGCAAGCAATATAAAGGGTGGGGGAGCAATGGTCAACTTCTCAATTCTTGCCAACTAATGAATCAATGTGTTCATGATCATTTAGTACATGTAGGTTGCCTACCTGTGTATACGGGTGCATTTTGACGCCACGTTGGTCCAGCTTCACTCCATCCACGTCGAAAATCGGGCTTTGCCTTTTTCGGCTTCTTTGACTTTGCCGAGAACTCGGGTACACAGTCGTCTTCACTGTCGACGGTCTGTCTCGGTGACTGCGTTGCTAGTTTCGGACGACTTTTCGGAGTCACTATCCGCTACCAATTCGTGCAATAATTCCTCATCTTCCATGATGCTCATGTGTTTGTCGACTTGCATCCACAGTACCCACCACCGGAGATGCGCAGGAAAAATGAACAGCGCGTACCCCACGCTCTCAAATATAATGCATCAAAGGATGCGCTCGTGCCATAGAGCCACCAATCGGAAAGGTGTGCTCAACTGAGGGGGCTATTATGCTTTTAGAAACCTTTGCGGTTGGATTGTTCCAAATGGCACATCGGTAGCGAAGGGGTTGAAAATGTTCGTGCCAAATTGGCACCGTGGTACGGGAGGGTATTAACATATTTGTGCCAATTTGGCTCAATGGGAGTGAAAGGGTTAACGGCAGTGATGCAAATGCGTATTACAACGCGCATGATGAATACCAATAAAATGTACACACATAACTGTCTCCCTATTGTGTGGAATAATACCCTTATTGTTATTGTTGTTAACGGCAGTGATGCAAATGTTACAACGCGCATAATAAATACCAATAAAATGTAGACACATAACTGTCTCCCTACTGTGTGGAATAATACCCTTATTGTTATTGTTGTTAACGGCAGTGATGCAAATGTTACAACGCGCATAATAAATACCAATAAAATGTAGACACATAATTGTCTCCCTACTGTGTGGAATAATACCCTTATTGTTATTGTTGTTAACGGCAGTGATGCAAATGTTACAACGCGCATAATAAATACCAATAAAATGTAGACACATAACTGTCTCCCTATTGTGTGGAATAATACCCTTATTGTTATTGTTGATAACGGCAGTGATGCAAATGTTACAACGCGCGTAATAAATACCAATAAAATGTAGACACATAACTGTCTCCCTACTGTGTGGAATAAATACCCTTATTGTTATTATTGATAACGGCAATGATGCAAATGTTACAACGCGCATAATAAATACCAATAAAATGTAGACACATAACTGTCGCCCTACTGTGTGGAATAATACCCTTATTGTTATTGTTGATAACGGCAGTGATGCAAATGTTACAACTCGCGTAATAAATACCAATAAAATGTAGACACATAACTGTCTCCCTATTGTGTGGAATAATACCCTTATTATTGTTAACGGCAGTGATGCAAATGTTACAACGCGCGTAATAAATACCAATAAAATGTAGACACATAACTGTCTCCCTATTGTGTGGAATAATACCCTTATTATTGTTAACGGCAGTGATGCAAATGTTACAACGCGCGTAATAAATACCAATAAAATGTAGACACATAACTGTCTCCCTATTGTGTGGAATAATACCCTTATTGTTATTGTTGATAACGGCAGTTATGCAAATTTTACAACACGCATAATAAATACCAATAAAATGTAGACACATAACTGTCTCCCTATTGTGTGGAATAATACCCTTATTATTGTTAACGGCAGTGATGCAAATGTTACAACGCGCATAATAAATACCAATAAAATGTAGACACATAACTGTCTCCCTATTGTGTGGAATAATACCCTTATTGTTATTGTTGTTAACGGCAGTGATGCAAATGTTACAACGCGCATAATAAATACCAATAAAATGTAGACACATAACTGTCTCCCTACTGTGTGGAATAATACCCTTATTGTTATTGTTGTTAACGGCAGTGATACAAATGTTACAACTCGCATAATAAATACCAATAAAATGTAGACACATAACTCGGCCCCCTCATGGCAAAATGGTGTAACTCAAAAATTGAAAAAATTAGATAAAATCATTTATGGGGTTATTGAGGGCGCTGTTTCCATATTTGAGATTTTCAGATCCATAGGACCTACCGTTTCAAAGATAGCAGGACGTATCTTGAGCGAAAAAGTACAATTTTGGTTCAGTTTCTTTGCCAAAACGGCGTATATTTAGATGCAACCTTTTGTGTACACGTCGTGAAAAGACAAAAGGATTTATCTATGGTTACATACTTTTCCCAAGTTCTCTGTATGTTTTTCCTTTAAATATTGAAATATCATAATGGTGTATACCAAGATATACTCCTTTACCTTAACATGCTGCAAAATATTTGTTTACATTTTTTTGCCAAAGCGATGTACATCGAAATACATTATTTTGCCATTTAAACTAACTTCTTAGTTTTTTCCAATTTGGGTGCTAAAAGGAGGTACTTTGAGATACATCTATTTGCCATTTAAATTAATAGTTAAATTTACAAATACACCATTTTGCCACACGACGTAACTTTCACCTGGTCGGTGCACGTCAAGATACACCCTTTTGACAAATAATTATACAGTCAACCGAGGGCGCTGTCCATTACATAGTGCCTTTTTAGTGGAATACTTTGCAGCCATTTTGCAGCAGCTGGACTCAGCGCGCGTCTGCATACTGTGCAGTAGTCAAGCAGCTTGATAACTTAGGCATACATACCACGTCTTCAGTAATTTTAATTTTAAATGATTTCTGCTGCAAAATGGCAAGTAGAGGGAAGATTATGCTACAGCTGGCTTTGCAGAAACAACGTAAAGGTAAGGCAATAGCCTACACAGATTCAATGTAAATTAAGTTATATATTATAACTAAGTTATAAGTACTACTAGCCTAGCCCTGGCCTAGTTAATTATCGTCCATGATCATGTACGTAATTCGCCGCATTCGTGAAATGACGCACTTACCTTTGGCTTAGCATTTCTCGGAAAACTTACAAAACTATGGCGTATTACTGGTTGCATAAACTTATCTACATGTAAGTCATGCTTGTTACAAAAATAACAATCATAGTGAAATTGTATGATTTACTGGAAAGTTAGTGCTTGTGAAAGTGCAAAAAGTTGTTTAACAAATAATGATTATTGATTTTACTAGATATAAATATTAAGGGGTGTACATGACCTCAGTTTTTTTCATGAACATCTGTGATTTTATTGTTCTATGCAGCAGCTGTCAATAAGCTGTTATGTTGTCTGTGGAAACCAAAATTTCTGAATGCTTTGCATTTGCAATGATTTTTTTAAAGAAATACTGATCCGCAAAATGGACACATTCCTTACAGAAGAAGCGAACGAAGACTACTTAATTCATTGGTGTTTACTTCGTCAGTAATAGAAAAGTATTGAGAAAATGAAACATTAATATCATGGTTATGAAAAGAAATCTTTTATTTGACAAAATGCTAACAGCATTTTTATACATTTAAAAGGTTTAAATTACTTTTTGAAAAAGTTTCAACCACCTTCAGTTTTTGGTCTTTCAAGAATATTGATTAAAAGTTTTGAGAGCTCCAAATTATGCCATTTTATTTAAACAAATTTAAAAAAGAGAATCCATCAATGAAACAAACTGAAACACCAAACTGCTAATTTCATTTGTAACTTACTGTCCGGTTGATGATATAAGTAACCTTATACATGTAGGTACGTCATTTAGGGTAAATTGAGGATGTGCAAATTGAGAACGTGTACACGCCGGCCACATTGTGGGGTAACGTTAGGTACGCAATCAATAACGTTAGGCCTACGGGGGATTTTGTTAATAATTAATTTCATTTAATTAATAATTGGCCTACACAAGGCCCCTAATTGTTTTTATATTTGATTTATAATGCCCTAATAACTGGTTCTACGTACATGTATGATAGTTGGAGAGTCATTGGGATTGGCAAATATGTTGTTTATGAACCAGTTGAGTAGACCTGGCCTAGGCTAGTAATGTTAATAGTAGTATATAAGCATAGCAATTTGCAATAATTTCAAATTGGGCAACCATCTAAGTAACTAAGTCAAACCAGGCACCATAATTCATAAAGGTATGGTTGGTTCATAGTAAAAAAAATCATGGGCTAGTTTTGTGCCATTTTTTTGTGCCATTTGTTTTTCTTGTACACCTATCCCCACCCATCACCAAACAAAATACAAATGTTGGCCTAGAATACAAATTACGATTCAGTTAAATCCTCTTTGAAGCATGCCAAAAGTCGTTATAATGACGCTATAGTCCAAGGCCAGTTTTAAATGCAATTTTGGTACCAAATCATGTTCCACAGAAATAACACCTCGTCATAATGTCTTGAGTATAAAGTCAACTGGTGCAGGCGTTAATTCAGCTGTCTCTGAAAGTGTTTGGACAGATCACAATGCAGCCACTATTGCATCACAGTCAGCAGCTTCTCCCAGTCTTGATCTTCCAGCTGCCATGGGTCTTCCACCTGCCATTGATGTACCCTTAGCAAGCTTAGCTGAAACTACATGCTCCAGTGCTGCAGCTACTGCATCTCATGATTCTGACATGGAATCCGGTGACCCTATGGCCAACTGCACCATTCCAGAGACTGCAGCGACTAGCTGTTATAGTTCTTCCATACAAGACCATGCCTTGACGTATGATGTGCCAACAACAACTGGTCATTGTAGTGTGTGTCATCACCCTTTAATTCACATGGTTCAGAGGTACCATTATCTACAAGCATGATTCTTTCAAAAGATCTGGATGATGATATTGACATGCTGAGTAAAAGTGGGGAGGAGGATGTTCTTATTGGTAAGTTATATATCTATGTTATTGCATTCATTTCGAACATGAAAGACAACAATAATTGTTTGTGTTGCATTTATGCATATACATGTAGGTCATTAATGTTTGTATTTTAATGTATTGTTTTTACAGAAAATATCACCTTATGCCAGTCAACTGAAACGGCAATCAAGGAGCTGATGAACTGCCTGGAAAGCGACATTAATCTTGGTAAGGTACAATGTAAATTTGCATTTTCCCTCATAAACTTATAATTATGTGAGGTAATGAGACCATTTAAAAGTACACAAGTTCATCCACCCCTATAAGGTCTTTGAATTAATGTCCCTGGTCATAAGAAAACATGTAAATCCTGTAGGTTAAGAAAATGTGTCGGTGATGTTTTTAAAGGAATGGGCTTGTTATTTGTATGGAGGATGGGTAAATCATCTTACATGTGCAGCCCATAGTGGTTTTAGAGCACCAAATGACATGAACACTGTTTTTAATGTTTTTATTGATGTGGATACAAAGTGTTTAAGGTGCTTATTTCATAAAATAAAGTTGTATGGTGCTGATGCAAATCTGTGTGGTGATGTATGTCACATCTTAAAATTCCAAGGGAAACACAGAGTTAGTTACCTTTGTTACCTGAAAAGGCAGGCTGCATGGTTTTAATTACCATCAATACTCACTTGCGTTCAGTAATCATAAATAAGCACAGGGCTTAAAAAGACAGGGGATTAAATAGTTTCGAATTTCGACAAAAGTGTTAATGACAAATAACAGATGTCTTGAGAACTATATGTATGAATACTTACACTTTGATTTAACTTTTACAGCTGAAACAGGCACAGCTTCATCTCCTGCTCATTTACAGTTGGCAGCTTCCTGTGCTAGATGTACTCCTGTTAGATGCACATATATATTGCCCAAACCTGCCAATTCCACTCTGAATCTTCCAGCTGCCATGGGTCTTCCACCTGTCATTGATGTACCCTTAGCAAGCTTAGCTGAAACTACATGCTCCAGTGCTGCTACTGCATCTCATGATTCTGACATGGAATCCGGTGACCCTATGGCCAACTGCACCATTCCAGAGACTGCAGCGACTAGCTGTTATAGTTCTTCCATACAAGACCATGCCTTGACGTATGATGTGCCAACAACAACTGGTCATTGTAGTGTGTGTCATCACCCTTTAATTCACATGGTTCAGAGGTACCATTATCTACAAGCATGATTCTTTCAAAAGATCTGGATGATGATATTGACATGCTGAGTGAAAGTGGGGAGGAGGATGCTGTTATTGGTAAGTTATCTGTTATTTCGGTTGTTGTTCTTTGTTCATATTTATTGTTTTCGTTTATTAAAAGGTTCACTTTTGTGGCTTCTAAAGTCAATACATTGTATATAAAATAAGTATAAAATAAATATATCGGTTGCTTCCATGTTCATCCTATTGTATAGGTCCAGATATTCCGATGTTCCTTTCCGCTGAAACAGATATCCAACAGCTTTTGAGGACCGGTATGGCAGGTGACATTAATGAACGTAAGCTCAAAGTGCATTGTTTTTTATCTTGACCCTCTGTGGTAGTCTAGCCAGCTCACGATTTGACAATTATTTTCAGAACCATTAATTATGTTTGTAGCTAGTTCATGAATGATGTTACCAGTTAAAGTATTTCTGAACTACCTGTTTTGTTAATTTTACTTTTTATTATATTGTGCAGATGTTGATTATGATGGACAGCAGCTGCAGCAGCAAGAGCAACAAGAGCAGCAAGAACAAGACGTTCCTGTCATGCCAGTCGTTCCTGTCATACCAGGTTTGACAAATACTACATTTAAACATTCTCATCACGCTTTCAATCTTGGCATTGATTCTAACCTTTAAACCGCTGTGGCAAACTAGCCTTCTCACGTGTAAAACCATAGCTAATTGTAAACGGTATTAGTAATGTATTTTATTTTGAGATAATTATATGATGTTGGTACAGCACACATCCTGTACAGTGTGAGATTTCCTTGGGATATCTGACAGCTTTGATAAAAAATGTGCTTGCCCAAATAAAATAAAAGAAATACAGTCAGCTGAATAAAAATTTGCTATGATTCTTAATAATGCGAAAAGATGATACCCTATGATACAAATCATTTGGTAATTTTTTCACCCATCCCATCTAATGATCTTGAGTATCTCAAAATAGTGCGCATTACATACAGAAAGGAAATTAATTATTGAATTGCACATAATACGTTTGATTTATCAACAGCCAAAAAATGTCGCAGACGAACTGCAACATCAAAAAATGATGCAAATCGGCATAAACATCCAATGCTTCCCCCTTGTACCAGTAAGTGTAGGAGGGAATGCACTAAACACATTTCAAAGGCTCAACGAGAATCAGTGTGGAGCCACTACTGGGAGATGGAATACGACAGACAGCGAGACTGGATTGTACAAAATGTTGAACAAAAGCCAAAACTTTCCAAGACAAATTTGGCACAAAGATCACGCCGTTCTAATACCATCATTTGGAACCTTGGATCGAACATCGTGTGCAAGACCTTTTTCCTGCATACCCTTGGATACAGGAATGACAAGATGGTTTTCTCAGCTTTGCGTCACATCAAAAAAGATGGTAATATCGTTGTAGGAACATATGGCGATAAACGTGGGTGCCATGAGCCTCATAACAAACTCTCTGCTGAGTATCGGGATACAGTTGTAAGGCACATTGAATCCTTTAGGCCACATATTTCCCACTACAAACGGGAACATGCACCGAATCGCAGATACCTTCCATCAGAATTGTGTGTCTCATTGATGTACAACAACTTCAGTGAAAGTGTGGAGCATGTGTGTTCATATACATACTACCTTCAAATATTTCAGTCACTCAACATTTCATTCACAACACCCACTAATGACTTATGTAAGAAATGTTTCGTTCATGATAAGTCACACCCGAAGATGCACATGAGTGTTCTACATGCGAGTGTTCAGAATGTTTAGTTTATCCCAGTCACAGGCTACATGCTGCACAGGCAAGATCAGCCTTACATGATGATATGCAGAGGATGACTACAGATGAGAAGTTGCTAGTTGCAACTGTCGATTTGCAGAAAGCTATAACAATTCCCAAGGTTCCCACGAAAGACCACTTCTTTTCACGCAAATTGGTTGTCTTCAATGAAACTTTTGCAACCCCAGGTAAATATGGGCAAACAACATGCGTTCTTTGGCACGAGGCCGAAGCTGGCCGAAGTGCAAGCAACATTTGCAGCTCCTTTGTTGAGTTTATTCGGAAACATAGAGACAAGGAGGAAATAATTCTCTATGCAGACAATTGCTGCTCACAGAATAAGAACTGGACATTGTTGTCAGCATTGCCAAGGCTGGTGAACAGCGCATCTGTTGCTACTCAAAACATAACAGTGAAGTACCTTGAGCCAGGACACACTTTTATGGCAGCAGATTCAGTCCATGGAAACATCGGCTCAAAGATGAACAGCCAGACGTACATACATGACTTCACAGACATAGTGGAACTCATCAGTTCCTCTCGCAAGAACATAAAGTGTGTGATAATGGATCATACCTCAATGATTCTGTTCACAAACCAAGCAAAGAAAGTGAACGTGGTATTGAAGGATGTCAAGGTGGTAAAGTTCTGTCGTGGGTCTCTTAACATGTTCATTAAGACATGCCATAATGCAAACACCTACAAGGAGGTAAGTATCCTGAAAAGAGCTGAAGTCAGAGAGATAGAGTCCAAAATGGCCGCAAATCAAAACACAGTCAACTGCCTACCACGAATGGAAAAGCCTAGAGGTATACCACCAATTAAGAAGACAGAATTACTGAAACTTGCTGTCGCAATGCCACCCCACAAGAAGGCATTCTATCAGAACCTTGTTGCTACTGAAGGTATCAATGATCTTGAAGTAGAGGTCTAATGTGGTGTGTAAGTGCCTGAGGTGACGAGTTCTTACAGGTGACAGACCCGAGTTGTTACATTTCTTAAAGCCCTACCTCGAATTGGGAAGGATGTGATTTCGTGGTTGACGAGTTAGTTGTTAAAATACTACTTATTAAAAAATTATAATTGATATAAAACATTTCTGGATGTTTCCCGCCTGAAATGTTCACATATGAGAGAATGATACGACACGTAAACGTTTAAGGGTTGTATGTGTTGATTTGTATTCTAAATTTATGTTACACTAAAACGTTACAATCTTTCTCAGAGGCAAACTGCTCCAGTTTGCCTTTGCCTCTGAGAAAGATCGTGTCAGTCTAAACGTCAGGCCCTTCTAACTTATAAGTATCATACATTTCAGGTCAATATAGTTGGAAGCAGTTTGCAACAGCCTATTATTTTAACCCTAACTCCCTAGACAACAAAGGCAGTTGGAGGATTTTGAAGGATTTTTATTGTTCAGTAACAATGCTTAGGGACTAGTTAGGGTTAATTGCCAATATTTTTGTTGTCATACGCAATTCAGGGAGTAATATAAAATCCGCATTAAAATTACATTACTAATGTAAATGAATTGTGTTTAAATATTTGAATGGTCACAAATTAATTTAACCGAACTACATTATTATTGAAGAAAAAACATTAATTTTCAGTGTTGTTAATTGCCTTACAATAAATCTTCGAGTATTATAATGAAGTTTCAGTTATATAACACAAATGATTTGGTTAGAACCGTTTACTGAATTCAATATTTAAATATATTATTTTTGTCTGCAATGGTAAACGAATGTGTCATGATATTACAGGGTATACTTTATTGAAGATTGTTTGCAATATGAACTGCATTTACCAACCCAGCGTTTGTAATTACTTTGCAATTATTTATGCTGAGGGGAATGCTTTCAATAGAGATCTCTAAATTTTGTGCTAAATAAGAATTCATTTAAATTTTGACCTGGTATCAATATGATTGTTCCAAGGGAAAAACATTTTGAATGATATTATTTGTATCGGGTTGCATTTTTAATTTTAAACTGGAATAAACTTTAAACAATTTATTATTACACATGTATTATTATTTTGTTTTATCTCTTTAAAAAAAAAAATTTTGGCGGGGGGGGGGGGGGTTGTAGGGTGACTGGTTGTGGATGTGCCAATTCAACTTTTAATGCAATTTCATTTTATGCAAATGTTCTGGACAGGTTTGTGTGTTCCGAATTGGCAATACAATTTTAATTTAATTTAAATATTAATTGTAATTAATCTCGTTTTCAAGTTAAATTACACAATAATTGTTAATTATATGATATTAATGTTTTAATGTTTAATGTTTTTTGGCCTGGTGTGATTGTGACAAGGGAGCGATAATGGTTTCAGGACTAAGTTCACTACTAACCGTAGTGGATATTTGTAGGGACTGGTTGGGATTGTGCCAAGTAAAGTTTAATGCAATACCCTATAAACGTTTATAAAAAATTTACATGCAATAAAATTTGAATTCACCATAAAAATTAATTGTATTTAGACTCATTTCTTGTGTTATGGTAAAATGATATCAAAAACATACGCCCTTTTCCCGTTTCAATTCAGTTATTATAACGAATTAAATGAAGATACACCTTTTTACCAAATTACTTCTAATTCATTTTCAGACTAACATTAGATACATCCTTCTGTTATGAAAACATTGCTTTTTGGCTTGATGATATTTCATGGTAAAAAGGCTCAACTTTTTTAAAATCCATATCATTAAAAAACTAGAAATCACAAGGAAAAAATTTTTTGTCTCACATTAAACAAAAACATTTACAAGCCAAGGTAGAAAAATATTTTGCTTTCGAATGTAAAATGAAAAAAATGTAAGACCTTGAACTTTCAAATGGGTTTTTCTCAAAACATGTTTTTTCAAGTTACACCCTTTTGCCATGAGGGTCCTTGAGCAGACATTCGTGGGTAAATATTGCAAGTTAAATATGTTTTAAGAGATCTAGTTAAGAATACGATCGTAACTGTATGTAGTGTAGCCATGCATAACAAGTTAGGCAGGCATGGCAGGGAGTTATGATCATATTTTTAACAAAAATATTAATGCGGGATGGTTGCTGTGTAACGTTAGAATTGCTGGATCGTCGCGTCGTAATGTTAAATTCAGCATACGAAAAGTGCATTAAGTTGTTGTTTGTAAAACTTGAAAAAGGGGTTACCCAGTCACGTTAAGTTGGATTAGAAGTGCATGCTCTCTGCTGTGTACATATACATGTACACAGCAGGGGACATATGTGCTACATCATGTAACGTAGTCCCCACGAACAGAAAGTGAAAAAAATGGTGGTTTGATGTGCCATTATGATTTGAATATGCACTCCCATTCTCTGAATTGTGTGCCTGTTTTTTTTATTTCATCATAATTTTCATTTTCAAAGATAACCCTAATATTCATTGGGGTGGACAAAGCAGCACTTGGCTGTCTGTGCTAGCTGTTATTCTTCCCTTCTGCAACATGTTCTTTTTAGAATTTGAAACAAAATCATGCCTGCATCTCCACCCATGCTGCTCCCTCATGATTTACTTCATGCACATTAGCTTTGAACAAAGGCAGTGGAGACTTTGCAGATGAAACATAAGTAGTCATTGAGATATGAATATGACCTGTGTTACAGTGGTAGTATAAATACTAATAATTATTGATTTAAAGTTGTCACAAGAACAAAATTGCAGAGAAATTGAAACAGTGTGCCAACACTGCATGCACAGAGTAGAATACACATATACACACACGCACGTACACACACACACATTTTCTAGAAACTTCTGTGGCCAAAAGTTTGGATGGGCGATACCATTTTCATGCGAGGTAGTACAAAAGCAGGGTTTTAGCAATAGATAATGGAGTGGTGGTAAAATTGGGAGGGTGAGCCATAAAAAAAATGGGTGGGTGTCGTATTTTACAGGCTCTACACTTGCATGAACAAGCTGTTTTTCCCAACACGCAGGAAAAAATTGTGTACTGGTTTGAAAACACCAATAAAACAGAAATAAATACTTCATATTTGTTTTTACCATGTTATAGGCCTATTATACAATTACAAGTGTACACAGAAATTGGGCTGGAAATTGGACCGAAAGGCCCAAAATTGTTTGTGCTCATGTTAGCAAGTATAAATTTCCAATTTAGTTGACAAACAATTTGAACTACAGTTAAGGGGACTTGAAGCTAAGAAAATTATTTTTTTCATATTGTACTATTTGTCGTATTATTATTATCATCACAGAGACGCTATACAACTCCAAAAATCATGTTTTCCCATAATAACGGTAAATGTTGCCATGGTAACAGTGGCCATATTGGATTTTTAAATATAATTACGAAAACATGTTTTATGAGAAAAGTATGAGGTTTTTTATGCACAACTGGCATTAAATGCTGAATGCAACAGGATGCAACAGTTGTAAAAAGTTGTTGCATTTTGTTGCATGTGAGCAGTCATGAGAAGTAACAAACTCAGTTGTATCTTGTTGCACTGAGCAGGGTAGTAGCCTCGGTCAACTGTTGTATCTTGTTGCACTGAGCAGGATGGTGTATGCCAAGTTGCACCTGTTGCACTTTGTTGCTTTCAGGGTAATGGAATTGATAGCTGTGTGCATGCATATGGGTATTGTTGTATCCAGCAGGGTTCAAACTTTGATAACAGTTGTATATTGTTGCATTCAGCAGGGTGGTAAGCAAATGGTGCTAGGGGGTTAGGGTTTGAAGTTATCACAGAACTCATTTTTAAAAATTGTTTTTCTTTCTCGTGTGTTTTGAATGCCCAAAGGTGATTCACAAAATGGGCAATTTTGTTGGTTTCAAGTCCCCTTAAGATAAAAAGTTGCAATTTAATTTTTTCAAAAAGCAAAATGAATGTACATGTAATTTTATTTTTTTATTTCAATTCTCACTCACAGATAATGGTTTTGACATGGAATCATTAGCCCTGCTGACCGAGCAGTTGATTGGAGAACTGGTGCCAAAAATAGGACAGAGACTGAAATTTCTTCAGAGATGGAAAGAACATGTGAGCTTAATGTTTTTGATCATTTTTTGAGACATTAGACATGCTGTGCTATAAGTGCTTACAGAAAACTCCTGGTGGGATCAAGGATTTATTAAATCACTTGAAATATATACACCGTGTTACATCACAAACCTCTACACAAATAATCTGTAGCCAGAATGGATGCAAGGAAACATTTTCTTACACAGCAGCCTACAAGAAACATCTTTTGTCAATGCATGTAGCCGAACTAGAAAACAATAATTTTCAACCAGGACATGCCGTTGGACAAGAGGAGGATGAGGATATGGATGTTGGACCAAATGAAATAGATTTCATTCAAGGTGATGAGGCAAATGAAACTGTAGAGGACATCCACCAAGGTGTTGCTATGTTTATAGCAAACATGAAGGCATCATATGTTCCACATCAATTTATCAAAACTGTTATTGATGAGGTAGATGAATTGACTGGGAATATTGTTGATCATTTGCAAAAAAAGGTTGTGACGCTTGTAGAAGAAATCAAGGCAGGCAGAATTCCTGACGCAGAACAATGTGACAAAGTTCTGCAACACTTTGATGAGTTAAAAAAAACATTCAATGGCTTGAGAACTCACCATCAACAACAAAAGTACTTTAAAGAACAAGGAGTGTTCATTAGTCCTGAAGAGAAAACTGTTGGTAGGACTTTTGTTTCCCAAGTTGACAGTTCCACTGGCGGAGTAAAGCAAGTTCTTAAGGATGACACTTACCAGTATATTCCCATTGATAAAACAATCAAGAAACACCTTGAACGTCCTGGAATGATGTCTGCAATACTAAATCATCAATCTTCTGGAAATGATGATTTGTTGAAAACCTACCGGGATGGTAGTTATTACAAAGGCAAATTTAACCAGGCAAGGGAAGTAGTCATCCCCCTGTTGTTATATAATGATGATTACGAAGTAGGTAATCCCTTAGGTTCTAGGAAAGGAAAAAACAAGATTAGTGGATTCTACATAAGTCTGCTGTGCTTACCTGTACAGTTTCAAGCAAGTTTATCCAATATATTACTAGCTGCTTGCTGTAAAGAGTACTGTTGTTGCCAAATATGGTGTTGACTGCATTCTCACATCAATTGTACATGACTTAACACAGTTTGAGATGGTTGGCCTTCACATTTCATGTAGTTCTTTTACGGGCATGGTCAGGCCAGTTCTATTCCAAGTTATTGGCGACAACCTAGGCCTCCACCAAATACTCGGATTTTCAGCATGTTTTACAGCTAATTTTCCATGTCGGTATTGCAAAGCCTCAAGGCAATCAACACGTAAACAGCTCAAAGAGGACATAACACTGCTAAGGAATGAAGAAAACTTTGCCAAAGATATTGTAACAGCCAATCTTTCAGAAACGGGCATCAAAGAGATTCAAAATTGAATCAAATACCCAGTTTCCATGTGACAAGAAACTATGCGCCAGATGCCATGCACGACTTTCTTGAAGGAATTATACCACTGGAAATTAAGCTTATACTATCTGCACTTGTCAGTGATGGATGTTTCACCCTTTTGGAGGTGAATAATCGAATATCATCATTCAGTTATGGATTTACTGATAAGAAGAATGTTCCCAGCCCAATTTCTGAAGCAGCCCTCACTAATCCTGGTGGTGCATGTGGACAAACAGCTGCACAGATGAACTGTTTGATTCAGTACCTTCCCATAATCATAGGGGACTTGGTTTGTGAAACATCAGATGTGTGGGAACTTTTGCTACTTCTGCTTGATATTTACAAACTTGTAATGGCTCCAAGCATCAGTAAGGCAGGCACAGTGTTTTTGAAACAGTTGGTACATGATCACCACAGTCTGTTCCTTGATTTATTCCCAGACCGTCATCTTATAGCAAAGCAACACCATGTTGTACACTATCCAAGGATAATTCAACTGCTTGGGCCCCTGCAACAGTATTCTAGCATGAGGAAAGAGGGAAAGCATAAACCCTTCAAAAAATGGGCTCAAGCCTGTAATAACTACCAGAATATCACCAAAACAGTTGCTCTCAGACATCAGCAGCAGCAGAGCTAAATTTTCCTTAAGCGAAGTGAAGGATGTGAAATAAACATCAAGCATCAGCTCCCAGTTCAGGTTTCAGCACTGGGTTGTTCAGATGAGGTGTGTTCAGTCTTCGGTTGTGCAGAAGATACTGTTGTCATCCTTGCAGAAAGCCTTGAAATTCAGAGCTATATATTCAAACCAAATTCCTTTGTGCTCACAGATTGGAATGAAGATGGACCACAGTTTGCAAAATTGGAGAATATTATTGCAATGGACGACACCGTGTACTTCATTGTGCATCCTTGGAAAACTCTGTACTTTAACAGACATGTGCAAGCACATGCTGTTGTGGCATGCAGTGAATCTTCTAAGATTTTAAGACCAACTGATCTTTTTGCCTGTCGCCCATTTCATGCCACTAAGTGTCACAATAAGGAAGATCACACCTGGTATGTGACTACATCATTCAACATTTGTAGCCTACGTAAACCTGATTTCCTCTGGTAGGTATAACCTAGTAGTAGTACACTTGTGTATTGTATTGCCAGCTAAACCTTGACTGGAATGCTGGATATAAATGGTCAGAGACATTGTTTTAAAATTGTGAATACAAATAATTGACCAGTTCAAAATGCATGACCTCCAACCTTAGTGTGATCATGCACATTGCGCCTTTGCTTACATGCAACAACAAGTGATTAAGCAATACTCGAATCATGCCCATGAAATCATGAAGCATCTTCTGGTCAGCAAGTAAATGAAGAAAAGGTTTTTTCTCAATATCTCAAAGTAAACCCATATGGAATTTCCTGGCCATTTGCAATTGTCCCATTTTTTAAATTATCTTATTATATACTGATATTCCACAGTTCAGAATCGGAGAACCAGTGCAAGTACTTCAGATTGCACCAGCAAGTATTCAAGGGGCCTCACCAGCTTCTATTGAGGTAGACCTGACAAATGAGTGACTTGTCATATGTGTCTGAGACAGACATATCAGACTTGCTAAGTCAGAGTAGTGAAGATCAATCAGCAGTTGAGGAGCCAATGCCACCGTTAAAGAGAGCAAAGAAAGTCCTTTTTGTAAGTACATAACATAACTGAAGATTTAATTTCAAACCTGAATACTCAAGGGACATGCACTAACAATGATTTTTAAAATCTATTTTGTTTTCAAGTTTGTTTTTCTTTTTAATTTTCTGATCATATAGTATTTTCAGATGAGGTCACTAACATTCAATTTACAATTGCAACGTTAAAGAATTTGTGGTACTTCATGCATTGGCACACTACTGTGCAACAGATCTATAGAAGGCTGAGGGGCTATATGCTTATACTGTCGGGAACCTAGAGTATTCCTCCCATTCAATATGTGACACTCTTAAAAAACTTTATACAGAAACATTTAACACCTTTCCTTCAATCTTAAGTTCATGCATTGCAGTATTTCTTAGGCATGTTAGGGGTGATCTGACATGGTGTACTTTCAAATCTCAGCTGTGGTCAACTCTTATTCACGTTGACACAATCTTTCTCTTTAAGCATTTAATTTATATGAAGTTGACTTTGATAAAATTGTTTTTGCCGAGTTAATTGAAAGGGGGCAATGTTTGGCACAAGGGTCTGGCTTCATTTGAAAAACTTGATTACTTGCACTGTGTGGAAGATGACAACACAATTCTCCCCACCTTTGGTTTCACATTGTGAAGCAAAATTCACAATACTTAATGCGTATGTGTCAATATATTTCTCTGTAGGATGTACATGAAATACTGAGCCAAACATCCCGAGGCAGGAGGGCGATTGATTTCATCAATCGGAACAGTTTTGCTGCAAAGCAACATCGTTGTGAAATGGTCGCAACGCCGCGTGATGAGAATGTTTTGGATATTGTTTCTGTGACGAAAATACCCCTAGGTTTAAGTCATTTTCGTCAGTTTTACCTGATAATTAATTCCTGGTAACTGTAATTATTTCCGGTGATATTTCCAGTAACTTTAGAGTCTTTATTTCCACTTTTAATGATGTATAAATCCACTCATTTGTAGCTGTTATCTTTTATTCACGCGTGCATTCTGTCACATATACACACATGTCATGCATGTAAACACAACCGTACTAATCCAAGATGGCGTCTCATGATTGGTGAAATGGTTGTAAATTATTATCTAGTTTTTCGATCAGGAAAACTTAAATCTTTAGCACTGGAAAATTCTATTATTTTATGTTCTATAAGGTTTTATTCTTTTGATGTTTATTGGAATGAAACTTTTTGGATGGTAAAATTAAGTAGAAAAACGATAGAGATGATCGTCTGCTCAGTGTTGAGAAAGGCTCATAAATGTTCATGAGATGTCATTTACTATTTTTCAATGAAAATGAGCTTTGTTTACGTTCATTCTGGAACTCGATTTATGGAATTATTTAGAGGATAGTATTACTTAATTAATTCATTCTTTCATTTAATGGAAAGGATAATTTACATAGGATATTTCAGCTCTTTTATTCGGAATCAAACTGTATAAATATATGATTCTGAGCTGTTTTGTAGTAATTATGTGTGAACTAATTTTGCTCTCGCCGAAATTTAGGGGCGTGGCTTAATTACTATGCGTGATAACTTTCTGTGCGTATGGCGCGCAGTTAAAATAGTATAAATAGGACAAATTTCAGAGTGAGATCACCCTGACCCAGATCATTCTTCGAGCTTGACTTAATAATATTCGTATTGCTGATCTCTGAATATATATAGAAATCTAATACAATTTAGTTATTGGTGGATCATCTAGCCTGAGTGAGGTAAATACAGGTATGTGGAGTTCTGTTTCTAAACTTTGAGAAGAGAAACATTGTGGATATTTGTGAATAATTATACTAATTATTCACCGAATTTATTTGGCATTTTATGAGATGTAAAATTGGAGGAGCGGTGGAGCCAGAAATTTATTGGGGAGCTGTATAGTAACTTTAGAGGAGCTCCGGAGCTAGATTAATCATTGGGGAGCTATATTGCAACTCAGATGAGTTTTGGAGTTATTGGGGAGCTGTAGATTAACTTGGAGGTGCTGTGGAGCTAGATTAATATTTGCGGAGTTAAACTTTCTTGAGGAGCACTCTCGGGGAGCCACTAACTAGAGTTCGAGGAGCTGAACTCTGTGGAGCTATTAGGATAAGGATATTGCTGTACATTGGAGCAGAGGATCCAAGTCGTAAAGTATAGAAATATCTTGGAATAAATTTAATTAATATTCTCCAGTCATAACGTTAGAAGTGGATATTGTAGGAAGATGAGAGCCTAATAGTATCACTTGTGGAATTTTGAGGAGTGGATATTGTTGTTAGCTTATGAAAGCACAGTATTACTTCGGTATTTTAGAGTTAAGTGGATATTGTAGGACGATAGGAGGTTATGATCTTATAAGAAAGTGTTCATAGATTGTGTATATAAACCTTGTGAATTCTTAGTGAGAAGAGAGAATGCCCTCACCATCCGACATGTATTAAACCGTATCATCAACCGTAAACTCCGTCTCAACTCGTATCTTTGCTTATCGTCTGTACTGCATATAGCCTAACTGGTTATATTTGGTGGAGAATCCGGGTATCTCTCACAGCGAACTTTGTCGATTTCACTTCTGCTAACCTAGTTTTTAATGATTACACGGTCTCGACGCTTATCTGCAACAATGGCAACTTCACATTTCGAACCCCTCCTACCTAAGTTCACGGACTACGATGCGGAAGATCCTGAGCTGTGGTTGGACAGATATGAAAGATATGGTCAACAGAAAGCCTGGACGGCAACACAGCAATCTCCCTCTTTATCTAGCCGACTCAGCCAGTTACTGGTATAGAGACTTACCAGCAGCAACCACCGCCACTTTTGCCTCAGTAAAACAGGCATTTCTCCATAAGTATCAGCCCCATGAGGGGATGAAGTGGGTGAGATTAGCTGAGCTGGCGGATCGAAAGCAGCAACCCAACGAGTCAGTTGAGGCATATGTCGCCGACACTGAAAAGAGATGCTGCCAGCTACGCAAGTCACCAGAAGAAAGGATGGAGGTGTGTATCAGAGGACTTCTCCCAGACATCAGGAACCATGTCATCAAATCCCATCCAAAAACAGTAGACGAGGCAATCACTCAAGCCAGGCTTGCCCAATCAACGTCGGTTCAATCTCCTCCAATCTTGGAAGTGAACTCGGCCATTAAAGAACTGGCTAATCAGATAACAGCCCTTCAGTCTCAGCTAGCAACTATCTCCGCTACCCAACCTGCCCCATACACCGAACAGACCCCGAATCGTGGTTACTACGACGACCGAAGGCAACAACAGTTCCGCCCACAACCGAGACATTTTGTTCAGAGAGGACAGCAACAAGAACTGCGACAGCGAGACCGGCAACCAGCCTAATATCACTTGTGAATTTTTGAGGAGTG
Source organism: Zoroaster sp. YZ-2022 (assembly GCA_029582265.1). Lineage (NCBI taxonomy): Eukaryota > Metazoa > Echinodermata > Asteroidea > Forcipulatida > Zoroasteridae > Zoroaster > Zoroaster sp. YZ-2022. The sequence goes on along the minus strand of CM055816.1, from coordinate 99,101,856 downwards.
GATATTGTTGTTAGCTTACGAAAGCGCAGTATCACTTCGTTATTTTTAGAAGAAAAGTGGATACTGTAGGTTAAACCCAGTATCACTTGTTTTATTATTTTTATAGTGGATTTGCAGGCGAAGGGCGTGGCATTAATTAAGGTTTATACGAGACTGGATTATATTAGTCGGAGTGTAAATTATTTCTCTGGCAGCATTAATTGAGATATTTATCGAGAGCCTTGTAGATTTAAGAATGTAAATACATGTGCAGTTCTTTGAGGAAGAAGTGGTTTATTTGTAAATAAAACAATTGTTCTTTTTTTGCTGAATTCAAACCTACTGTGTCTATTCTAAGTCATTCCTCTTTCAAGTGATTTATTGTTAGTGTAGGATCTCCTTTCACCCGGTCATATATTTTGACAGCGGACCCTAGTCTACCAACTAGAGATACTAAACCGGTGAGGCGGAACTTTGGTGGTTTAGGCCTTTAAATTTTCCGCCTGGTGGCAGCGCTATCGACAACGAACCGTGAGGGAGTCGACCCCCGACTCCCCCCCCCCCCCTCGCATTTTCCGCCACATTTCCATATGGAAAATAAAGATAAATTTTCATTCTTCGTTGGGGGTCTGACTGAGAAGGTGACACGCACACATATTTATGCTTTAATGCTTTTATGAATGAATAAATGTTGAATCTTATGTGATATTTATAATCAACTGGAAGTCTCTTGAAGTGAATACTTCTTGTGAATGTTTATATCCTCTCCGGACATTGAACAAGTCAAACATTATTTCCACGTCTCCGCAAGCTTATCTCTCAGAAACCCCGACTAAAAGATACAACAGTCCTCTATTGTTCAACGTCCACTATTTGAATGCGTATACAACCACCCTACCCACTCCTCCCCCACCCACTCCTCGATCCACCCCATTTCCCTTCCATGACTACCAAGTGCAAAAAAATAATCCCAATCAGTCATATTTATATAATAGGGACTGTCTCTAATTATTATGTTTTCACAGAATGCATGTGAGCTACACGGGGCACAGGAACAACTGGAACGGGCTACTCTCACGCGAATTGAACTTCTTCATCAAGCTGCCCAGGCTGGCTGTAACTGCAATGGAGTGTGGCTGGACTGTGCTCGAGAAATATTGATTCAAAATAAAATTGAGATAAGTACATTTGTATACGGCATATATGTGTTGTTACATAAGGGGAGAAGGAAATACAGATACATAATGATAACCGGGCCAGCAAATTGTGGCAAAACGATTTTATTGAATTAATTAAATAACATATTCAAAACCTTCACCAATCCAGAGTAGTATGTATGCAGCATCTTGACCTTGATTGTGGAGGGATTGAGGAGGGATTGAGGAGGTCCTCCTCAATCCCTCCTCAATCCCTCCACAATCAAGGTCAAGATGCTGCATACATGTCTGGGCGCGCGCGTGACTCCCTCCACACAAAACTGCACACAACTCAATCCCTCCACAATCAAGGTCAAGATTCCCTGGCGCGCGCGTGACTCCCTCCACACAAAACTGCACACAAGTTCCTCCCCTTGCCTCCTTCATCTATCTAATATATACACATATATATATATATATATATATATATATATATATATATATATATATATATATATATATATATATATATATATATATATATATATAGCGCAAGCGCAGCATCCATATTGATGATTTCGGGTGGAGGTGTGCAGTTTGTGTGGTGGAGGGAGTAGTGCGCATGTCGTGTCTTAAAATAGAATGGACATCGTTGATTGGTTGAATGTTTGTGCGTTGTTTATGGAGCAACCACACACTCTTTGTGATTGGTTGTTTCGGCGACGCGAAGGATGGTAGAGTATAAAAGACGGAAATTTTAATTCAAACTCTCATATTTTCGCCAATATTTTCATCAAGAGATCGAACAACACCCTTGTCAGTATGGCCACTCTTTTTACTTTTTTCGACTATGTTCGAAATAATCAAGAAATATCGATGATCGAAAGAGAGCGAACCCGAATAAACGCAGATCCCGAGTTACGTGACTGGGAGCAGATCCCTAAAAACTTCCCACACATCGAAGTAATCTCCCAAATGGAGGCGTTAAAGTATGCGGTAGTGATGGGCAACCTGGAGTACGCCAGGTTTCTGGTGGCAAGTAATCCAGCGAAATTCAAGTAATCGAAGTTCATCCAAGACTGGCGAAAACCATAAAAACAACCGGCTCTTTTCAGAGCCAACACATATTCCAAGAAGAGATTATTACCGAGTCTGTTATGAATATTAACTGTTCGATTTAATCATTAAAATAAATTATATTCGTGTACGTCTGTGTTTTTAATAGTAGCTTTGTCTATTGGCAAGAGGATAAGTGTGATGCACAATGTCCCTGTAAACAATTTTTTTTAATCTCATACTTTAACAGTAACGTTAACAGTAACGTTAATTCTAGAAATTATTTCAATCTGACATAAAATATTTTGTTTATTTATACAGAATTTTCTTTCGTCTTAGCTTAATTTGTTCTTTTTTTGGTTTCATTTCTAAATTCCAATAACTAAATTGTATACATTTTATACAGTCTCTGACGAAAAACAAAGTAACCTACATTATTTTTCATCTATAAACCTATCCAACTTCACTTCATCAATAACTTTATACAGAACAAATCAACAGCTATACAACGTGTACCTATGCATTAACTGTACATAGCGCGCAAAGGGTCAACGCACTGTGAGCCAGTCACTGACCTAACTAACTTATGTGTTAATTGTCTGCTGCACATCAATTTGTAATCTGACAATAACAAACAAAAACTCCTAAAAAAATCACGAATTATTACTCCTTATTATTCTACTTACTCTCTTTAAGATATCCAATTATCCAACTGCCTTAAATAAACTCCAATACAGCCACATTACTTAGAAAAACCTAAAGTACGAACTATTGCTGTCTCCGTCAGCAGCCATGTTTGTCCAAGTTTTACCAAAGCACGATGGGAAAAAGGTAAAAAGGCGCAAAAGTCATCGATTAATTTTCTGACCAAAATCTGAAAAAAGGGAGGAGTTTATTAACCATTTGTAATAAACAATTTTATAAAATATCAATGTATCGTTTTGAAATGTATAAATTGTAAGTGATCATTCACAGCTGGCCAAGCAATAGTTAATAATACTGTCAATTATGAAAATCATAAAATGTGATTAACGAACAAATAAATGAATGAATGAAATTACTGTCAGTATCGCGCGCACAGTATCGCGCGCACAGTATCGATTCTACTGTTAAAACGTTATTTATTACATTTCATTAACAGAGGGCGCTATTAATTAATTATGCTTGTCAGTTTTCTCCTTTAAAGCTCCTCCCCGCATTACTTTCTGGCTACAATCATTCGTTTCACAGAAGTATAAAATCCACCCCGGCGTGTTCTCATACCTTTTGTAATGTTTTTTTTATATATTCCTTAAGGGAAGTAGAAAGGGGAGGGACAACAACGTACGAAGACAGACAAAAGAACGACTGTACATGAAGCTATTCAAGTATGATTTGTTAAATTTAATTTTAACACCAACAGCAATCTTTGACATCAATATATTTTACAGATGGTTTTTAAATTGGTTTTAAATTGGAAAACATTTGATAAACTGAAAAAGCGCAGAAAGGAATTCATTTTGTGGATGGGCAAAACTTCAAAATGCCCACATAATAACCAAAAAGTGGTTAATATGTGGATTGGCCAAATGATTTTGCTCACTTTGTGGTTTTTGTAATAATGTGGTCGTGGTTATTATGTGGTTTGACCCGCTATGAACTTTGAATAATAATAATAATAATAATAATAATAATAATAATAATAATAATAATAATAATAATAATAATAATAATGTTTTTTTTATTTATATTCCTTAAGGGAAGTAGAAAGGGGAAGGACAACAACGTACGAAGACAGACAAAAGAACGACTGTACATGAAGCTATTCAAGTATGATTTGTTAAATTTAATTTTAACACCAACAGCAATCTTTGACATCAATATATTTACAGATGGTTTTTATATTGGTTTTAAATTGGAAAACATTTGATAAACTGAAAACATTAAGTATTATTATTATTATTTTAAATCTAACAAATACGGGGCCTTTAGAACATTTTTGGCATTTGTTAAATTTAATTTTAATACCAACAGCAATCTTTGACATCAATATATTAACAGATGGTTTTTATATTGGTTTTAAATTGGAAAACATTTGATAAACTGAAAACATTAAGTATTATTATTGTTATTTTATATTCTAACAAATTCGGGCCTTTAGAACATTTTGGCATTTGTTAAATTTAATTTTAACACCAACAGCAATCTTTGACATCAATATATTTACAGATGGTTTTTATATTGGTTTTAAATTGGAAAACATTTGATAAACTGAAAACATTAAGTATTATTATTATTTTAAATTCTAACAAATACGGGGCCTTTAGAACATTTTTGGCATTTGTTAAATTTAATTTTAACACCAACAGCAATCTTTGACATCAATATATTAACAGATGGTTTTTATATTGGTTTTAAATTGGAAAACATTTGATAAACTGAAAACATTAAGTATTATTATTATTTTAAATTCTAACAAATTCGAGGCCTTTAGAACATTTTGGCTAGACCGAACACTGGGAATTTGCTTGAACTCACGCAACCGTAACCTATTGATGATACTGCACACAACTGAGCACTACTCCCTCCACACAAACTACACACAAAATAAGGTGGGGTGTGCAGTTTGTGTGGTGGAGGGAGTAGTGCGCAAGCGCAGCATATTGATGATTTCGGGCAAGTTGTTGAGATACGTCTGGCTTGAATTGAACTCGTGAAATACAACATTGGTTTAAATAATTAATCCATCAGTCCGTTAAGGTATAGGTTATTCTAACAAAGCCCTTGAAACTTGTTGAAAAAAAAATTGATCATCGAATACATTCGTTTTAATACGGGGAAAGTGTATTCTGATAAAATCGTTCACGTTGACGTCGTTCTTGTTGATATCGGAAGTGGAAAAAAGTCCCACAATCTTGCTCATGGTGATTCCCCGACATCGATGTAACAAGAAGTAGATGGAATATTGACCGCAGACAGCAGACAAGGGTCCCTGTAGGCGTTGATGATTATATTGAGTTTTTTCCGCGTTGTTCTTGAGAAAATTTTTGAACTCGGGTAACTGCGGTGGTAATCCGTAGGAATCAAAATACTCTCCAACACCATCTCTCGTGAAGTACATGTATATTCCTACCCAATGTTGTCCTGGTTTCGTCTGTGTTCACCACAAAGGCACTCGGACGAGAGATAACTTGCTTGGGAAGTTTATCGCGGGCGAACACCCCTCTGAAAAAATGTTTTGTGTAACGGTCTCTATTTAAAATAGTGTTAATTTCCGAGCTGTCCATGGTCTGTGCGTACCCTTCAACTGCTGTAGTCGAATATGATGTTTCGAGCCTGATCTATTTCCAAAATGTTGTTAAATTCCGCGTAGATGATCACGTTGGCAGTTTCCTGTAGCGGAGAGGCAAAGTGCATTTCCAACCGTAGGTTTCCGTGTTTGACAAGGTTAAAGTGTCCGCCAGAAGACAGGTCAGGGGTGAGATCAAAAGCGTACAGTGCATAGCCCTTGGCGAAATCCTCACGACTGATGTCGTTGCCTTCATTCTGGTACATTTTATCTGTTCCCGAGAAGAGGGTGTTGTATGCTCTGACGTAATTATTGGACGCATCGGAAAAGTTCGGTTTGAGTGGAGTATACGGAATCTGATCTCCATCTAGGTACACCGTCAAAAAGTTTGCGTTCAGATGCTGAAAGTTAAAGGGGTTCTTCGAGTAGCGTCCGTTGAACGCTACATTACTCACGCAGCCTATTACAATGCGTGTCGGAAGTTGTCCGAGAAAAGCGTGATCCTGAGTGAGTGTCAAGTTGCCTTGGGGTACAGAGATCATTTTGCAAAGGACACGTTTGATGGGATACTTTGCAGTTCCCTTTTCTAATGCTTTGGCATGACCCAGCATGACCGCGGAGCTCACTTTTACTTTTCTGACAAACACGGACGCGGCTTGAATCATCACCTTATAGGTAGGGTTGACCCCTGAAGCCATCAGGCAGAAAGCATCACTACTGCGTATAAGTTTGAGTTTAAGATCCACCCCGTTTAGCATGTGTCTGTCTTGGAAGAAAATGTCACTGTGTATGGGACCAATCATATCCACCACGCGGCTTCCTTTGATGTATTGATAGCGGGCCTTGAGTCCCTTGTTGACAGCGTCGTCTGCCGCTAGGGGATCAGCGGTATCCATTTGTCCAGCTGTATCTTTGTAGAGCAATGAAGAGGAAAGTTGGGAAGCCTTGGCATCGTGACCATAACTCAGAAGACTTTCTATCATGGCTCGGTAAGGGTAAGTGGGGGTAGAAGCAGAGATAAGGCGATCGTTCAAGGTCACGTCGATCTGACTGAAGAGAGACTGCAAAAACAGATTGACTGGACCAACCGAAGAGTCGTCTGTCAGATTCGTACCGTCAGCTTTGACCACTTTTGCTTTGATATAGAGTTGTGTTTGGGAAAGATCAACGTAGTCTTCCCCGGATCCAGGTATGAAAAATTCAATAGGCCCTCCATCAGAAATGTTAGCAATGGGATGGAATTCAGTCCATCGACCCTTCTCGATACTAGTCTGGGTGGGAGGGAGTGAAAATAAATCCAGTTCGGACTTGGTGCACTCGCAGGAATGATCGTGCAGAAGAGACATGCTGATGCCACAGAATTGTACAGATAATACTAATCAAAGATGTCAAGTGACCTTTTCGCTCTCTTACTAGGCATAGAAGTGACCCGTCTGTCTTGTGTTTTTCGTTTTATAGACCTGCCACGCGTGACTCGGGTATTAATACTTTGGAGGGCTTGTTTTGTCAGTTGACTTCCGGCTCTCCGGAGCCTAGCTTTGGCTGCTGATTTTATATTCTTTCCTTCCAGTGCATCTTGGGCGATGCCAACACCAGTGCGAAGAGCCTGCCATCCAAACGTCTTCAACCCAGCCTTTAAGAGAGGCATGGCCGACCTGAACAGGCCTCCCAAGATACCACCAAGTCCAAAACCGCGCTGCGTGCGAGGTCCTTCAAACACAGGCAACCCTTGACCCACTTGCTGTGTGTAGTAATCTTCATAGTGTTTAGAGTGATAGGGAATGTATTTAAGCTTCGTCATAGCGATCAGTTGAAGTACGGTGAGCGCCGCTGTCTGAAGTGTAGTTTCACGATGACCCTACCGTTGATAAATGGAATGGGCTCGCCTGTGTCGTCTCTTATATCTATTTCAATGGTGTCAATGACCTTTTCTTTCAGAGGAATGTAATGAGGGTTGTCGTATATTTTTGAAACGATATCTCCATATTTTCCTTCCGCGTTCACGATCCGTAATAAAGGTGCCCTCTTATCACCTACCGTGTTGTACTGGATGATATTAGTATACACGAACATGGAGTGAAATGGATGAACGTCCACAGTGCGAGTGGCTGTTTGGAGACCCATGACGATTTCGTTGTCCTTGAACCCAAATAATGTCGCTAATCGGCCGCGAAAAATCAATCTTGCCCCTCCTCGTGTTTTCGTCACAATTTTTTGAATGTATTTATTATACGATATGGTGACTTGTCCGTCGTGATCGATAGGGGGCTTAAAAGCTGATATAAGTTCTTTAGGTGTGGAATAGTAACCCTCTGCGATCGTGTGCGCGTGTAGACCCTGTGTTCCAGCGTTACATACCATATAATTCTCATCTTGGAATACATTGAGCCAACGGTGTGGATAGACGAACTCGGCCATGGCAACTTCCCATTCTCCCGTTAACGTGAGAGGGGCGGGCAAATTTACAAAGAAGTGAGCCAAAGTGTTGTTGGGATGAACATTCATCGAGCTATTGCTTGGGAGCGTCACGTAAAATGCGGCCTCCATGATTCATTCGTTTGCTTAAAATGGCACATGGCTGACGTCCTGGTCGTCTTTATAGAGCGTGCAACTTGGACACCCAGCTATTGAATTTTTCCGGATATCCAACCCATTTCACCAAGTATTCTGGGTTCCCCCGTCGCCTTCTGGTTTTCAGTATTTTTTCAACTTTGTACAGGTCGTCCTTCTGAACTGCATGTTGTAGTTCTTGCTCGTAGAAAGTTCCCTCAATTGCTCTCCCTCATAATCGTTTAACGTGTACACAGGGGGTAGCGGGGATTCTGGCGTTGATGGTAAACAGTTCGGTGGTCCAGCTTGGTAAATAACTCTTACGGAAAGGCCTGGCGGCCATGCTGATGCGAACCGTATCTCCAACCTCGAACTTGAAGACAGTTTTTAGGGGGTTGAAGTCAGGGGTGTACAGCGCCTGTCTTATTCGATCGACATTGGAAGTATTGACTGACGCGGGGTGGATTTTATACTTCTGTGAAACGAATGATTGTAGCCAGAAAGTAATGCGGGGAGGACCTTTGTATACTGGTACGTGTTGTTGGCCGTGAAATATTTCCACATTTTGTCTTCAGTGTTCTGTTAAATCTCTCAACAATGCTGGCTTTGGTTTCATTATTGGTAGTGAAGAAGTAGATATTCGTTTTCTTGAGAAAAGACTGAAACTTTTCATTGATAAATTCGGTACCCTTATCGGTCTGAAGCAGACGCGGCTTTCTCCCTCCTTTTAAAATCTTTTTGAAGGCTTTCACTAAAGTTGTCCCAGTCTTATCTTTCAGAGGAACGACCCACGCATACTTCGAAAAGACATCGATGCACGTCAGCAAATACCTGTACCCTCGATTGTGTTCTTTGAGCGAGGACATATCTACCAAATCTGCCTGCCATTGGTGATCGATGCCGTGCACTTCGACCCTATTTCTTTTAAAATTTCTCCGTATTGGTTTGTGCAACGTGTAGGTCGGCTGTTCCCGCAACCATACAGTTATCTGTTTCTTTGTGACGTTGATGCCGTCTCTTACTGCAGCGCGGTAAACAGCCTCCACACCACCAAAGGCGGCGGGGTGTTTGGGGTCGTAATACACCTTCTTCAGGTATGCCTCCGCCATCGGTAGAATCCGAGTTTGTAATGATGACGGTGCTTTGACAACAAGCCCATGTGCAACGGATTTTCTTAAGAAAGTGTTGGGGTCCACAGTCGGACTTGGGAGGACAACAGTCCATGGTGAACGAAAACACAAAATGACAAGAAAAGACTCGATACATCTTTTAATATGGAGTCCATTTCGGGTGGCTTGTTTACGGTTCTCTCTCTTCTTTTCTTACCTCGAAGGGAAGGGTGATAGATGTGTAGCTTCGGCAAACAGTCGAGGTAGACCGAACGACTCCTCAGGGTACCCTTTCAGCTCAGCTTTAAATTTAGTAGGATAGTGGGTGACGGGTTCTCGTTCTAACTTGGGTGGTTCTCCGGGTGTTCGCTCTAACTTGGGCTGGTCTTTGGATTCATCACTATTCATTTGCAAGTTCATGGTTAAAGGGGCCTTCCTCTGCCGATTTAAAATGGTGTACCTCTGAAGTGTCTGATGATACAGCTTCATTTTCTCTTCGTCTGTAATATCCTGCCTTTCGAGCAGAGTCCTCATGTCTTCGTCCAAACCGTGCACTACACGCGTTGTTGGAGTTTGTTCTAGCAGTCTTGCAGCTTGCAGTTGCGAAAGTGTGTCGTGTGGAACAAGTACCATTTTCTTGGTGTGTTGCATCGTTACTTGAAGAGCAGACCGGCAAGTGCACTCAAAACAGGGGTAAGTAATGCACCCAGGAATCCACCTTTTTGATGAAGAATTTTTTTCTTCTTCTGGATACTAAGTTTTTTGGTGGAGAGGGCTCTGATGTGATGCTTGTATTTTTTTAGTTTTCTTTTGTCGGCGGGTTTCAGACTTATGTTCCCATTGAGGATGTTGAGGGCACACTCACACACACAAGCGATAAGTTCTTTACTGGCTCCCTGGATCACACCCTGACGCTGTTTGGTATTTCCCTTTGCTAGGACTTGTAGGTACGGAGCGTGGTTCCGCACGCGGTTAGACATCTTCAAATGAATGACGTGCTCGGATCCTCACTTCATTTATACCTTCGGGACATACACAATTGGGTTCTCACCCGGAAAAATGTGGGTCCTTAGTCTCATTTCCTCGGACGTTTCGGGTTTTAGATCAATGAAAAGGTAACCGTAGGGTGGTAAAGTGGCATCTCGGTAGGCTTCGACCATGAACTTTGATTTGGTGGGATACATTTGTTTTGCCAGATGGTTTTCTGGGAAGTGTCCCTAGGATTTTTGAAGAGGATCAGGTAATGTGCGTTGTGACTAATCGTGCGCATTTCTTTGCCCTGATGAAATAAATTTTGGAGAATCAACACAATGGAAAGATTTCTATGATGACTGCCCTTGGTAAAAAGCTCCGTAATCCGTTTGCTGTTGCCAGTTTCAGACATGAGATCATCGATCACTATCATATTGTTCATGGATCGATGTATTTTCGTATGAAGGTCATCTGGAATACCTTCCACAAATTGTATATTACGAACCACGTTTGCCAAATGAGCGTAAGCATGTTGAAACTCTCCGTAGCACCACACGATGTTGTCTGGTGGAGGTTCGATGACCTTTTCATCCGCTGGAACCAGCAAACGTTTTACGAACTGAGTTTTGCCTGAGCCGGTTGGTCCTGCTATCACACAAGTGAAGGGATGTTTCATTTGCGGGTTCATAGTATGAAATGAATACAGAGAGGATTTGTAACTGGTTTAAGTATGACCTAGGGCTTAGGCAATAAATAAGTCAGATAACATACATTTTCTTTCCTTTTTTTTTCACAAGAACAGACCAATAATTTATTTCAACTGCAACTCCAAAAGGAATGATAAAATAGCTTCATTCAACTAAATTTATTTTAGTGTTTAGAAACATGTCCCGTACAAAGTGTTAACTTTATTGACTTATTTGTTATTTGTTATTATTATTATTATTATTATTCTTCTTCTTCAAAGTTCATAGCGGGTCAAACCACATAACCACGACCACATTATTACAAAAACCACAAAGTGAGCAAAATCATTTGGCCAATCCACATATTAACCACTTTTTGGTTATTATGTGGGCATTTTGAGGTTTTGCCCATCCACAAAATGAATTCCTTTCTGCGCTTTTTCAGTTTATCAAATGTTTTCTAATGAATTGTTTTAACATGTTCAAAGTTTTAACAACAAACTTAAAGACTGAAAACTTTTAATGTATGGAAATTTCTCAAAATGTTTTTCTCAACATTGTAACTTATAAAACAACTATTTTTTTTATTCAAAGGGGGTCCACGTTCAAATTAACAATTAAATCATTAAATTATTTGGTGTCCTTTAGTATCTGTAATAGAAGAACTATCTTCAAAAATACAAAAACAACATATGGCAAATTGATAATACTTATTGCAGATGAATGAACTAAAATAATCGTCTTCTAACCTTTGCGTTCTGTTCAAAGTGTTCAATTAAACAAGTCCGTTTAATTCCATGACCTCGTTCACGACATGAAACGGGAGAATTCCCGAGTTTCTATCGTAGAAAGTGTCAACAAGGTTCAGAGTTCCATTCTGATGTTCAGAGTTCCATTCATTCAGAATATCAGTTATGATAGAGTACACGTCCTCGTCCATTCCATCGTAAGCTTCAACACCAACATGATGTGCTACTGCGCCAAACACAGCACAAACACGGCTCGGCTGAATGTATTGTTCTGCTTCTTCGACGTGGTCATCCACGAAATCTTCAAGGTAGTACTCAGGAGTCTCGCCGTAAAACAGACACTCGTGATCCCACTGCTTTGGCCAATCAAACTCACACCCTTCGCAAGGTAGACTCTGTTGAACTGCATAACTTATTCTGATGATGTGATCCGTGACGATTTTTGTCATCACTTGTTTCACAAGTGTCCTGATGCGTTTCTTGCGCTTCAACACATTCTCCTCGACCTCCATGTCGTGCTCTTCATCATCTGCAACAGGTAGACAATACCGTTCAGTTAATCAACAGTTAACATCTTTGTTAATCAGCTAAACTTGAAAGATGGCTTTAGTGATGGCGGTACTCTGTTGTTTGAGCTGACCCCACTGCTCCACGGTGAGATTAATTCCCTTCTTGCCAGCAAGCAATTTGTTTCCGGTGGGATTTAAATAGTACTCTCTTATGTTAATGTAGGGGCGACCCTTGAAACGCTTGACAACAGCATATCGCTCACCTCCGATTTGAAATCGCACCACCTTCCTGTCGTTCTCCTCCTGTTGTTCATCCGGTGGAAAGTACAGCTTGCGCTTGACTCCTGCCTTCCCTTTTACATTCTCTGGGAGATTAGCTCCAACTCTAGGGGTTGATGCTTCGGTGTCAGCAGCTAATCCCTTGGTTAATTGTTCAACAGCAGCAGACAAAACATCAACAGTGGGTGGATGTGGCTGCAACATTCGTTGCTCACGCAGATAAGTCGATGAACTGGGCAGATCCCACGAGGTCTCTCGTGTGAGCTTATTGTAGAAATAGCTCTTGCCATGGTGTGTCACACTCTGGGCTTCGCACCACCCAGCATCTATCATGTCGGGAGGAATGAGCTTTCTCTCCTCCTTCTCGATGCGTGCCCCATCGGTCGGTGGTGGTGGTGGTGCCGGGGCCGGAGTCGACGGCAACGCCATCGCGCCAGGTGCGGGAACCACAGGTGTGGGCATCGGGGTCGATACAGGCTCACCGTTCATGTTAAGGCTCAAGTAAGGGTGTCCAACCATTGTCGTTTGTCGACTGTTCACAATACAAGTAGCGTATACGAGCAACAATGCAATGTTCTTGATGAAAATATTGGCGAAAATATGAGAGTTTGAATTAAAATTTCCGTCTTTTATACTCTACCATCCTTCGCGTCGCCGAAACAACCAATCACAAAGAGTGTGTGGTTGCTCCATAAACAACGCGCAAACATTCAACCAATCAACGATGTCCATTCTATTTTAAGACACGACATGCGCACTACTCCCTCCACCACACAAACTGCACACCTCCACCCGAAATCATCAATATGCATGCTGCGCTTGCGCTATATATATATATATATATATATATATATATATATATATGTGTATATATTAGATAGATGAAGGAGGCAAGGGGAGGAACTTGTGTGCAGTTTTGTGTGGAGGGAGTCACGCGCGCGCCCAGACATGTATGCAGCATCTTGACCTTGATTGTGGAGGGATTGAGGAGGACCTCCTCAATTTTGCACTGGAAAGCAGCCGTTGGTTTACATTAGTGGTGGCTCTGTAGATGAACGCGAGACTGAGATGATGTCTGTTAGGTGGAACGCATTCACATTTTCATATCAAATTCCAAAAGAACACCAAAAGGATATAGCTGCATGTCCATTTTGCTTTGCACATTTCATACTGGATAATATTAATGAAGATGATTTAAATCAATGAGGTACTACAATGCAGTCTTTAGGTTTTTATAAATGACCATTGTTAAATTAACATTACTGTACTCGACAGGTCACAAACTGATACAATTGCATACTCTCAGTTGATTCTGCTCCGCCATTAACATATATTGTGTATTTTGAAAAGTTACTTTAAAGAAATCTTAAGGAAAACAAGGGCTGTTTCGGCCGATTGCCGAAACAGGCAATGACTCATTATACCCTAGTGAAAATAGCCAATAAGGATAATAATTAAACATCCCAAATCAGACTATTTCAAACCAAAGATTTTCAATTGGTTTGAATTTTTTAGAATTGTACATGGGTCATTCCATATGAACTCGCCCAGAGGTCCCGTGGTGACTAACTCAAATTTTTGCGAAACGTTTTGCACTCGCGAGTTGCGAACGTTAATTTAGAGGCTTTAGGGCTGAAAATTGCAAAAAGTGGGCATGGCACTCTTGAGAACCACAGCACACCAGGTACCGTGATTTCACAAGATGCTTGAGACTGTTATTCACTTACAGTCAAGTAAGGTATTTCATAACAATTGGAATAATTGTGCGTGACTGTTCGCGACTTACTTCGTACGATGTGGCAGAAGTTGTGGTACAGAAGGGATTCAGGACGCGTTTGAAACTGATGGCCTTTGCTAATCTACAGAAGTCGGAAGGGCGTACGGAATTTTAGTTCCAAATGTCCGGCAAAGTAAACAAACAGAAGTCGTCGCCACTGGCAGCAGCATGAAGTTGGGCCATACTATGCCATGTTCTAAACAGGTTATTATGTATTACACCTTTGATTTCGCCCAGCAGGTTCATTGTCCATCCAATACAAAGAAATGTGGTATCATTGGTGTCTGCTGCGAGGCTGAATGAATTGAAGGGATGACATCAACAAGGGGAACAATGACGAAGAGTGTCAGGCTGCATTGTGACAATTGCTCAGGACAGAATAAAAGCAGGTATTTATTTTCTACTTGATTTGGAGGACGACACATAATTATGTTTTGGTTGCTGAAGCAGAAGTACCGGCGTACCCCAGTGTCATCTGGACATAGCTCATATAACCAACAGCAGTACAGCTGATTGGTAGCGAAAATCAAGAGGTCATTGTCCCATCAAAACTGGCAAACATTCCTTCAAGCCACCGAGTAGAAACAAGAGGCTGCAACATTTCCGGTTAGTATTCTAATTAGCTTACAAGCCTACTAATTCACCATAGGCCTGCATCTTACAAATGCATTTTAAAAAATCTAAAGATGATCCCTAATTGATAAATGTTTACTTTTGCATGCAGATTTTCATCCGAGGGGCCTGGTGTGGTGCACGCGAATAAACGCCGGACAGACAGAACAACGCTTCGACCTTCTTAGACCTGACGTACATCCACAAGAAGACTTACCAGAACAGACAACATCACCCGGGCTAGATGCAATGTATTTATGACAAGATCAGAGAATTCTTCAGCTAGGGGAAGCCAATCATGCTGCTGCTGACAACGCAGGCGAGACAAAGGAATGACATCTGAACTACAACGATTATTTATTGAAGCCAAAGTAAACATTCTCAAAATAAATATTTACAAATTTATCGCTCTTTTCACTCAATTACTAGACATAGGAAAGTGCAATAATTTTATTTAAATACAAAGCTTCAGAATATAGGATATTGGATGCATATATAGGGTTATATCCAAGTATGGCTGCCAATCAACGTCAACTATATAATATACGGTACAACATTCAGGATACAGTATGCATTTGCTGACTAGGAGGCACTACGTCAATTCACAACCACAAAATGTACTGATAAGAGGTTAATCAACAGAAATCAGTGTATCATCAAAAAGACATAAATGGCAGAATATACTTTGGAGAAGATTCTAAAACAAGCCGTACATTTAAGGTACCCTCTTCTTCGGTTTTGTGCAGTGCATTTTGGACCACAACTTTCTAGGCGAGTGTCACATAATTGTGAGAGTTCATTGGCTTAAAAATCCAACGCTGGACAGTTCATCTGTGATTTGGATTGGGTGGAACGATCTCTCAATCCATTTGTTAAATAGCGAGATTTCTATTCCACCGATAACTGCAGTTAATAATAATAATAATAATAATAATTTAAAAATTTATATTGCGCTCTTTACATGGAGATGATCAAAAGCGCATAACAATGACTTGAAACAGAGTTAAAAACAGACATGAAAGAAACACAAGATTTGTGAAAAAGTTTGAGATAAAGTCAGGTCACCGGGCCAGAGCCCAAACCGCAGTATGGGGATACGTCTGTCCCGCCGACAGGGGATTAATAATAATTACTTAAGCCTACCCCTGCCGACATCGATAATGTCTCGACCTTTTCAGGAGACAGACGCCTCTAACCCTACCTAGGTAATTTATACATGTCTAACTACCTGACACGGCGACCCTAGAAGTAGAAATATAGAGAGAAGGTAATAAAACCAACAATACATTTTAATCTTGCACCCACATATTAATTTACGAATGCTACATTAAAAAGAAAAGTTTTAATCTTACATTTAAAAGTGGCAAGTCTGTGTTCACTACGTATGTGCCATGGCAATGCATTCCATAGCTTAGGGGCTGCCACGGAAAACGCCCTATCACCAAGTGTAGACAACATTTTACCGCTAGGATATTCCAAAAGGGGTCCATTTTTCCCTGACCTTAAATGATATCTGGATTCTTTCCGAACGGTAAGAAGATCCTGTAAGTACCTTGGAGAAAGGCCATGAAGAGTTTTGAATGTTAATAGAATGATTTTAAAATTAATCCTGTGCGAAACAGGCAGCCAGTGTAATTGACGTAATATTGGTGTTATGTGTTCAAACCTACGTGTATTTGTAACAAGTCTAGCCGCAGCATTCTGGACCCTTTGTAATTTAGTTATTTGTGTCATTGGCAGGCCGTACATTAAACTATTACAATAGTCCAGACGACTGGTCACAAATGCATGAATTAGTGTTAAAAGAGAGTCTTGCGACAGGAATTTGGTTGGAGAGATTTCAGCATCACCTACAGTGATGTTGGCAATGTTTATTTTCTTCAACTGCTGTCTAGTTCCTATGATCAAGAACTCACTCTTAGTATCATTGATCATGAGCCTGTCATGCAACATCCACTGCCTGATGTCCCGAATGCAATTTTCCATTGCAGCTACAGCAGCTTGACAAGAGGTATCATCAGGTCTAAAAGATAGATACAACTGTGTGTCATCAGCATAACAGTGAACTTCAGGCAAATGATGCTCAATGATATCGAACAATCTAGAAGCATAAACAATGAATAGAAGTGGTCCGAGGCAAGATCCTTGAGGAACACCACAGTTGAGGTCAAACCTTTCTGACAGGGTACCTTGCATGGATACACGTTGGCTCCTATCTGACAAATAAGATGAAAACCAATCCAGGGCCCTGCCAGAGATTCCAATTTTAGACTGCAGACGTTTCAATAAAATACCATGGTCGACAGTATCGAAGGCTGCACTATGGTCTAATAGAACAAGCAAAGTAATATGCTGGGAATTCATCTTCAACAGCACATCATTTTTAACCTTTAAAAGAGCCGTCTCCGTACTGTGATGCTTCCGGTAAGACGATTGGAAAACAGGAAACAGGGAATGTTTGGATATGTGACAGTAAAGTTGGTCACACACTGCTCTCTCAGTTAATTTAGATATGAATTGTAAATTACTGATAGCTCGATAGTTTTTTAGAATCAAGTCGAGGTTATCCTTCTTTAACAAAGGACAGATCAGAGCTTCTTTCCAGTTCTCAGGAAACATACCAGATTCTAAAGATGAATTTATAATTTTGTTGAGTATCGGAAGCAAGACATCAAGACAATCACTCACCAGCTTGGTAGGCATTGGATCCAGGGCACATGATTTCTTTGCAGATTTCACAACAAGCTGCTTTACCTGTGACTCAGTTAATGGTATAAATTGGTCAAACAGGATGTTACTGGACAAGGCTTCCGGTATAGAGTGGAATGTTCCATCAACTGTGGTTGGTACAATAAAGTCATCAAGTCTAGCATGAATATTGGAAATTTTTTCCACAAAGAAGCTACCCATGTCATTTGCAAAAGTCAATTTATCAGTAAATGGCGGAAAGGGGACATCAACAATTTGCCGAAGCAACTTTTTTGATGCTCTAAATAGTTTTCCCTGATCAGAACTGTTACTATCAATAAAGTCTTTATAAAAATCGTTACGAGCTTTGTTCAGAAGACAAGTGACCTTATTTCTATGAAATTTATAATCTAAAAGATAACAGACCTGGTCAGTTCGCCGCCATTTCATTTCTGCCCGTCTCCTCACCCTTATTGCAGACTTGATTTCTTGATCAAACCAGGGCAGACGGGGCCTAACAGTGACCGTCTTGGACTTCAGTGGAACATGTGTGTCAAAGGTGGCAGCTAGAGTGGTATTGTAACACTTCACAAGCTCTTCAAGACCCTGAGGAGCATCCAGTTAAAGACCAATCCAGTTAAAGATCAATCCCTCCATATCCTTATGCAGTGTGTTTCTCTGAACTTCTGCAAGACTAAAAGCTATGAATGTCTAAGACATTCATTTAAAAAAATGTATTACACCATCAACTTATTAACACCAAATACAATTTGTGTAAATCTGACCATTATGTTTTTCCAACAATACAAATAGTGTATAGGGGCTTTAAATAACACTTGGATTGAATATAAAATAGTAGTGTTATTTTTGGCTGCTGAAACAGCAATAATTATTCGTGTAATTATTTTCGATAAAATCAAGCAATGTCGTAGTTTTAACAAATGGAAAACCCTAGCTGTTCATTCAAAAATTTTTTTCCAAAATTATATTAATCTTACTAATAAATTTGGTATAGTATTG
This sequence comes from Zoroaster sp. YZ-2022, assembly GCA_029582265.1. NCBI lineage: Eukaryota > Metazoa > Echinodermata > Asteroidea > Forcipulatida > Zoroasteridae > Zoroaster > Zoroaster sp. YZ-2022. Next base: position 99,083,466 of record CM055816.1, on the reverse strand, counting down.
TATTACTTTGTATCTCCTTGGCGCCTGGGAAGAATACCGGAAGGTAAATGGCCTACCCAGGTTAAATATTTTGAAATAAATAAATAATTATTGCTTCCTTAGATGAATTCGTACCCAAACTATAAACTAATTTTCATCATGTCATCAGTGTCATCGAGAACACTCCATACCACAACAGTCATCCTAATAATCTTAGCCAAGGTATCGAATGGATAATTTCAATAAATTAATAATGCTAGTAGAGATAACCTTAATAATATTTCTAACAAACCTATACTTGAAAGTCATTTCTGAAATTGATTTCTTCAATTCATCACACTCACACGTCTTCGTTCATTATCCCTTAAATATTATTTGGCCATAGCCCTTATCAGCCAACGTAAATTAATCTATATTCAGTTTTTAATCTCTAAACTCGCATCCCTCAGAAACCAACTTATCGATACAGTAATCGTCAATGAAATCTCTAATAATTCACATAATTGTACTTTAATTAATATCCCTAAACGTATACAACAAATTATCAGTAATGGTCCATCCATCATCCAATACTAACCCTTCTAAAGACCCTGAATCTGCTAAACATACACTGCATAATTCTGGGGAAAAAATTGCATCCAAAGAAATCTCTCAATCATCTCCAAACCATCCAGAGATTACCATTTTAATTTCAGACTTCATAAATTGTTTTTACAAATAAACATTTTAATTAACTTCTTTGTTTTTTTTCCTTTTTCCTTTCTCATTTTTAGTACATCTTGATAATCTCATAAAAATTAGTATTCTACATTGCCATACATCCTGCAACCCATAGAACGCTCAAATTTACTTAGTTAGCATCATCAATTCACCCGACCTCGAAACTGCTAAATGGTGCAGACACTTAGACTGTTCTACTTGTTGCCACAGCCCTTGTTACTTTTGTGTTTAATTTATTTTATAATTGTCCTTCACGTTCTTAACATTTTTATCATTAGCTTGTTATTTTCATTCCATTATGCCGTCATATCCACATAAAATAATTGTCGATAAAATCAAGCAATATATTAACAAATGGAAAACCCTCTGGCTGTTCATTCAAAACATTATTTCCAAAATTATATTAATCTTACGAATAAATATTGCTTAATCTTAGATGAATTCGTACCTAAACTCCATAAACTACAAACTAATTGTCACGTCATCAATATTGTTGAGAGCACTCCATACCATAACAGTCATCCTAATAATCTTACCCAAGGTATAGATAATTTCAATAAATTAATAATGCTAGAGATAATCTTAATATTTCTAATAAACCTAGAATTGCAAGTCATTTCTGAAATTGATTTCTTCAATTCATCTAAACCACTCAATCGTCACTCGTCTTCGTTCATTATCCCTTAATTATAATTTGGCCATTGCCCTAATCAACCAGGTAAATTAATCCATAATCAGTTTTTAATCTTTAAACTCACATCTCTCAGAAACCAACTTATCGATACAGTAATTGTCAATGAAATCTCTAATAATTCACCTACTTTTCATAATTTTACATTAATTAACATCCCTAAACGTATACAACAAATTATCAGTAATGGTCCATCATTCATCCCTACTAACCCTTCTGAAGACTCTGAATCTGCTAAACTTACACTGCATAAATCAGTCCTCTCTCTGAAAAACTCGCATCCAAAGGAATCTCTCAATCATTTCGTCGCAGTTTTCACGAAGTGACGGATTGCTAAAAAAAAATCGTATGTTTAGTTAATATTTGAACTTCAAATACTGTTCTTTCATTTCAATAAGTTTTAATCCTCAAAACTATCTAGTTTTCTAATTAAAGTAATTAAACTGTGGTTTTAAGTTTCACGAAGTGACCGATCACAGCCTTGTGTATGTATTTTATGCGAACGGCATGTTTTAAGTTTTCACAAAGTGACACAATTCGATCACGCCACACGTGTGTTCCACGAAGTTGATGCGTGTCCCTATACTGTCAGTTCGTGAAAACTTGACAACAGCGTGTGCAGTTTTCACGGAGTGACTGTTTGGTTTATAGTTAATTTCCTCTACAAAACGAATACAGTTACGTATGAGATTTCAACTTTCTAACAAAGTAAAAATTAATGATCTTCGAGATTAAAACGACATCGAAATCGCAGTTTTAAAACTTGACCAACTTCAATCGCTTATATCTCCCAACGCGATTTTACCACAACGTGGACGAGTATGCCACTTCGTGAAAACTGCGACGATTTATCTCAGTAGTATGTATGCAGCAAATTGACCTGCGTTGTGGAGGGATTCAGGAGGGATTAAGGAGGGAATTGAGGTGGAATTCGGCTCCTCAATTCCCTCCTCAATCCCATGCACCACAACGCAGGTCGATTTGCTGCATAGATGTACGTAATGCTGCGCGCGCGTGACTACCGCGCGCGTGACTCCCTCCACACAAAACTGTACACAAAATACTTACTCCCTCCTCACAAAATACTGCCGTCATTTCGGTCAAGTAAAAAAAATTGTGTTACCACTGCTCCACCTCCACAGTGTGCAGTTTGTCTGCAGTGATTTTGTGTAGTTTGTAATGGCAATGCACCACAATGCACCACCAAACGGCACACAAAATACTTACTACTGATAAACTGAAAACATTAAGTATTATTATTATTATTATTATTATTATTATTTTAAATTCTAACAAATACGGGGCTTTTAGAACATTTTTGGCATTTGTTAAATTTAATTTTAACACCAACAGCAATCTTTGACATCAATATATTTACAGATGGTTTTTATATTGGTTTTAAATTGGAAAACATTTGATAAACTGAAAACATTAAGTATTATTATTATTATTATTATTTTAAATTCTAACAAATACGGGGCCTTTAGAACATTTTTGGCATTTGTTAAATTTAATTTTAACACCAACGAAAAAAAAGGAAAGAAAAAAATGTATGTTATCTGACTTATTTATTTCCTAAGCCCTAGGTCATACTTAAATATATATAATTATATATAGTGATTTTGTGCAGTTTGTAATGGCAATGCACCACAATATTATGCAGACTGCAGACTGCAGTTCCATCGACCCCGATGACCACACCTGTGGTTCTTAAAATAGAAATCCACCACATAAGATGCTGCATACATATTGGCATACATGTCTGGGCGCGCACGTGACTCCCTCCACACAAAAATACTTCCTCCCTCCTCACAAAATGCTGTGGAACGTATAAGGTATGTCGTGTTTTAAAATAGAATGGACATCGTTGATTGGTTGAATGTTTGCGCATTGTCGTTGATTGGTTGAATGTTTGCGCATTGTTTATGGAGCAACCACACACTCTTTGTGATTGGTTGTTTCGGCGACGCGAAGGATGGTAGAGTATAAAAGACGGAAATTGTTTTAATCCAAACTCTCATATTTTTGTGAACTCAAGCGAACACCACATTTTACCAGTATGGCCACTCTTTTTAATTTTTATAGGGCTGTGGAAGACAAGCAGGCAAGCCAAAGTATCGAGGCAGAACGGCACCGAATAAACAACTCGCAAGAATTGCAAGACTGGAATCAAATTCCACAAAATTTGCCGGACGTGGTGCCACAGATTGAGGTGATTTCACCGATGGAGGCCCTTAAATATTCAATCGTAGTGGGAAATCTTGACTACGCCGGATTTCTGCTCCGAAGCTTTCCAAGCACATTTAAGTAAAAATCAGCGACGGCAATAAACCAACCGGCTCTTTTCAGAGCCAACACATATTCCAAGAAGAGATTATTACTGAGTCTGTTATGAATATTAACTGTTCGATTTAATCATTAAAATAAATTATATTCGTGTATGTCTGTGTTTTTAATAGTAGCTTTGTCTATGGGTAAGAGGATAAGTGTGATGCACAATGTCTCTGTAAACAATTTTTTAATCTCATACTTTAACAGTAACGTTAACAGTAACGTTAATTCTAGAAATTATTTCAATCTGACATAAAATAATTTGTTTATTTATACAGAATTTTCTTTCGTCCTAGCTTAATTTGTTCTTTTTTCATTTCTAAATTTCAATAACTAAATTGTATACATTTTATTCAGTCTCTGACGAAAAACAAAGTAACCTACATTATTTTTCATTTATAAACCTATCCAACTTCACTTCGTCAATAACTTTATACAGAACAAATCAACAGCTATACAACGTGTACCTATTATGCATTATAACTGTACATAGCGCGCAAAGGGTCAACGCACTGTGAGCCAGTCACTGACCTAACTAACGTGTTAATCGTCTGCTGCACATCTATTTGTAATCTGACAATAACAAACAAAAACTCCTAAGAAAATCACGAATTATCACTTCTTATTATTCTACTTACTCTCTTTAAGATATCCAATTATCCAACTGCCTTTAAATAAATTCCAATACAGCCATATTACTTAGAAAAACCTAAAGTACGAACTATCGTTGTCTCCGTCAGCAGCCATGTTTGTCCAAGTTTTACCAAAGCATGATGGGAAAAAGGTAAAAAGGCGCAAAAGTCATCGATTAAATTTTTAACCAAAATCTGAAAAAAGGGGAGGAGTTTATTAATCCATTTGTAATAAACAATTTTATAAAATATCAATGTATCGTTTTGAAATGAATAAATTGTAAGTGATCATTCACAGCTGGCCAAGCAATAGTTAATAATACTATCAATTATGAAAATCTTAAAATGTGATTAACGAATAAATGAATGAATGAAATTACTGTCAGTATCGCGCGCACAGTATCGATCGCACAGTATCGATTCTACTGTTAAAACGTTCTTTATTACATTTCATTAACAGAGGGCGCTATTAATTAATTATGCTTGTCAGTTTTCTCCTATGGGCCAAATGATTTTGCTCACTTTGTGGTTTTTGTAATAATGTGGTCGTGGTTATTATGTGGTTTGACCCGCTATGAACTTTGAAGAAGAAGAAGAAGAATAATAATAATAATAATAATAATAATAATAATAATAATAATAATAATAATAATAACAAATAACAAATAACAAATAAGTCAATAAAGTTAACACTTTGTACGGGACATGTTTCTAAACACTAAAATAAATTTAGTTGAATAAAGCTATTTTATCATTCCTTTTGGAGTTGCAGTTGAAATAAATTATTGGTCTGTTCTTGTGAAAAAAAAGGAAAGAAAAAAAATGTATGTTATCTGACTTATTTATTTCCTAAGCCCTAGGTCATACTTAAACCAGTTACAAATCCTCTCTGTATTCATTTCATACTATGAACCCGCAAATGAAACATCCCTTCACTTGTGTGATAGCAGGACCAACCGGCTCAGGCAAAACTCAGTTCGTAAAACGTTTGCTGGTTCCAGCGGATGAAAAGGTCATCGAACCTCCACCAGACAACATCGTGTGGTGCTACGGAGAGTTTCAACATGCTTACGCTCATTTGGCAAATGTGGTTCGTAATATACAATTTGTGGAAGGTATTCCAGATGACCTTCATACGAAAATACATCGATCCATGAACAATATGATAGTGATCGATGATCTCATGTCTGAAACGGGCAACAGCAAACGGATTACGGAGCTTTTTACCAAGGGCAGTCATCATAGAAATCTTTCTATTGTGTTGATTCTCCAAAATTTATTTCATCAGGGCAAAGAAATGCGCACGATTAGTCTCAACGCACATTACCTGATCCTCTTCAAAAATCCTAGGGACGCTTCCCAGATAAACCATCTGGCAAAACAAATGTATCCCACCAAATCAAAGTTCATGGTCGAAGCCTACCGAGATGCCACTTTACCACCCTACGGTTACCTTTTCATTGATCTAAAACCCGAAACGTCCGAGGAAATGAGACTAAGGACCCACATTTTTCCGGGTGAGAACCCAATTGTGTATGTCCCGAAGGTATAAATTAAGTGAGGATCCGAGCACGTCATTCATTTGAAGATGTCTAACCGCGTGCGGAACCACGCTCCGTACCTACAAGTCCTAGCAAAGGGAAATATCAAACAGCGTCAGGGTGTGATCCAGGGAGCCAGTAAAGAACTTATCGCTTGTGTGTGTGAGTGTGCCCTCAACATCTTCAATGGGAACATAAGTCTGAAACCCGCCGAGAAAAAAAAAATTAAAAAATACAAGCATCACATCAGAGCCCTCGCCACCAAAAAACTTAGTGTCCAGAAGAAGAAAAAAATTCTTCATCAAAAAGGTGGATTCCTGGGTGCATTACTTACTCCTGTTTTGAGTGCACTTGCCGGTCTGCTCTTCAAGTAACGATGCAGCACACCAAGAAAATGGTACTTGTTCCTCACGACACACTTTCGCAACTGCAAGCTGCAAGACTGCTAGAACAAACTCCAACAACGCGTGTAGTGCACGGTTTGGACGAAGACATGAGGACTCTGCTCGAAAGGCAGGATATCACAGACGAAGAGAAAATGAAGCTGTATCATCAGACACTTCAGAGGTACACCATTTTAAATCGGCAGAGGAAGGCCCCTTTAACCATGAACTTGCAAATGAATAGTGATGAATCCAAAGACCAGCCCAAGTTAGAGCGAACACCAGGAGAACCACCCAAGTTAGAACGAGAACCCGTCACCCACTATCCTACTAAATTTAAAGCTGAGCTGAAAGGGTACCCTGAGGAGTCGTTCGGTCTACCTCGACTGTTTGCCGAAGCTACACATCTATCACCCCTTTCCCTTCGAGGTAAGAAAAAGAAGAGAGAGAACCGTAAACAAGCCACCCCGAAATGGACTCCATATTAAAAGATGTATCGAGTCTTTTCTTGTCATTTTGTGTTTTCGTTTCACCATGGGCTGTTGTCTTCCCAAGTCCGACTGTGGACCCCATCACTTTCTTAAGAAAATCCGTTGCACATGGGCTTGTTGTCAAAGCACCGTCATCATTACAAACTCGGATTCTACCGATGGCGGAGGCATACCTGAAGAAGGTGTATTACGACCCCAAACACCCCGCCGCTTTTGGTGGTGTGGAGGCTGTTTACCGCACTGCAGTAAGAGACGGCATCAATGTCACAAAGAAACAGATAACTGTATGGTTACGGGAACAGCCGACCTACACGTTGCACAAACCAATACGGAGAAATTTTAAAAGAAATAGGGTCGAAGTGCACGGCATCGATCACCAATGGCAGGCAGATTTGGTAGATATGTCCTCGCTCAAAGAACACAATCGAGGGTACAGGTATTTGCTGACGTGCATCGATGTATTTTCGAAGTATGCGTGGGTCGTTCCTCTGAAAGATAAGACTGGGACAACTTGGTGAAAGCCTTCAAAAGATTTTAAAAGGAGGGAGAAAGCCGCGTCTGCTTCAGACCGATAAGGGTACCGAATTTATCAATGAAAAGTTTCAGTCTTTTCTCAAGAAAACGAATATCTACTTCTTCACTACCAATAATGAAACCAAAGGCAGCATTGTTGAGATTTAACAGAACACTGAAGACAAAAATGTGGAAATATTTCACGGCCAACAACACGTACCAGTATACAAAGGTCCTCCCCGCATTACTTTCTGGCTACAATCATTCGTTTCACAGAAGTATAAAATCCACCCCGGCGTCAGTCAATACTTCCAATGTCGATCGAATAAGACAGGCGCTGTACACCCCTGACTCCAACCCCTAAAACTGTCTTCAAGTTCGAGGTTGGAGATACGGTTCGCATCAGCATGGCCGCCAGACCTTTCCGTAAGAGTTATTTACCAAGCTGGACCACCGAACTGTTTACCATCAACGCCAGAATCCCCGCTACCCCCTGTGTGTACACGTTGAACGATTATGAGGAGAGCAATTGGAGGAACTTTTTACGAGCAAGAACTACAACATGCAGTTCAGAAGGACGACCTGTACAAAGTTGAAAAATACTGAAAACCAGAAGGCGACGGGGGAACCCAGAATACTTGGTGAAATGGGTTGGATATCCGGAAAAATTCAATAGCTGGGTGTCCAAGTTGCACGCTCTATAAAGACGACCAGGACGTCAGCCATGTGCCATTTTAAGCAAACGAATGAATCATGGAGGCTGCATTTTACGTGACGCTCCCAAGCAATAGCTCGATGAATGTTCATCCCAACAACACTTTGGCTCACTTCTTTGTAAATTTGCCCTCCCCTCTCACGTTAACGGGAGAATGGGAAGTTGCCATGGCCGAGTTCGTCTATCCACACCGTTGGCTCAATGTATTCCAAGATGCGAATTATATGGTATGTAACGCTGGAACACAGGGTCTACACGCGCACTCGATCTCAGAGGGTTACTATTCTACGCCTGAAGAACTTATATCAGCTTTTAAGCCCCCTATCAATCACGACGGACAAGTCACCATATCGTACAATAAATACATTCAAAAAATTGTGACGCAAACACAAGGAGGGGCAAGATTGATTTTTCGCGGCCGATTAGCGACATTGTTTGGGTTCAAGGACAACGAAATCGTCATGGGTCTCCAAACGGCCCCTAGCCCTGTGGACGTTCATCCATTTCACTCCATGTTCGTATATACTAATATCATCCAGTACAACACGGTAGGTGATAAGAGGGCACCTTTATTACGGATCGTGAATGCGGAAGGAAAATATGGAGATATCGTTTCAAAAATATACGACAACCCTCATTACATTCCTCTGAAACAAAAGGTCATTGACACCATTGAAATAGATATAAGAGACGACACAGGCGAGCCCATTCCATTTATCAACGGTAGGGTCATCGTGAAACTTCACTTCAGACAGCGGCGCTCACCGTACTTCAACTGATCGCTATGACGAAGCTTAAATACATTCCCTACTCTAATCACTATGAAGATTACTACACACAGCAAGTGGGTCAAGGGTTGCCTGTGTTTAAAGGACCTCGCACGCAGCGCGGTTTTGGACTTGGTGGTATCTTGGGAGGCCTGTTCAGGTCGGCCATGCCTCTCTTAAAGGCTGGGTTGAAGACGTTTGGACAGCAGGCTCTTCGCACTGGTGTTGGCATAGCCCAAGATGCACTGGAAGGAAAGAATATAAAATCAGCAGCCAAAGCTAGGCTCCGGAGAGCCGGAAGTCAACTGACAAAACAAGCCCTCCAAAGTATTAATACCTGAGTCACGCGTGGCAAGTCTATAAAACGAAAAACACAAGGCAGACGGGTCACTTCTATACCGAGCAAGAGAGCGAAAAGGTCACTTGACATCTTTGATTAGTATTATCTGCACAATTCTGTGGCTCAGCATGTCCCTTTTACACGATCACTCGTGCGAGTGCACCAAGTCCGAACTGGATTTATTTGCACTCCCTCCCACCCAAACTAGTATCGAAAAGGGTCAATGGACTGAATTCCATCCCATTGCTAACATTTCTGATGGATGGCCTATTGAATTTTTCATACCTGGATCCGGGGAAGACTACGTTGATCTTTCCCAAACACAACTCTATATCAAAGCAAAAGTGGTCAAAGCTGACGGTACGAATCTGACAGACGACTCTTCGGTTGGTCCAGTCAATCTGTTTTGCAGTCTCTCTTCAGTCAGATCGACGTGACCTTGAACGATCGCCTTATCTCTGCTTCTACCCCCACTTACCCTTACCGAGCCATGATAGAAAGTCTTCTGAGTTATGGTCACGATGCCAAGGCTTCCCAACTTTCCTCTTCATTGCTCTACAAAGATACAGCTGGACAAATGGATACCGCTAATCCCCTAGCAGCAGACGACGCTGTCAACAAGGGACTCAAGGCCCGCTATCAATACATCAAAGGAAGCCGCGTGGTGGATATGATTGGTCCCATACACAGTGACATTTTCTTTCAAGACAGACACATGCTAAACGGGGTGGATCTTAAACTCAAACTTATACGCAGTAGTGATGCTTTCTGCCTGATGGCTTCAGGGGACAACCCTACCTATAAGGTGATGATTCAAGCCGCGTCCGTGTTTGTCAGAAAAGTAAAAGTGAGCTCCGCGGTCATGCTGGGTCATGCCAAAGCATTAGAAAAGGGAACTGCAAAGTATCCCATCAAACGCGTCCTTTGCAAAATAATCTCTGTACCCCAAGGCAACTTGACACTCACTCAGGATTACGCTTTTCTCGGAGAACTTCCGACACGCGTTGTAATAGGCTGCGTGAGTAATGTAGCGTTCAACGGACGCTACTCGAAGAACCCCTTTAACTTTCAGCATCTGAACGCAAACTTTTTGACGGTGTACCTAGATGGAGATCAGATTCCGTATACTCCACTCAAACCGAACTTTCCGATGCGTCCAATAATTACGTCAGAGCCTACAACACCCTCTTCTCGGGAACAGATAAAATGTACCAGAATGAAGGCAACGACATCAGTCGTGAGGATTTCCTGCCAAGGGCGGCTATGCACTGTACGCTTTTGATCTTACCCCTGACCTGTCTTCTGGCGGACACTTTAACCTTGTCAAACACGGAAACCTACGGTTGGAAATGCACTTTGCCTCTCCGCTACAGGAAACTGCCAACGTGATCATCTACGCGGAATTTAACAACATTTTGGAAATAGATCAGGCTCGAAACATCATATTCGACTACACCGGTTGAAGGGTACGCACAGACCATGGACAGCTCGGAAATTAGCACTATTTTAAATAGAGACCGTTACACAAAACATTTTTTCAGAGGGGTGTTCGCCCGCGATAAACTTCCCAAGCAAGTTATCTCTCGTCCCAGTGCCTTTGTGGTGAACACAGACCCTATTACGAAACCAGGACAACATTGGGTAGGAATATACTTCACGAGAGATGGTGTTGAGAAGTTTTGATTCCTACGGATTACCACCGCAGTTACCGAGTTCAAAATTTTCTCAAGAACAACGCGGAAAAAACTCAATATAATCATCAACGCCTACAGGGACCCTTGTCTGCTGTCAATATTCCATCTACTTCTTGTTACATCGATGTCGGGGAATCACCATGAGCAAGATTGTGGGACTTTTTTTCACTTCCGATATCAACAAGAACGACGTCAACGTGAACGATTTTATCAGAATACACTTTCCCCGTATTAAAACGAATGTATTCGATGATCAATTATTTTTTCAACAAGTTTCAAGGGCTTTGTTAGAATAACCTATTCCTTAACGGACTGATGGATTAATTATTTAAACCAATGTTGTATTTCACGAGTTCAATTCAAGCCAGACGAATCTCAACAACTTGCCCGAAATCATCAATATGCTGCGCTTGCGCACTACTCCCTTCACCATACAAACTGTACACCCCACCTTATTTTGTGTGTAGTTTGTGTGAAGGAAGTAGTGCACAGTTGTGTGCAGTATCATCAATAGGTTACGCTTGCGTGAGTTCAAGCAAATTTCCCAGTGTTCGGTCTAGCCAAAATGTTCTAAAAACCCCGAATTTGTTAGAATTTAAAATAACAATAATAATAATAATAATTAATGTTTTCAGTTTAAAATCAATATAAAAATCATCTGTGAATATATTGATGTCAAAGATTGCTGTTGGTGTTAAAATTAAATTTAACAAATGCCAAAAATGTTCTAAAGGCCCGAATTTGTTAGAATTTAAAATAATAATAATAATAATAATAATAATACTTAATGTTTTCAGTTTATCAAATGTTTTCCAATTTAAAACCAATATAAAAACCATCTGTAAATATATTGATGTCAAAGATTGCTGTTGGTGTTAACATTAAATTTAACAAATGCCAAAATGTTCTAAAAGCCCCGAATTTGTTAGAATTTAAAATAACAATAATAATACTTAATGTTTTCCAATTTAAAACCAATATAAAAACCATCTGTAAATATATTGATGTCAAAGATTGCTGTTGGTGTTAAAATTAAATTTAACAAATGCCAAAAATGTTCTAAAGGCCCCGTATTTGTTAGAATTTAAAATAATAATAATAATAATAATACTTAATGTTTTCAGTTTATCAAATGTTTTCCAATTTAAAACCAATATAAAAACCATCTGTAAATATATTGATGTCAAAGATTGCTGTTGGTGTTAAAATTAAATTTAACAAATGCCAAAATGTTCTAAAAGCCCCGAATTTGTTAGAATTTAAAATAACAATAATAATACTTAATGTTTTCCAATTTAAAACCAATATAAAAACCATCTGTAAATATATTGATGTCAAAGATTGCTGTTGGTGTTAAAATTAAATTTAACAAATGCCAAAAATGTTCTAAAGGCCCCGTATTTGTTAGAATTTAAAATAATAATAATAATAATACTTAATGTTTTCAGTTTATCAAATGTTTTCCAATTTAAAACCAATATAAAAACCATCTGTAAATATATTGATGTCAAAGATTGCTGTTGGTGTTAAAATTAAATTTAACAAATGCCAAAAATGTTCTAAAAGCCCCGTATTTGTTAGAATTTAAAATAATAATAATAATAATAATACTTATTGTTTTCAGTTTATGAAATGTTTTCCAATTTAAAACCAATATAAAAACCATCTGTAAATATATTGATGTCAAAGATTGCTGTTGGTGTTAAAATTAAATTTAACAAATCATACTTGAATAGCTTCATGTACAGTCGTTCTTTTGTCTGTCTTCGTACGTTGTTGTCCCTCCCCTTTCTATTATTATTATTATTATTCTTCAAAGTTCATAGCGGGTCAAACCACATAATAACCACGACCACATTATTACAAAAACCACAAAGTGAGCAAAATCATTTGGCCAATCCACATATTAACCACTTTTTGGTTATTATGTGGGCATTTTGAGGTTTTGCCCATCCACAAAATGAATTCCTTTCTGCGCTTTTTCAGTTTATCAAATGTTTTCTAATTTAAAACCAATTTAAAAACCATCTGTAAAATATATTGATGTAAAAGATTGCTGTTGGTGTTAAAATTATATTTAACAAATCATACTTGAATAGCTTCATGTACAGTCGTTCTTTTGTCTGTCTTCGTACGTTGTTGTCCCTTCCCTTTCTACCTCCCTTAAGGAATATAAAATAATAATAAATAAAAAAAACACTACAAAAGGTATGAGAACAAGCGTTATTCTTTTTCAAGCAAGCAAATAACTGTACTTTTTAATTCAACTTCAACTGATCACGTACATTCATTTTGAATTGTTTTAACAACAGACTTAAAGACTGAAAACTTTTAATGAATGGAAATTTCTCAAAATGTTTTTCTCAACATTGTAACTTATAAAACCGTCCTCGTCCATTCCATTGTAAGCTTCAACACCAACATGATGTGCTAGTGGGGCAGTATTTGTTACGATGCTTCATCATTGTGGATCTTCTGGTGAACGACTTCCCACAGGTTGGACAAGAGGGCCGCTTCACCTTGGAAATTCGATTTTTCACTAATTGCCCTCTCTTGTCGCACGAACCTGATGGATGAATTTTCCTATGTCTATTTAGACTGTCCATTCGACTGAAAGATTTTTCACAGGTTGAACAGGACAAAGCTTGATGTTTTTTGTGTTTTTTTTCATGACGCTTTAAGCTGTCGGTGCGCGTAAATGTTTCTTCACAGTGTAAACACTGGAAAAAATTACTGGTGGAAACATCATTCTGCAAGGAAAAAAAAATAGTCAAAAACACTACCGGGCCTTGTATAAAACATTTTTGATAATTTAAGTTTTACAAAAGATCATTCAAAATTTAAATTCGTCTCAGTTTCACTCACCATTGGAACTCGAGGTCGTGCTGCCAATTCTTCAACCACACGGGGAAGAGACGCTGGTACATCTTCAGCCACAAACGGACTGCTCTCCTCTTATAATCATAATCATAATCATAATCATAATCATAATCATAATCATAATCATAATCATAATCATAATAATATACATCTTTCCCGGCATCCTAAAACTTCAGTAAAATCCATTCCTTTTAATAGACCGCCCCTACATCCTTAAAAATAATATTTGTAAAATAAATAAATAGCATAACCCCACCTCTACGCATTCAAAATAGCAAAATGAAGGGCGCCCTCATTTGGTGAAAATATTTGACGGACTGCACCTACATTCTTGACAAAAAATAGCGTAACCCTATCCACCTTTAATCGTAAATGAAATCTTCCTACCTGATCGACTATCCATTCTCCTAACAGATTATCCACTATTTGTTGGACTGCCTCCTCCTCCTCCTGCTGCGATGCAGTAGAGTGTGAACTATTAAAGGGCCAGTATTTATCTTTTAGCAGCTCGTCATCGATTAGCTGCGACAGCGTCGGATCCTGACTCGAAAATGGCCAATTCAATTCAAGAAATCCCTCCATAGTCCAGAGAAGTGAGGATGGAGTAAGTATTTTGTGTGCGTGTTTGTGGTGGAGCAGTGTGCAATTTGTGTGCAGATATATATATGTATATATTAGATAGATGAAGGAGGCAAGGCGCCGAAACATCCAATCACAAAGAGTGTGTGGTTGCTCCATAAACAATGCGCAAACATTCAACCAATCAACGATGTCCATTCTATTTTAAAACACGACATGTCTTATACGCTCCAGTTTGGCACATTTCCAATTTGATGGGAAACGACCAAGACAGACGAATTTGTTCAACGCGCGCCCTTGGCCGAGGAACATGTACATTAGGTAGATGAAGAGAGGAGGAGGGTAAGTATTTTATGTGCAGTTTATATATGTGCAGTATTTTGTGAAGAGGGAGTAAGTATTTTGTGTGCAGTTTTGTGTGGAGGGAGTCACGCGCGCGCCCATCTGCAGTGGTGGTGGTGGAATTGAGGAGTCGCGGAGTGGAGGGAGTCACGCGCGCGCCATTGATGAGGAAATTACATATACACCAGACGTGCCCGCGCGCGCAGCATCCTTGTGTGCCGTTTGGTGGTGCATTGTGGTGCATTGCCATTACAAACTGCACAAAATCACTGCAGACAAACTGCACACTGTGGAGGTGGAGCAGTGGTAACACAATTTTTTTTTTACTTGGCCGAAATGACGTCAGTATTTTGTGAGGAGAGAGTAAGTATTTTGTGTACAGTTTTGTGTGGAGGGAGTCGCGCGCGCGCAGCATTACGTACATCTATGCAGCAAATCGACCTGCGTTGTGGAGGGATTGAGGAGGGAATTGAGGAGCCGAATTCCACCTCAATTCCCTCCTGAATCCCTCCTGAATCCCTCCACAACGCAGGTCAATTTGCTGCATACATACTACTTATCTCCAAACCATCCACAGATTACCATTTTAATTTAATATGCTCTATTATTTTCACTTATATATAATATCCCTAATTGTGTACTTATTAAATGTGTACGACATCTTTATAAAACAAACTCTCGTGGACTTCATAGAGAAATCTGCTTTCAAACTTTATTTTATTCTACATGCTCTACAACTGTGATATCCATATGGTGGAGCAAGTCAATTCCAACTTTGTGGATAATGTCTGTCTTTGCTTAGCTTCTCATTCTGAAGAAGTTAGATGGCTCCATCACCATGGAAGATCCGGTATCAGGATCAACAATCCTACAGTACTCGCTCTCGCTCAACAGGTGTACCTACGTCTACAAAACAGGGGAAACAAGTCTCGAAAAATTATCAAAATATGCAGAAAACATCAATGCAATAGGCAGGAAATGAAATCAGATCTAAAAGTACAGCATTAACAAACAGGTCACTACAATAATATACATAACAGCAAAAGAAACGTCACCCCCTAAAGTTTGATGTCTGAGAACGTGTTTAGCTTATGTGTCCTCAGACGTCATGCATGACGAATTTTTAGGTCAACCAAATTTGCCACATTGTGTTCGTGTTACACTCCATACTCATAATATTCTTCATTAAACAAAGTATATTAATTATAACATGAAAATAATAAATATTTTTAGGGGTGACGTTTCTTTTGCTGTTATGTACAGATGCAATTTTGATGGGCTACTGCACCTCACGCCAGTAGCCTAACACTAACGTTTCTCAAACTAAAAAATATTATTTTAAAAGGGGCATGTCGCTTGGATCAGGAGTGATTGTAAACATGAAACGGGGTAGTGGGAACTTTATATTTTCAAAATAGTTCAAGTACAGAGGGGTGGGCATTCTTTTGATATTTGGTAATATATCATGTGTTAAAGAAAAACTATATTTTCTTTAATACAGGTCTCAGACATAATTTCCAATGACGACTAATGCCGTCGACAAGTCAAAATTGAAGACCGCCACACAAAACAGTTACATAAAATACATCAGTTACCATCACCAATACAATCAAAACATCATACAGAGGTCGCGCAACATATAACTCGACCTATATCCGGTATAGATAGATTTCCAAATGTCATGGCTGTAGGATTACTTCCTCTGATCATCCAAAATATAGAATATTACCTCCTTAGTCATTGCCTTTATAGCCGAAAACTGGGTGAATGTTTACAAATGGAATTTGAGGTGTACAGTAATAGAGCTGAATAATTTACTGTACACCTCAAATTCCATATAATAGATTATTGTAAAAATTCACCCAGTTTTCGGCTATAAAGGCAATGACTTAGTTTGCATTTACTGACAAAAATAGAAAATGTTGCTATTTCATAGCTACACAAAAGACAAACGTACAATAACGCAACAAAACAAATTAGTCAATTAATTTAACTTTTATTACTATATTTACAGAGTTAAAACAGAGCAAAAAAGTGCAATATTCAGAAAACAAATAATTAAAACTGTTTAATGTTTTTTCCTTCAATGCAATTATATTTTACAATAAAGCGTGACTATTTCTCAATCCACCCCTTTTACCCCATCACATTTGGGTCCCTAGATCCAGAAATACAATCAATTAAGTGAAAGGGTGTAAATGTTACTTGGGCCTCTCTCACCTGGACATGCTGAATCTGGGTTATGTATTTATGAACTTGAATTTCATGACGCATGAAGAAGACATTTTAATTTGATGCCAGAAACATAAGTGATACTTTTACCTTGAATTTCATTATTTATAACATTAAGAAAACATAATGTATTTATTGATGTGCGCTTTACTTGTAAATATCTACAAAGATTGTTATTTTATATCTGTAAATGCAACTCAACATGTGAATATCATTGAGATAAGGGACCATATTGTTATGTTATACATGTATTGAAAAGAAAAGAAAATATTGATTCAAATTGACCATGACTGTGTGCATTCATTTACTTCCACAGCCATGACAGCATTCACACCCCTGATAAGGTTACCAACACACAGAGAAGCCCAACGAGAATTTAACATGCTTCCGCAATTTTGCTCGTTTCCTTAAAATTGACTGGGGAAAAGTTTCATGTAGCTAAGAAACTGTTCTACCTATGACATTACACCAGATATTTTGCCTTTCAAAAGAAAAATGTTCAATGTTGCACTTTTTTGGCACACTCTGTATCTACTAGTTAGTCATGTACACATTTCCTACTGGAGCTGTCCAGTGATACTTGAAGAAAGTTGAATATGTCAACAAAAGATGGAAATGTCTCAAACTGACGTTGCTCAGGTGGCCATACGAATCGGACAATAGTCCATGTAGTATGGAAGTCATTCAGTATGGAACCAGCAGTCTAAAACTGAATTTATTAATCAAGCAGGATGAGGACGTGTTTTAAATTGGTAACCATACAATTTTAACTATAACTTAAGCTAACCTTGTTTTTAATTACTATTAAATCATTTCCTACATGTCTGTGTGCTGTTAACATGACAAATTGGTTGATCCCCAAGTATACTCGAATATTGCTTACAATTTTTCCAAATTTTTAATTCAGATTTTTTACAGGAGCACTGTGTGGTATATGCTATAAACGCCCGACAGGCAGTGAACAACACTTCAATCGTATTCGCACATAAGTATTTGCAGCCAATAAAAAAAAGATAAATCAGAGTGTAGGTCTGAGTATCAGATTGAACTTATAATTAATTAAAAGACACAATATTTTCAAATTTAGCAAGCCGAGTTCACTTCTCCAGTGGATTACAACGCCACTTTGAAATTAAAGGGCATGGAACAAATCCAAGAACGAGACCGACCAAATACTTTCTTCCACAATTACATACATAAACGTCGACTACGTTCCAAGTGTGTTATGTTATGTTCTTGAATACAGTAGGTATATCAGAGATTCGAGGAAGAACTTGAAGATGACGCCATTTGGCAAGATAAAAACGGTTAAACATGTTGGTAGAATAACCAATAAGATCACGCATTGCTGATGAGCTGCGAAAGACATTCACCGCTATAAGCAATACTGAATCTAACTTCATTTGATTTCCCACGTCTTTGTTCGATTTACAACAAGCGTTACATCTGGCAAAATCTGAAAGAGGGCAGTTGATTTAACCACACTAAGTATTGTACGTAATATAGCACAGAGAAAAGACCCTTGCTCTATGTGTATATATATGCAAACGTCTGCAACCAACATGCAGTCCAGTCAGCTATCAAGTCTGCTGCCGGCCACACACAGCGCTAGCGTATTTATTATAGTGCGGATAAGCATATGTCTTTACATATGCATGTATATACGTACGCACGTGTTAGGCTTATAAAGTGCGCCGTCATTGTTTGTGCTTGTTTAGTTTAATTTACTGCATCGAAAAAAGAAAACATTGTCGTATCGGCCCCTGGCGCGCCCCGACCGGCAGCGAATTTTTTTTTTTTTTTCCCAGCGCGGTAAAGGCCATCATTTGCATTTTCGCTTCCTATTCGCCCTTTGCACGGAATCGCCATCTTGGAATGAAAGCGAGGCTTTACATGCAAGAATGACGTCATTCATCAACATGTCGCATTGCTGTGTGCCTCAGTTTGTAAATGACTCCAGATATTCCGATGAGTTGTCGTTTCGAATTATTGTTAGACGATTCGGTTGTGGTAGCTAGCCAAGTTTGAGTGTTATAAAATTTGACAAAAATCACATTATCAGCGGACTCGCGGCGGAGATGTGAATGAGATGAGACGTGCTTTTTGCGAGCGGCCATCTTGGTATTTCTAACAGTTTAAAAATGTTTTCTCTTTTAGGCAAAAGAAGAGGTGAGACCTACTCCTTTCTTTTCAAATTATATTACTCATAAACAACCCTTTAAGGTCAATTTTCTTTTTTACTTTTCAAATCTTCAGTCTTTTTTTCATAGGGGACCTCGGACTTCTTCGGACTAAACATGTCCGACGAATCTGAGGATGATATGACATGGGATAGGTTATCTCAAGAACAATTATCTAACCAGAAAAGAAACAGACAAATAAGTAACCAACCAAGATCTACTCTAGATAGACTAATAAGCCAGGCACAAGAAGAAGATGATGAAGATGTAGAATATACAACAAAGATTTCTCGAAAGCGAACAAAATCATTTCAAAACAAAAGTAGCTCATCCAGTGACTCTGACAGTGGTGCAAGACAACAGAAAAAAAGAAACCTTAGCACATATGAATCACAAGTAAATCCTACTATAGTAATATTAAACTCCCCAGATGTAAAACTTGCACAAATTAATCCAATAAAAATAGCTAAAGCTCTTAACTCAATGGGACAAGATTGCATAAAAAATGTATCTAAAACCAACCAAGGAAGTATTAGTGTCAGATGCTATACTTCAGCTCAAGCAAACAAACTAAAAGGAATCAGTCAATTAGGACAATGGGCCGTGGTCACTGAATACGCTAAATCAGAAACACAAAGCAAAGGCATCATTTCAGGAATTCCATCTGAAATTCTAGATAAAGAAATACAAAAGGAATGTAAAAGATTTGGGATTACAGATGTGCGCAGACTCATGTATAAAAGAAACGGACAAACAGGGAAAACTTCATCAGTATGTCTCACATTCAATACACCTAATATGCCTACACACATTCAACTGGGTAGTAGTATGATAGATGCCGTATCTAGGCCACCTCCAAAAAAGCCATATTTTAACACATTTCTCGGGTAGTAGTAGGGGAGTTTGATTAGGATTTATGAATTCTAAAAAACGATTTATAAAAAATCATTTTCAAAAAACGATTTGTAATCAAATTCGCTGGGTAGTAGTAGGGGATTATTTTTTAAATTTGGTTTTTATTTTTGAAAAGCAAAAATAAAACTTCACTGATTTAAAAACATGTTTTTGGTCAAATTCTCTGGGTAGTAGTAGGGAACATTTTCTTAAAATTTGGTTTTATTTTAATCAGTGAAGTCGCTCGCTTTCACTAAAAAAGGGCTCGCAGACTACGACTCGTAAAACCAAATGACACTTATAAAATTGAGATAATTAAAAATTATTATCTAGATATATAGTAAAGATGACTACGAAGTATTTATCAAAATGGACATTGTCAGAATTGAAAGAGTACGTTGAACGGAATAATATAACGATAGTACAATCATCCGGTAAAAATGGTAAAGTGAATAAAACAGATTATATTTACCCGCGTGCCAATGGCTTTTAGTTGACAAAACAGAAAAATGTGGTAAGCCAAAAATAGGTGAAAACGAATATTGTTCTTTACACATGTTTCGTATTAAACAAGGACAAACTATTCTTCTTCCGTGTTTGAAATGTGGTAAGGACACAAAAACACAAATATGCAAAATGTGCTTCGCTAACCGCCGGTCCTTGGGTCGAATTTACCGGAGATGTAATTCGCTGGGTAACGATGGGGGAGTTTGGTTAGGGGAAAAAGTCGACACTATCTCCCATGAACTTGAATCAAACGGCTGGTTTGAAGATAGGTTGGGGATGAGGATATGAAGCGAGGTTGGGGCAAAGCGTGATGGTGCCTCGTAAACTCGAATCATACTTTTAAAAGTGATATAATTAAAAATTATTATCTTGTTTAATAACAAAGATGACAAACTACAGAACAAAGAGCAAAGCTGAACTAAAAGAGATTGTTTTAAGAAATAATATTAAAATTGGAGTTGCATCTGGTAAATATGGAAAACTAATTAAGGAGGATTATTTAATAGCGATAATAAAAACTACGGGGCTGCTTCAAGAAAACAATCCGTGTAGCTGACTTTTAGTTGGAAAAACAGAAACATGTAGTAAATTACGCTCAAAAATACATATTTTGCCCCTCACATGCGTTTCGTATTAGTCGAGGAAACTTGTTGTCAGTTGCGTGTAAAAGATGCAAAATGGGTACAAAATCGGCAACGGGTATATGTACGAAATGTGCTTATATTTTAAAAATGTATTATTTAATTTGTGTTGATGTAACGGTTAAAAGAAATTATAATTTAGTAAAGAAAGAGTTATTGGCTTATCGCATAAAACCCCCGGTAACCGCTGGTATTACCTCATAAAATCGCCGGTATTACCTCATAAAACCGCCGGTATTACCTCATAAAACCGCCGGTATTACCTCATAAAACCGCCGGTATTACAGCTGGTTTTTGTTGTTTTTACTTATAAAAGTGACAAAATTAAAAATTATTATCTTGTTTAATTGCAAAGATGACAACGAAAACAGAATATAATTTGAAAAGCAAAGCAGAGCTAAAAGAGATTGTAATAAATGAAAATATTAAAATTGAGGTAGGTAGTGGTAAATATGGAAAACTGACTAAACTTGATTATTTAACGGCGGTATTAAAATATAAATATGTATTATTTCCTAAAGCAATTGTTCCTTGTCAATGGCTTTTAGTAGGTAAAACAGAAAAATGTTTAAAAGCAAGCGTGTGTGGTGGAAATTTTTGTGGGGAACATAAACGTAAACTTAAATGTGGAACATCTATTTCTCTCGCGTGTATGAAATGCGGTATGGGTACAAAAGCTAAAACGCAAATATGTATGTGTAAAAACCCTCCCTCCGATCGCTGGTTAACGCTAACGCAGAGAGTTAACGCATAAAACTCCTAGCGTTATCGCTTTTTTTAAATGTTGTTACTTAAAAAAGTGACAAAATTAAAAAATATTATCTTGTTCTATAGTAAAGATGACTGAAATATTTATCGAAATGGACATTATCAGAATTGAAAGAGTTTACACACTCACACAAACCAATTTTCCTAGTACGAGACAGCAAGAATAAAGTTACTAAACGTAGTTATTATAAAGGTGTTAAACAATATTTGCAGCGGCAAAAACCAAAACCATTATCTAAATTAAGTTTGGTTGAATTGAAAGAGCGTATAACGGTTGAAAACGCTGTCGCGGAGCGCGCTGACGCGAAGCACGCTGACGCGAAGCATATTAATCTACCAACAAGAGGCTCTGGGAAAAAAGGGCAATTGATTAAAAAAGATTATGTAGCCGCTATTAAAAGGTTTCAGGGTAAAGAAGAGGAGTTGAGATTTAATTTACCCATTAGTGGTGGAAAATATTTACGTGAACGAACAATGATCATTCCATTGAATCACAGCAAAGAAAAAGATTTAAACATTTTTTCACAAGCGACAAAACCAAAGATTATTAACAAGTTACGAGTTGACTTGAGAGATTTTAAATCATTCAAGTTTATGATATATATACGAATTAAATTACTTAAAGTAAAACTAGACGGCGCGGATGAAGCTGAACCAAATTTTCATAATAATAAACAAATTGTTTTATTGAATTTAAACGACATTGAAAAAATATTAAGTGATGTTTTTTCGCAAATTGCTGAAGCTTTAGAAAAATATACGAGAGAAGGCAGCGGATGGATTGTAGATAGAATTATTGATATGAACGTTAGAATTAGTAAGTATTGGCCTTTCACAGGAGGTAGCTATATTGAGCTGCCGGTCTATATAAAAAATAAAAAAGCTTGCATTAACGTAAAAAACAAAGACGACGATTGTTTACGATGGGCTTTGCGCGCACATTGTTTTCCCGCGAGTGATCATGTTTACAGAACGAGCAAGTACCCGATGGAAGATGGTTTAAATTTTAACAACATTGACGCACCAACTCCCATTAATCAAATTAAGCGAGTAGAACAACAAAACAATATAGCGATAAACGTTTTTGGATACGAAGGAAAATCAATTCTTGTTTACGAGCTCAGTCAACAACCCACGAGTCTAAATCGCATAAATTTACTTTTGATTAACGATGACGCGAGATCTCACTACGTTTACATAAAAGACATGAATAAATTACTTTTTGACCAAACGAAGCACGGGCATCGTCAGCATTTTTGTTTGAGATGTTTACAAGGTTTTTCAACAAAAGCGTATTTAGAAAATCACGTAGAAATGTGTAAGGGAATGAGCGACAGGCCGACGAAAACAGTTCTTCCAATAAAGGGTAAAAACGACAAGGTAAAGTTTATAAATTATCATAAAAAGATGAAAGCTCCATTCGTAATATACGCCGACTTTGAGAGCATTATTAAAAATGTACCTTTTTTGATAGAACCTAAACTTAATACGCAAAAACTACAAGAACACGTTGTTTGCGGATATTCTTACGTTATAACGCGATGTGATGGTGAAAGTAGTATTCCTGCTACGTATAGGGGAGAAGATGCGGCAAAACGATTTTTAAACGAGTTGAGAAAAGAAGAAGAAAAAATCAATGAAATATTCAAAAATCCTATTAAAATAATCATGACTAAAGAAGATGCAGAAAACTACGACTCTGCTAGCGAGTGTTGGATATGCGAAAACAAGTTTTTAATGAATGAGAAGCGTGGCGCTGACTCTGACGAGAAGCGCGAGAAGTTTGTAAAGGTAAGAGATCATTGTCACATTACCGGAAAGTATAGAGGCGCGGCACACGACTATTGTAATTTAAAACTGAGTTTAAAACCAGACAAAACTTTTATTCCTGTTGTCTTTCATAATTTACGAGGTTACGACTCTCATCTCATTATGCAAGCTGCCGGTAGTAGCGAAGGAAAAATAACGTGTATAGCAAACAATATCGAAAAGTATATTTCTTTTAGTATTAATCAACTACGATTTATAGACAGCGCTCAATTTTTGCTCGCTTCGCTAGACAAACTCATAAAATCAAACGATTCTTTCCCAATCACGCGCGGAGCGTTCTCCGAAAAGTTTAATCTTATTAAAAGCAAGGGTATTTATCCTTACGAATACATGGATAGTTTTAAAAGGTTTGAAGAGAAGCAACTTCCTCCAATAGAATCTTTTTACAGTAGTCTAAACGATAGTAACATTACTGAAGAACAATACGAGCACGCAAAGAACGTTTACAGCGAGTTTGATTGTAAAAACTTGGGTGATTATCACGATTTGTACGTGCGCACCGATACTTGCTTGTTGGCGGATGTATTTGAAAACTTTCGCGTTACTTGTATACGAGAGTATGGTTTAGATCCTGCTAATTATTATACTAGTCCAGGATTGAGTTGGGACGCTTTGTTAAAACATTCGAAACAAACTTTAGATTTGTTTACAGATATAGACATGCATTTATTCATGGAGAGAGGTATTAGAGGAGGAACGTGCATGGTGAGTAAACGATACGCTAAAGCAAACAATAAATTATTAGACGACTACGACGAGTCAAAACCATCGAGTTACATTATGTACTTGGATGCAAACAATTTATACGGATACGCCATGAGTCAACCTTTACCCACGGGCAACTTCAAGTGGTTAACAGAAAAACAAATTAACAAACTCGAGAAAGAAGGACACTATAGCGAAGGCAAAGGATACATTTTACAAGTCGATTTAGAATACGTTAAAGAATTACACGATTCACACGACGCGTTTCCTCTCGCTCCAGAGTCGCTAAAAGTACCGAAAGAATGGATGAGCGACTATCAAAAGAAGTTACTGAAAGGCAAGCCGGTTCCAAACGTTACGAAATTGGTTCCCAATTTATACGACAAAACTAACTACGTGATTCATTATCGTCAACTGCGTTTGTATTTACAACTCGGCATGAAGCTGACTAAAATTCACAAAGTTTTAGAATTTGACGAATCGTGTTGGATGAAATCATACATTGATAAAAACACGCAACTCAGAAAACTCTCAAAGAGTGATTTTGAAAAAGATTTATACAAACTCATGAACAATTCAGTTTTTGGTAAAACGATGGAAAATGTACGAAAACGTGTTAATGTAAATTTAAAGCGATTGAACGACAAAAAAGCGGAAAATCAAATTCGCTCACTCATCGCGAAACCAAATTTTGCAGAATATACGATTTTTGATAATGAACTAGTAGCGATTCACATGCACAAGACAAAACTTGTTCTCAACCGCCCGGTTTACGTAGGAATGTCTGTTTTAGAATTATCCAAGCATTTAATGTACGATTTTTATTACAATCATTTAAAGAACAAGTATGGCAAGAGGTGCGAGTTAATATACACGGATACGGATAGTTTGTTACTAGAGATTCAAACAGAAGACGTATATTACGATATGAAAAAAGACAAAGATTTATACGATTTTAGTAATTATAAACAAGATCATTTTCTATTTTCTGAAGAAAATAAAAAGATAATAGGTAAAATGAAAGACGAGTGTGCCGGAGATCTAATTTCTGAAGTTGTTTGTTTAAGACCTAAAATGTATTCGATACTAAAATCGGACGAAAAAACGATTAGAAAAGCTAAAGGAGTTAAAAAACAAGTTTTAGAAAAACAAATTAAACACGACAAATATAAACAAGTTTTATCTCTTAAAAATACTCTGCATCACGATATGAGTTTTATCAAACACGAAAAACATAGATTATATACAACGCGAGTAAATAAAATATCGCTATCTCCTTTAGACACAAAGAAACACATTTCAGAAGATGGGATACATACTCTATCTTACGGTCATTATAGTCTCGTCGTTTAATAATAATGCGTTTTATCCAAAGAACGAAGCAACCGAGGCTCCCTACCGCTAGCAACACCAGGGTGCGCTCGGCGACTACGCTCAATGCATACAATTATGAAAGCGTGTTCATGATAGTGTGTTTACAACCAATGCTCAATGCGTACAATGATGAATGTGTGTTTACGACTAACGCTATAAAACAAACCAGATTTTAATAATACAAAATACAATCGTATAGCCTTTACTACCACCCAGCGAATTTAACAAAAAACACCTACTTCTCAGTGAATTTATTTAAAAATATGTTGCGCCTTTTTAGCTTCACCAAAAGCGTACAAACCAACGAGTCTAACGGGGTGATTACGTTAACTGGCGAGGCTAAAGTTGTTTAATAACAGGTTTCATTGACGCTAACGCGAAGCGTTTTTGCTGGACTACAACAGGGGCTTAATCACGTTTGAACGTTAATCTTTTTAACGTTAAGATTTACTGGATAACATGTACAGAATTCCCCTACTACTACCCAACGAATTTTAGTAAAAAATGAATTTCTCTGAGGAAGCGTGACGCTAAAGATGTTATTCTCTACGCGAGCCTTCACGTCTAATCAGTTTTTTTTCATATTTTACCGCTAATCTTAATATTATTTCTTAATGCAGGTCTCAGCACGCTGTTGCAGAAACATTCAGATTTAAGAGTGTTTTACATAACATTTATGTAAAACACGTCGTTTACTGGATAGACTCATTTTGGAATGTTATTGTACTGATCGCTGTGCTATTTTGTGTTATAAATTGCTTGTGTCATTTTATGTGTAGCAAAGCACAAAGAAAGAAACTTATTTGAAAAAACTAAAACAAGCCTATTTAAAAGAGCCTGTTTTTTGTTTTAGTATTGTCATTTGATAATAAAAATAAAATTGATAAAAAAGTAAAAAATATTATTTAAATATATAGTAGTAATGATAACAACAACAACTAAAACAGTTGTGCAACTGAAAGAGAACAATAATATAGCAAACTGGGTTATGTTACCCATAGGTTACTCACAGGCCGTTGAGCAATTACCCATAGGTTAAGAGCAATTACCCACAGGTCATCTATAGGTTATCTATAGGTCATCTGTAGGTCGTCTATAGGTCATCTATAGGACATCTATAAGTCATCTGTTAGGTCATCTATAGGTCGTCTATAGGTCGTCTATAGATCATCTGTAGGTCATCTGTAGGTCATCTATAGGTCATCTATAGGTCATCTATAGGTCATCTATAGGTCATCTATAGGTCATCTATAGGTCATCTATAGATCATCTGTAAGGTCATCTAAAGGACATCTATAGGTCATCTATAGGACATCTATGGGTCATCTAGGTCATCTATAGGTCATCTGTTGGGTCATCTATGGGTCATCTATAGGTCATCTATAGGTCATCTATAGGTCATCTATAGGTCATCTATAGGTCATCTATAGGACATCTATAGGTCATCTATAGGTCATCTATAGGTCATCTATAGGTCATCTGTAGGTCATCTGTAGGTCATCTGTAGGTCATCTGTAGGTCATCTATAGGTCATCTATAGGTCATCTATAGGTCATCTATAGGTCATCTATAGGTCATCTACAGGTTATCTATAGGTTATCTATAGGTCATCTATAGGTCATCTATAGGTCATCTATAGGTCATCTATAGGTTATCTATAGGTCATCTACAGGTTATCTATAGGTTATCTATAGGTTGCTTGTTAAGCAGTTTGCTATATTATTGTTCTCTTTCAGTTGCACAACTGTTTTAGTTGTTGTTATCATTACTACTATATATTTAAATAATATTTTTTACTTTTTTATCAATTTTTTTTATTATTATCAAATGACAATACTAAAACAAAAAACAGGCTCTTTTAAATAGGCTTGTTTTAGTTTTTTCAAATAAGTTTCTTTCTTTGTGCTTTGCTACACATAAAATGACACAAGCAATTTATAACACAAAATAGCACAGCGATCAGTACAATAACATTCCAAAATGAGTCTATCCAGTAAACGACGTGTTTTACATAAATGTTATGTAAAACACTCTTAAATCTGAATGTTTCGCAACAGCGTGCTGAGACCTGCATTAAGAAATAATATTAAGATTAGCGGTAAAATATGAAAAAAAACTGATTAGACGTGAAGGCTCGCGTAGAGAATAACATCTTTAGCGTCACGCTTCCTCAGAGAAATTCATTTTTTACTAAAATTCGTTGGGTAGTAGTAGGGGAATTCTGTACATGTTATCCAGTAAATCTTAACGTTAAAAAGATTAACGTTCAAACGTGATTAAGCCCCTGTTGTAGTCCAGCAAAAACGCTTCGCGTTAGCGTCAATGAAACCTGTTATTAAACAACTTTAGCCTCGCCAGTTAACGTAATCACCCCGTTAGACTCGTTGGTTTGTACGCTTTTGGTGAAGCTAAAAAGGCGCAACATATTTTTAAATAAATTCACTGAGAAGTAGGTGTTTTTTGTTAAATTCGCTGGGTGGTAGTAAAGGCTATACGATTGTATTTTGTATTATTAAAATCTGGTTTGTTTTATAGCGTTAGTCGTAAACACACATTCATCATTGTACGCATTGAGCATTGGTTGTAAACACACTATCATGAACACGCTTTCATAATTGTATGCATTGAGCGTAGTCGCCGAGCGCACCCTGGTGTTGCTAGCGGTAGGGAGCCTCGGTTGCTTCGTTCTTTGGATAAAAAACGCATTATTATTAAACGACGAGACTATAATGACCGTAAGATGAGAGTATGTATCCCATCTTCTGAAATGTGTTTCTTTGTGTCTAAAGGAGATAGCGATATTTTATTTACTCGCGTTGTATATAATCTATGTTTTTCGTGTTTGATAAAACTCATATCGTGATGCAGAGTATTTTTAAGAGATAAAACTTGTTTATATTTGTCGTGTTTAATTTGTTTTTCTAAAACTTGTTTTTTAACTCCTTTAGCTTTTCTAATCGTTTTTTCGTCCGATTTTAGTATCGAATACATTTTAGGTCTTAAACAAACAACTTCAGAAATTAGATCTCCGGCACACTCGTCTTTCATTTTACCTATTATCTTTTATTTTCTTCAGAAAATGAAAATGATCTTGTTTATAATTACTAAAATCGTATAAATCTTTGTCTTTTTTCATATCGTAATATACGTCTTCTGTTTGAATCTCTAGTAACAAACTATCCGTATCCGTGTATATTAACTCGCACCTCTTGCCATACTTGTTCTTTAAATGATTGTAATAAAAATCGTACATTAAATGCTTGGATAATTCTAAAACAGACATTCCTACGTAAACCGGGCGGTTGAGAACAAGTTTTGTCTTGTGCATGTGAATCGCTACTAGTTCATTATCAAAAATCGTATATTCTGCAAAATTTGGTTTCGCGATGAGTGAGCGAATTTGATTTTCCGCTTTTTTGTCGTTCAATCGCTTTAAATTTACATTAACACGTTTTCGTACATTTTCCATCGTTTTACCAAAAACTGAATTGTTCATGAGTTTGTATAAATCTTTTTCAAAATCACTCTTTGAGAGTTTTCTGAGTTGCGTGTTTTTTATCAATGTATGATTTCATCCAACACGATTCGTCAAATTCTAAAACTTTTAATTTTAGTCAGCTTCATGCCGAGTTGTAATACAAACGCAGTTGACGATAATGAATCACGTAGTTAGTTTTGTCGTATAAATTGGGAACCAATTTCGTAACGTTTGGAACCGGCTTGCCTTTCAGTAACTTCTTTTGATAGTCGCTCATCCATTCTTTCGGTACTTTTAGCGACTCTGGAGCGAGAGGAAACGCGTCGTGTGAATCGTGTAATTCTTTAACGTATTCTAAATCGACTTGTAAAATGTATCCTTTGCCTTCGCTATAGTGTCCTTCTTTCTCGAGTTTGTTAATTTGTTTTTCTGTTAACCACTTGAAGTTGCCCGTGGGTAAGGTTGACTCATGGCGTATCCGTATAAATTGTTTGCATCCAAGTACATAATGTAACTCGATGGTTTTGACTCGTCATAATCTGACAAGTATTTATTATTAGCTTTAGCGTATCGTTTACTCGCCATGCACGTTCCTCCTCTAATACCTCTCTCCATGAATAATGCACGTCTATATCTGTAAACAAATCTAAAGTTTGTTTCTAATGTTTAACAAAGCGTCCCAACTCAATCCTGGACTAGTATAATAATTAGCAGATCTAAACCATACTCTCGTATACAAGTAACGGAAATTTTCAAATACATCCGCCAACAAGTATCGGTGCGCACAACCGTGATAATCGTGACCCAATTTTACAATCAAACTCGCTGTAAACGTTCTTTGCGTGCTCGTATTGTTCTTCAATAATGTTACTATCGTTTGAACTACTGTAAAAGATTCTATTGGAGGAAGTTGCTTCTCTTCAAACCTTTAAAACTATCCATGTATTCGTAAGGATAATACCCTTGCTTTTAATAAGATTAAACTTTCGGAGAACGCTCCGCGTGATTGGGAAAGAATCGTTTGATTTTATGAGTTTGTCTAGCGAAGCGAGCAAAAAATTGAGCGCTGTCTATAAATCGTAGTTGATTAATACTAAAAGAAATATACTTTTCGATATTGTTTGCTATACACGTTATTTTCCCTTCGCTACTACCGGCAGCTTGCATAATGGATGAGAGTCGTAACCTCGTAAATTATGAAAGACAACAGGAATAAAAATTTTGTCTGGTTTAAACTCAGTTTTAAACAATAGTCGTGCCGCGCCTCTATACTTTCCGGTAATGACAATGATCTTACCTTCTAAAACTTCTCGCGCTTCTCGTCAGAGTCAGCGCCACGCTTCTCATTCATTAAAAACTTGTTTCGCATATCCAACACTCGCTAACTAGAGTCGTGGTTAGTTTCTGCATCTTCTTTTAGTCATGAGTTATTTTAATAGGATTTTTGAATATTTCGTGATTTTTCTCTCTTCTTTCTCTCAACTCAATAGTTTTAAAAAATCGTTTTGCGCATCTTCTCCCCTATACGCAGCTGGCAGAATACTACTTTCATCCACATCGCGTTATAACGTAAGAATATCACGCAACAACGTGTTCTTGTGGTTTGCGTATTAAGTTTGGGTTCTATCAAAAAAGGCTACATTTTTTAATAATGCTCTCAAAGGTCCCGGCGTATATTACGGGCTGAACTTTCCATCTTTTATGATAATTTATAATACTTTACCTTGTCGTTTTACCTTTATTGGAAGAACTGTTTTCGTCGAGCCTGTCATTGGCGTTCCCTTACACATTTCTACGTGATTTTCTAAATACGCTTTTGTTGAAAAAAATTGTAAACATCTCAAACAAAATGCTGACGATGCCGTGCTCGTTTGGTCAAAAAGTAATTTATTCATGTCTTTTATGTGAAACATAGTGGGATGTCGCGTCATCGTTAATCAAAGAGTAAATTTATGCAATTTGACTCGTGGGTTGATGAGCTGACTCAGCAAATGGGGTGATTTTTCCTTCGTGTCAAAAACGTTTATCTTTATATTGTTTTTTGTTCTCGCTTAATGGTGATTAATGGGGTTAATAGTACGTCAATGTTGTTGAAATTTAAACCATCTTACATCAGTGGTATATCGTTCTGTAAACATGATCACTCGCGGGAAGAAACAGTAATGTAACGCAAAGCCCATCGTAAACAATCGTCGTCTTTGTTTTTACGTTAATGCAAACTTTTTTATTTTTATATGAACCGGCAAGCTCAATATAGCTACCTCACTGCCCTGTGAAAGGCCAATGCTTACTAATTCTAACGTTCATATCAATAATTCTATCTACAATCCATCCGCTGCCTTCTCTGTATATTTTCTAAGCTTCAGCACATTTGCGAAAAAACATCATAATATTTTTCAATGTCGTTTAAAATTCAATAAAACAATTTGTTTATTATTATGAAAATTTTGGGTTCAACTTTCATCACGCCATCTGGTTTACACTTTAAGTAATTTTAATTCGTATATATATCTATAAGCAGATAAATTTAAAATCTCTCAGAATCAACTCGTAACTTGTTAATAATCTTTGGTTTTGTCGCTTGTGGAAAAAATGTTTAAATCTTTCTCTTGCTGTGATTCAATGGAATGATCATTGTTCGTTCACGTAGTATGTTTTCCACCACTAATGGGTAAATTAATCTCAACTCCTCTTCTTTACCCTGAAACCTTTTAATAGCGGCTACATAATCTTTTTAATCAATTGCCCTTTTTTCCCAGAGCCTCTTGTTGGTAGATTAATATGCTTCGCGTCAATTCGCGTCGCGCGCTCCGCGACAACGTTTCAACAGATATACGCTCTTTCAATTCAACCCAAACCGAATTTGAATAATGGTTTGGTTTTGCCGCTGCAAAATATTGTTTAACACCTTATATTAACTGGTTTAGTAACTTTATTCTTGCTGTCTCGTACTAGGAAAATTTGGGTGGTTTGTGTGAGTGTGTAAACTCT
>CM055816.1:98941416-99050768 GCA_029582265.1 Zoroaster sp. YZ-2022 | reverse complement strand
CCGGCACCATACCCGGGCACGTCTTGGGCTCTTATCTGCACAAATAAATCATTTCAAGCAATGACATAGTATAACCAATAAAATAAGAAGAAGAAAAAAAGAAAAAAAAAACATTTGCAAACTAAATTTACAAAATTTTGGAGGCGATTCCTGGAGGAATAATAGGTACATTTTACTTCATCCTCAATTTATCCTAAATGTGCACCTAAGGTTATACATGTATAATCAACTGGACAGATAACTTACCTAAATGAAATTCAAGTATGGTGTTTCAGTTTGTTTCAGTGAAAGAATTACTTCTTGTAAAAATGCTACGAATTTCAATGCGTGATCGCCTGCGTATGGATGTCTTAGCGCCATTTTTTGAACATGCACAGAATTGTGGTCCGCGAGGTGTGGCGAGTGCGTATCAAATTTTCTGAAGCGTCAGGCTAATAATAATAATAATAATGTGTGGACCTTATATGGCGCCGCGTATCCACCAACTGAGTGGTGCTCAAGGGCGCATATTATTACCCCTGCTCATAAGGCTCATAAATCATTCATCGAAACCATCTCAGCTCCCTGGGAGTATACAGCTCAATTGCTGCCATTACAGGCGCATATAGGGCTAATCAACCAACTCTGCCCTCATAGGTACCCATTGTAACCCCTGGGTGGAAGAAGCAATTATGGTTAAGTGTCTTGCTCAAGGACACAAGTGCCACGGCCGGATTCGAACCCACATTTCTGCTGCTAACACCAGAACTTGAGTCCGATTAGGCTAGACACATTTAGCTCGGCCGCGACACTCCCACTCGACCCGACGACTCCACTAGATGCTCATGTACATTTTCTAACAAAAATATTTGTTGTTGAAACCCTCATATTTTAAATCATAACTGCAAGACTAACATATCAGTAGTTGTGTTATCATTTAAAATAACTCACTTCACTTACTCCAATCTTACTAAAAATAGACTCAGAAATACGTGCCGTTGTTAATCTGAAACAGACACTTTAAAGACAAAAAAGCGATGTCGTGTTAATACGTGAAACTGAACATGTGGGTGCTATTATGTGCATAAACGCATTAATAATAATAATAATAATAATGGACACTTATATTGTGCGGTATCCATGCAAGTTTGATGCTCATAGGCGCATGGACATTAATACCCCTGTCATCGGGCCAGATTATATCATTCCCAGAACCATCTCAACTCCCTGAGGAGTATGCAACCCATGCTGCCAAATATGTGGCCTGTGAGCTTAATCAAAACCCACAATTACCATCTCTGCCCAAGGTCCCCATTTATACTCCTGGGTGAAGAGGAAGCAAACAGTATAGTTGTCTCTCAGGGTTTACTAGACAAGCACCGTATAATTCGTCGCGACCAGGATTCGAACCCACATTCTGGCGACCCGGCCATCAGAACTGCACGAGTCTGATGCACTAAACACGCTTCGACCATGGTGCCCCATAGTTTTGCATACCGGACAAAGGCAAAAACGTGTCACTAAGGTCAGATATGAATATTCATGAGTATGTGTATGAAGTTTTTGTCCATTGGATAAAGTGTCAATCAGAAAACCCACCTTGATATTGTACTTTGTGTATGGCTTCATTACCAATGAAATGATGATCCACGGGTTGGTTGAGTTTACCCAATAGCTCAATAGATTGATTACGGCTGGATATCAAATCTGATTGCCAATACCTGAATCTATGGTAAGAGGCTGATACTAATCCCAGAAAGGTGGGTCTGGAAGAGGCCCACGTAGTTCCAAGCCTGAGGTGGTGGCTGTGACAACTCGAGGAAATATATTGGGGCCCAGATGGTGCTGTGAAGGGAGACCAAGTCATTTTATAGTTGATTAAAGAGTATAATACATGTAACAAGGTTGCAAAATTGAATAGTAAACATATAAGCGGTACATATGAAACAAGACACTGTGTGTCTAGCATTCGAGTGGAATTGTCAAAAAGACAACATGACTGCAGCCTTAATTTTTGTGTAACATAGCTTTGGAGGGCATTCAAGAACTTTTGGAAGATATCTCGTTCCTAACTTGCTCTGACAAGATGCTGGGTTTTGCAACAAGGTCACAGCATGTAACTGATGAGACTTTGTTACTGAGCGTGACTGGTGTATAGCTGTGATTTTGAATTTATATCTGTGCTCTCAAGAGGAATGTCTTTGATATATTGGCCCATCCATTGGTTGCCATTACGAATCCGCCCTACTTTAAAACCAACCAGCGAGAGTAGCCCTTCAGTTCCACTCGGGTTGGAAAAGCTGTATCCTTTTTCAGAAAGAAGGCCGGGGAGATTAAGATTCTTATCACTTCTTTAATCCTATTATTAGCATGTCGGGTGGAAGGTGGAAAAATATAAGGTCCTGCCTATAAAAATTCAGTCTTATTTCTAAGCTTAATTTCACCAACTGAGTTAAAAGCATTGATAAACTAATAACCTGAGAAAATTGTTACCCTTATTTTCTTTTTGAACTGTGAAAATTGACCAAAAAGCGGCCGGAAACGATCTTTTCCGTGGTTTTGTTTTTGGCCGTCCGGTGCAAACCTTCGACGTGCGCGTTGATAACTACAGGCTAATAGGCCTATAAGATGTCCAATCCCCAATGGTCAATTTAGAAAACTTTGTGGTCCCTAACTAACTGTTGATGCAGACTTCAAGCTTTTTAAAAAATAAAAGATACAAAAGAAAACGAATTAACGGTTGACAGAAATTACGATCTTTTAAGTTATTATTGTTGATTTGTTATTTCGGCCTGAGACAATGCGGCAATGGTCATACACTTGGCGGACTGTTGTTGATATGATCAGGTCTAGGCGCGTATTTCAGTCATCCTGTTTATCGGCACCTCATTCACTTCGCTTCGTTTTCTACTATTATGAGGACAGTAAAACAGAAATGCGTTGCTAACAGTTTTATAAGGAAAATGGCCAGGGAAAAATGTCCGATTAGTAACCGATAGCAGATGTTGCCAAGCAGTGGATGAGCACTGGGGAAGTGATGAACTGCAATGGGGAAAGTGATTGGTATGAACAGCGATGTGGTGAAATTATCGGTAAGAGTTTCCGGTTATTGACTGCCCTGAATATCCCGCTGCGTGATCGTACCCATTGATCTCCATTTATACTGTGCTGGGAAATAGTGAAGCGAACTCATTGGAGCGAGTCGCTGCACAACTCATTATTTTCAGTCTTATGTTCGAGTTAACCTATCAAAAATGGAGATACGCCCAACTCCACACATTCACAGCGTTGTGTAAGCTGACCATGTTGACTGCTATTTTATAGGGGTGGTTTGTATTGGTATCTCCCAGTGTCATCTCCTCCATTGAATGCACCGTGGCTCGGGGTGGTGCACTTTTCAAGTAATTTCCACGGGCGGCTCGTTCCCATTTCACGGTGTGAGAGAGCACACGTGAATGCACCGTCGAAACCACCGTTAAACAAAT
The DNA here is from genome assembly GCA_029582265.1 of Zoroaster sp. YZ-2022. Lineage (NCBI taxonomy): Eukaryota > Metazoa > Echinodermata > Asteroidea > Forcipulatida > Zoroasteridae > Zoroaster > Zoroaster sp. YZ-2022. The sequence continues at coordinate 99,047,304 of CM055816.1, read as the reverse complement.
CTTTTGTTTGGTCCTCGGTGAATTAGCTGTGGGTGAAAGCGGTGAACCTCGGCTCAGTTGAGGCCAGCTCATGCTAACTACATCAAAGGAAGTTATCCTCTTGCCCATTGTTGACGCTTTTGTGCATGTGATAATCCCTCTTGGATGGAAGGTAAACACACTAAACATAACGGTACTGTCTGGTATTTTTCTTCCTCCAGCTCCATGGTTATAGGTTTGCTTGAAAAATTCTGCTCACGACTTGGCGGGCGGGTTACATTTCGGCATTGCAATTTCGTCTTCTGATCGTTTACTGTGAATACAGGGCCCCCATTGCTTTGTTTGGCTTTTCTTTAGCAGTAGAGGAAAATACAGTGGGCCTTCGATGTCCGTTAACAATAAATGTAACTGCGAATGATTAAATTAAGCTGCCAAGGCTCATAGAAAACACAATTCTGGCAGCTTCACAACAATCCTCTTTAACTTGGCGAAGCAGGACTTTGGCGAAGGTCGGTCTCGTGTTTGTATGTTTGCAAATTTATTTATGTTGTTGTTTACTGAACCCGGTGAGGTTTATAGTTTTGCGATAGTATTTCGATTAACGAGCACGTCGATTTTTTATTCCGCGTGTCGTACCCGTGACATTATTGAGGCGCGCCGCCCGCCGCCCAGCGAAACCGTTGTTGCAATCATTCGCGGTGACCTCTAGTACTGCGTTCAAAATGCGCGTACTGCGCGCGCCCGATTACCAACCCGCGAACCATGTGCTAACCGCTTGGCGGGGCCGGGGGAACCCGGTAACAATTACACACTTGCTTACCACCACACGCAGTCCTCATTTATTTCCAGGATCGTGTAAACATTACCAGCGTCGAAGTGTCATTATCTCGGGGTTCCTTCCTCCATGATTCATGTGTTTCCTACTTTTCCGTTGCTATGATGTACTTTATGCTTTACAAGGAATCGAATTTGTTTTTATTCAAAGCAAATGGATTAATAATGATAGCTTGGCTTGTCACTTGGAAATAATTTATTTGGCAATAGGCCTATGTATTTGTAAATATAAACAGGAAACTGAACATCCAACAAGTTACCCTAAGGCCATGTTTTTTTTAATAACTTGGATTACGGAATCTTCCGCTCAGAAAAAATCAGCGTTTCTGAAAAAAAAAAAAAAAAAAAAATCCACAACACTTACAACACTTGATGCCGCCGATCGCGTACAAAACACCATCGTGTACAAAACAATACTTTTAGATCTACATTTTCTTCAAATACAACAAGATCCTACAATACATGTACAGTAAATGTGTACACGTACCGTGAGCCAGTGAACGGAGAAAAAATCATGACCGATGTATGATGGAAACCAGACCAATGTTATGCATTCACGTACAAAAGTGCGAGTCCGGTTTATAGACTATACTATTTGCCCAAGGGTGCATACATTGGCCATTTTAATAACTAACTTCACATGTACGTGCATCGCGCGCGACTTCCGACCTCACAGCCCAAACTCATGCAATCAATTGCTGTGTCAACAAATGGTCTGTGTGTGCGAATTTGGGCAGAGCATCAGCGATAATGCATCTGCTGTTTACAATGGCGGCCGCTGCCGAGACTTCCGGTGCATCTTGCTGCCTTTTTTTCAAGCCGAATAATGCGCAAAAAGTTTAGGGTCGCGGCGTAAAGTTAGGGTCGGTCAGAAACCAGGAAACAGAACATTTTGTTAAGCCTAAACACTCGCGACATTCATTCCAGTGACTTTTGTGCTTTTGTCTACATAATTGTGTATAATGTACGTGTTTTAGAAGCCGCCACGTGCGTGCCTTCGGTATTTTTTTTTTTTTTTTTTCGCCCCGCCCGGATTTCGTGAGCTCGAAATTCCGTAATCGAGTCATTTTTTTTTTTTTTTTTTTTTTCCCCGATCACCCGCGCTCATTTTTTGTAGCTTACAAATCCGTAATCCAAGTAATAAAAAACAAACGGCCCTAAATATAAAGCTTTTAGGCCTAGTCATGCATACACGTATCAAAACGATGCGCTAAATAGTGTTTAAAGATTTATAATTGATGATTTATATGTACGAAGTTTAATAATACCTTGACGGTTGTTTTCCTACACTTGTCATTGATAACAGATCGAATTATTACAAACGGCTTTTAATTTGTTTCTTCTCCATGGAACTGTCGCTTACAACATCTTAGTCTTTACAATAAGCCAAAACTAATCACTTACTCAAAACATATGGTGCCATCAAAAATTAGAGTTTTTCGTTACATGAGATGAGAAAAAGGGACATCAAACCTCGGACGAATGACGATGCTCATTGATTGTTGATTACATCAATAAAATAATAATCCTTGAAGTTAAATTAACAACATCAAAACCGTAAGAAGATGATAGTCCATAATAAATTGGTTTCACACACAGCAGCTGCTTCCGCAGGTCATTGTCCCCTGACGATTGCTGATACAATTACATTAGGTGGGTAGTACTACACTTGGAAGGAGCCAGAGCTGAAGTGCGCCCTCTTCGTTCAAGAATTGTTTTCTTAAAAAAATTCATTCCCAACAGATTCATTTATTTATTTTATTTCAGCTTTCTTTATTCAAAGGTAGCAACGATTAAACTTCACAAAAAATTGTGTTACTGATAGCTGAGTTCAAAAAATCTGAATCATGCCTTGAATTTTCAATAACATACATGAAGCCGCTAAGAAATAATGAGCAAATTTGTTGACAAATTTGAGACTCTTTAACTCCAAGTACGAGGGTGCCCAATACTCCGATCCGTGAACCACAAGAGATTTGCCCGGCCGAACATGCGTCGCACGTCGGACCTGGGGTCGACTTTCCGCGTGCAGCGATGTACCAGATTCATATTCATTCCTTGTGTCTCATCGTTGAAAGATTTCTTTCTTAGAAATCCTTGCCAAAAAATCACAACGCTTTTATTAAACGTCACCAAGAAATTGTCTCATGATATTGGACCATAAGTTCAGAATCATGTCTTGAATTTTCAATGACCTACCTTTGGAAGCCGCTAAGAAATAATGAGCAAATTTGTTAACAAATTTAAGACTTCACTTTGTACAAGTACGACTGACTTCCACTGTAGAGATGTTTAAAGAAATCCTTGCCAAAAATCCTGGCAACGCTTTTGATAAACGTCACCAAAACTGTCTCATTGATATCGGACCATAAGTTCGAATCATGTCTTGAATTTTCAATAACATACATGAAGCCGCTTGAAAATAATGCACAAATTTGTTGACAAATTTGAGACTCTTTGATTCAAGTACGAGGTGCCCAATATCGATCAGTGAACCACAGAGATTGCCCAGGCCGGAACGCGTCGCACGTCGGCCTGGGGTCGACCTTGCCCGTGCAGCGATGTACCAAGATTCATTTCCTTGTGTCTCATCGTTAAAGATTTCTTTCTTAGAAATCCTTGCCAAAAAAAATCACAACGCTTTTATTAAACGTCACCAAAATTGTCTCATGATATCGGACCATAAGTTCGAATCATGTCTTAATTTCAGTAACATACATGAAGCCGCTAAAATAATGCGCAAATTTGTTGACAAATTTGAGACTCTTCGATCAAGTACGAGGTGCCCAATATCGATCAGTGAACCACAGAGTTGCCCGGCCGAACGCGTCGCACGTCGGCCTGGGCTCGACCGCGATCAGCGTGTACCAGATTCATTCCTTGTGTCTCTTCGTTTAAGATTTCTTTCTTAGCATTCCTTGCCAAAAAATCACAACGCTTTTATTAAACGTCACCAAAATTGTCTCATGATATCGGACCATAAGTTCCGAATCATGTCTTGAATTTTCAATGACCTACATGAAGCCGCTAAGAAATAATGAGCAAATTTGTTTAACAAATTTAAGACTTCACTTTGCACAAAGTACGACTGACTTCCACTGTAGAGATGTTTAAGAAATCCTTGCCAAAAATCACAACGCTTTTTATTAAACGTCACCAAAACTGTCTCATGATATCGGACCATAAGTTCGAATCATGTCTTGAATTTTTCAATAACATACATGAAGCCGCTAAGAAATAATGAGCAAATTTGTTGACAAATTTGAGACTCTTCTCAAGTACAGGTGCCCAATATCGATCAGTGAACCACAGAGATTGCCCGGCCGAACGCGTCGCACGTCGGCCTGGGGTCGACCGCGTGCAGCGTGTGCCAGATTCAGATTCATTCCTTGTGTCTCATCGTTAAAGATTTCTTTCTTAGAAATCCTTGCCAAAAATCACAACTTTTATTAAACGTCACCAAAATTGTCTCTGATATCGGACCATAAGTTCGAATCATGTCTTGAATTCAATGACCTACATGAAGCCGCTAAGAAATAATGAGCAAATTTGTTAACAAATTTAAGACTTCACTGCACAAGTACGACTGACTTCCACTGTAGGTTGTTTAAGAAATCCTTGCCAAAAAATCACAACGCTTTTATTAAACGTCACCAAAACTGTCTCATGATATCGGACCATAAGTTCGAATCATGTCTTGAATTTTCAATAACATACATGAAGCCGCTAAGAAATATTGAGCAAATTTGTTGACAAATTTGAGACTCTTTAACTAACTCCAAGTACAGTGTCCAATATCGATCAGTGAACCACAAGTTGCCCATGACCGAACACGTCGCACGTCGGCCTGGGGTCGACCGCGATACAGCGATGTACCAGATTCAGATTCATTCCTTGTGTCTCATCGTTAAAGATTTCTTTCTTAGAAATCCTTGCCAAAAAATCACAACGCTTTTATTAAACGTCACCAAAATTGTCTCATGATATCGGACCATAAGTTCGAATCATGTCTTAATTTTCAATGACCTACCGGTACATGAAGCCGCTAAGAAATAATGAGCAATTTGTTGACAAACCACTTTTGTGCCACTGTGTAACAAAACGTCTAATCTGCCTTTTCGTCGAGCAGAAAAGTAGCAAAAATTTACCGTGCTTGTCTTCAAACCGAAAAGCAAAAGGCGAAAGCTGAACTGTTTAAAGACAAGAAAAGCGGAAAAAAGGCACTTGCAACAACGTTCAATCTGCTTTTCAATATTTAGAAAGCTGAAAAGCAGATATCCACTTTTCGACCTCCACAGCTAGTTGGCACCATTCTTGGATTTAAATTTTTTGCGGCCATCTTGGAAAATAAATAAAACGGCCTGCATCTTCTTTCTTGTGAAGTGTCGTGGCCGAGCGGTCTAGATACCGGACTCAAGTTCTGGTGTTAGCAGCAGAATGTGGGTTCGAATCCTGGCCGTGACACTTGTAATCGCCAGAGCAAGACACTTAACCATATTTGTTTCACTATAATTTTTATTTCTGTAACAAGCATGACTTGGATAAGTTTATGCAACCAGTAATACGCCATAGTTTTGTAAATTTTCCGAGAAATGCTAAGCCAACGGTAAGTGCGTCATTTCACGAGTGCGGCGAATTACGTACATGGACGATATGTTGGCCTCATAAAAACAGTATTGCAACACTTACAGTTTATGTCACCAAATTAAAACAATAAATAAAAAACACAATGTTAACCTTGAAAAACATCAAGTTTTATGCATTTTGGATGTGTGAGTATTCAGTTCACTTTTTTATTTTTAATTGCTAGTCGACCAACGACAGCATGTTGACGACCACAAAGCGAAGCCTAGCCCTGGCCACGTAATGTACATTTTTATAACATACACGTTTGTGTACGGTACAGCGACACGAATCGACGATCAATGCGTCAATGCTATAATTATATCCGACGCACACGCTGCATGCACGTCTATGTACAGACTCGGCATGTATTATTTACGTTGCGTGTGTTTTGACTAAACTAATCCATTCATCCAAGATAAGCGCACAATGGGAGGGTTATTACTACTAAAAGCCTAAACCATGCCTTGCTTTTGTGTCAGTGCAATAGGATTAAATCCACTGTATAACAATAGGAGACATACACTCGGTGAATACTCGGTGAAAACACCGTGAACGAAACCACTGGGGCGTAAGCACCGTGAACTCATGAAAATGCATTTCACGGAAAAAGTCACAATTCACTGAGCTTTCACGGTGCATTCACGGAGGAGATGTTCATAGTGACAAATGACACATGTTTACCTGCTCTATACATAACAAGTCAGGCCAACGCAACGACCATCGATGATTTCGCACAGTTATTCGTGTCAAATATTTTCCGACACCTGAAAATGAGTTTAGATCATGGACATTCATACAGATTTTTTGGGATAATCACAGTCAAATTCTCGAGTAGCACATCATAAAGTTTGATGGACAGAAGCGTCGGAAACAGACGGTCAAGTGTCATGAAAAATTGTCCATTCAATACTAAGCAATAGCACTCCCGCACTAATGCTAAAATGAAGCAAGTAAAAGGTTGCCTTTTTCTACATGCTACATGTATTATCAGTCATGTTTAATATGTTGAACAGGGAGGTTTCGAAACCATGTTAAAACAAGTGCACATTATGTACTGTGTACATGAAAATGCCTTGAAATAGTTCCGGCAAAAATCAAGCTGGCTGGGTGATTGTTTATTTACTGGATTAGGGGGATTATCTCTGTGGGACAGAGGAAGTGTGTTTACTCAAGACTCCCCACAGAGGTTGAAAAAAGGATAATAAAATTTTAAAGGGCTGGATTCGTCATGGCTGTTGTTCTTTTATAATGAATATATGTTCTTCTCTTATAAGCGTGTCTGATATACACTGTGCCACACCCAATCAATAAGAGAGCAGGGATCTGCATAAGTTTCATAAGGTAAAATATTTTGAAATTTCTGTACATTTTACGATCCATGTTTCAGGGTGTGAATAGGCAGTTTTGAAAAATCCGCGTAAATTTTGCTAGGGGTATTGGGGCCGTTGTTGTGAACAAGCGCTGGGGTGAAATCTATAATTCAGAACATTTGCTTTGCTTTGCTTTCCTTTGTTGCTTAAATCTTTAAAATCCGAGGAGGATCACAACATTGCGATTTGTAAAAGCAAATCGGAAAAACCGGACAAACCACCACTCTGATGTTTACTCCAAATTTAACATGAAATGAAAGATTTGTTTATTAAATTCATAAATTAAAATTACCTATCAGGAGCTGGAAAAGTTACTCATTTCTAAATTGGGAATTTGTTTAAAATAATGGGGCATGGTCTTTTATTGTTATTATTAGTATACATGTAAGTAGAACTAGGAATATGTTGTACATACCTCCTCCCGTTTTCACATCCAAATGGCCAAGTGGCCCGGAGCCATTCACAGCATTAGCCTGCACGTAGAAGCGATAATCCTCATAAGGTACTAGTCCCTTATGAGAACATTCATCCTTGTCACGTTGTCGCCGGACTGTCTCATTAGTGGTGGGGTTGAGGAGGGTGAAGGGTAGCCGATAATCGACCATTTTGTTGACCGCATACGGTGGAGGTTGCCATGTGAAATGGATGTGATTAGGCCCAGTGTCGTTTGTGGAGATGTACTGAGGTGAGGCGGAGGGGACTTTTGGAGAAGCAATATATTATTGTTAGGATTGAATTCACAGTTGCAATTGTACTACATAAGGATAAGTAAATATGTACAAAAAACAACCTATGAAAGTTTAATCAGATGGTGAGCCATTATTTCTGAGAAACGTATGAACATTTGTTCAGTTTCTGACCAAAATAAAGAACCCACAAGTTTGTGTGAAATAATGTCCAAAATACAGAAATTTATAATGAGAGATATTTCTATTTAAAAAACACCTAAAAGAAGACTAATGTCAGTGCCACTTTCTGCAGATTGAGGTTTTTACACAGACATGACTTAGTCAATGAGTGTGTTAACAAATATACGTGACAAATTTGGTATTAAAAAAAGCTATGAAGCCTTAAAGGGGCAGTATCGTCACGATCAACAGGGCATGGAATCAGAGTGCTCGTTTTAGAATAACTCAGTGACTGAAAATAATATGATAAGGTCATATTACCGTTGATACTGCATAAATGAGCCAGTAATTTTCAGTCACTGTGTTCACCTTAAACTAGGAAACTGATTCCATGCCCTGTTGAAAGTCTGCTCTGATCGTGACAATACTGTCCCTTTAAAGTCATCTTGTAAAGTTCCATATATGACCTGCTCCATCGAAATGATGAATGTCGCCAACACATGTTTCCGTGTAATGGACTTGAAAGTTCACAAAAGCGATGCATGACTGCATTATTACATTATCAATTTACCACATCCTAACACAGGAATGAAATGAACCAACAATGAATGTTTGGCATCATCAGAAAGCCCATTAAATTCTCTTTAAGTTGATATCCATATCTCAAAATGTGAAATTTGGGGGACATTCCTCATTTCGATGAAGCGGGTCACAATATGTGTGAATGGGACCTTCATTTCTGAACCAAATAATACTCACCATTTTGGTTTGTCTGCAGAACTTCCTTAGCCTCTATCCCAAGTCCAGCAGTAGTCTCTCCTCTCACACTGACAGTATATTGTGAATATGGCTGCAAGTTCCTCAACACGACACTGATGTTTCTCACCTTAATGGACGTATTATACACACCATCCTTACTGCACTCCTCTAAGCTTTTAGCAATGTACGATACTTGGTATGTGTTGATCTTGCAAAAATCTAATGTGGACTGTTCCCATGAGACTTTGATTTGGGAAGATGAGTCATCCAGGGCGCAACTGGAAATTTTCCACTTTGTTACGGCACTAGGGAACAATAAAGAACCAAGTTAGAAAGCTGTCAATGCTGGAGTGACTGAATGTATAGTACAGAAATGAATGCAAATGCGGTACCCATTGCCATTTATAGGATTCAGCCGACCTAACTGCACTAGTAAGACATCTGCACTAGTGAGCAAGAAGTCATGGGTTTTGAATCCTGCCCAGTCGACTGTGATGTTTTTTCACAGACTCTCAGAAAGCATGAAGTATACAGTGCTTCATACTAGATCGATGCAGGTGTAAGGGTAAACAAAGCAAATCAATTCCATTAATAAATAGAGAAATTAGCTGTGGCAAACTGCTTACCGACCCTAGAGGACCTGGTATAAATGCAAACAAATGGTTACTGGCCTGTATGCTTCAGATATTACAGGTACAGTGTAGCAGGTTCTTTCTCAAAGACCTCATTTTGCCTCTGAGAAAAAGAACCTGCTTGGTTCGAAATGTAGCCAACAACCATTATTTTGCATATTCCATTAATTCCATCAAAATCCAACCCCTGGTTTTACTTGATTTTGGTGGATTCAGTACTGTACATGAATTAAGAATGATGTCCAGTGCTTTTGACCAATACAGATGATTCGAAATCCACAACAACAACTACCAAAGCATTTCTACTTCTCAGTGGAGTTTCACCTGAGGGATTTTGTTAAATCTTAGGCTTAGCACATTTTCCTCCTTTTTTTGCAGCCGTTTGTGCAGCCGAAAGCACAGCAGCTCTCAGGCATTGTCTGGGATGGTTTTATTCAACTCTTGTGAAAATATGAAAATAATATCGCCAACAATTTCATTGAAAGTTGTAATTTGATGCAAGGCCACATTATGAAAACACAAGAGAAAAACTCAGGTGGCGTTGACTTCTGCCGGGCAAAAGTCACGTCTTGTGACTGCGTTTGTAAACACAGGTCACATTTAATGTACTTATTTGGGACTACTGGGTGTGCCATGGCATTAACTTACATGCAGTGCTGGTGGTAGCTTCCACCATTCACTCCAGGCGCCAACAAAATTTTCTCCAATGGCTTGCACCCTGAATTGATACTCTGTGCATGACGTCAGATCATCGATCACTACAGACAATTCTGAAGTATCCTCACTATCATCACTATCATCGACATCATCGACATCACTGTCTCCCACTGTTTGGAATTCATATCTGTACCCAGTGATTTTGTCATGCTGTGATTGGCAGGCCAGTTCACTCCAAGAAAACTGGATGGAGTCAATCGTCGTGTTGCTGACAACAACATCTATGACCTGGTCAGGAACTTTTTTGGGGGGGAAAACGTTCGATACTAAAATTAAAATTTGTTTATTAAGAAAAACGAAGATTTCACCTTTCAAGTGAATCCTTAATTTTTGTTTTTAAATCTGTGCAAATGCTCTTTTCCATTTAGAAAGAACAGTAACAGTAACACAAAAATCAGAAGTCTATTACCTACATGAAGTGTGCCAGCCTGCTGTAACCCACACCGCGGCATTGTATTCCAAATCTTTACCGCACAACAAGCTTGGTTCTGGGTTTGCTCCCCTGCCCGGCCTGCCGTGGGGCATCATGGGATAGGCATTTCCATCGTGAATAGTTCCTAGAACTAGAGCATGATAAATAAACTAGGCGTGAAGAACCATCAGCTGTGGGGAGAATGCGCTAAATGCTAAGGTGCGTGCGCGAGATACAGTTCTCTCACATGCCGGGTAAGTCTCCCAGACTGCATTGCTTCTTTTTAAGACCTTGACGTGGCACACTTCATGTAGGTAATAGACTTCTGGTACTAGGTTAGTACACGAGTGGCACACTTCATGTAGATAACAGACTTCTGGTACTGTGCCATGGACTAGGTCAGTACACGAGTGGCACACTTTATGTAGGTAATAGACTTCTGGTACTGTGCCGTGGACTAGGTTAGTACACGAGTGGCACACTTTATGTAGGTAACAGACTTCTGGTACTGTGCCATGGACTAGGTCAGTACACGAGTGGCACACTTTATGTAAGTAATAGACTTCTGGTACTGTGCCGTGGACTAGGTCAGTACACGAGTGGCACACTTCATGTAGGTAACAGACTTCTGGTACTGTGCCGTGGACTAGGTCAGTACACAGTGGCACACTTCATGTAGGTAACAGACTTCTGGTACTGTGCTATGGACTAGGTCAGTACAGTGGCACACTTCATGTAGATAACAGACTTCTGGTACTGTGCCGTGGACTAGGTCCAGTACCGGTGGCACACTTCATGTGGTAACAGACTTCTGGTACTGTGCCGTGGACTAGGTTAGTACACGGTGGCACACTTCATGTAGGTAACAGACTTCTGGTACTGTGCCGTGGACTACATGTGAGTTAGTACACGCAGTGGCACACTTCATGTAGGTAACAGACTTCTGGTACTGTGCCGTGGACTAGGTCAGTACAGTGGCACACTTCATGTAGGGTAATAGACTTATGGTACTGTGCCGTGGACTAGGTTAGTACACGAGTGGCACACTTCATGTAGGTAACAGACTTCTGGTATTATTTAACAGTTATAAAAGATGAGAGCCTTCTTCAAATTTGTCCATTGGTCTTCTGAATCAACACTGGCAAAATTAAATCCACGGCCCGATTTAATAGGTAGCTTAGCAGAAAATATTGCTTTGTGAATTTATCTGCTATTAAGAACAATTTAGCTCAATGCCAACCAAGCGCCCTTCGACTAGATGGTGGGTACATTGAAAAGCACTCACCATCAGCAAGGTTTCTACCCTTTTCTCCCGAAATATCTCCGTCCCCTGCTGATGTCGGCGCTGTAACTGATACCTTGTAAGCCGAGTTGGGTCTTAGATCCTTCAGGAGTAGATGTGTCTGTGGTTATCTCAGTAAAGGTCTCAGTGAGGCTTACTTGGCATATCTTGATCCGTTTTAGGTTATAGTTGGCGGTGTAATGCTGGATGGGGCAAGGGTTTTGTACAGTGACAGGAGATAGCCAGCTGACCCTGATGTCTGTAGAGTTTTGGTATTAAGCTTGTCAGTTAGGGAACTTGTCTTGGAACTGTAAGAAAATCGATATTAATTTTTTGAATAGCTATTGAATATTTGATGAATTGACCAATTGTAAATATGCCTCTTATTTTAAGCGTTCTGCATTTTGAAGAGATTGTGTACCAATCATGAAATTTTACTTTGATTATTCCTTTGACAGACTGTTTCTTTGCCTATGATGATCAGAGGATTAAAGGGACAATATCGTCCCGATCAAAGGGCATGGAATTGGAGCACTAGTTTTAGATTAACTCAGTGACTACAAATAATATCCCACATGATAAGGTCACATTTTTTCAGTTGAATGTCTGCTCTGATTGTGGCGATACTGTCCCATTAAGCATCACCAGAGAGTCCCTTTGTGTGCCCATAAAAGATATCTTCATAATATATGATATGTGGCTTAATACCTGTCACATTTGTCTCAAAAGTTACAGGTTGGCTGCTGTATCCTGCCCAGCACTTGTCCATGCACTCACAGCAATTGATATAATGTACAAGGTGTTAATGAAGAAAGGGCCACAGAGCGTGTCGGACACGTTCCTGTAAATGACTGGTAACCGTTGTCAGATATCAGGCGATAACTATAGAAAGGTAATATTGCCATTTGTATCTTCACAGAGGGTGGGGACCAGCTGAAAGTGGCGGTGAAAAATGGCCGGCGTCAACAAGGAGACATCTGTTACTGATTCTGGGACTGCAATGATGAAAGAAAGTGAGGAAAATGTCAGTAATATTAAAGATTCATTGTATGAATCCGTTTATTTTCCATCGTTTTTCCTTGGTGGCTACTTCTCTTCTTTCAAAAAGGTATATTTGGTTATGCCTGCTGTTGAGGTATCTCCTTTTCAGATATGTGTACTTTTGAAATTTGAAAAGTAGCAAAATATCCTACATTTAGATTCTGGTGACAACTGAGTTGAGCTAAAACACTTTATAAGAGATGCTATTTTCCAATGATATTTGGCTCATACTTCAGGAAACCTCACAAGTATTAAAACAGACTTTGATTGGATGTACATGTACACGTATTTTGAAATTAAGACCGATATCTTTCCACTCATTGAGTATTGCCAGGTTTCCTATGGTATTTTCCAATGACAATGAGTGTTAGATTTGTACTGTGTATAAAAACACTTTAAAACTAACACAAAGACACTATGAACAACTTCCTGCTGAAAATACCCTGAAAATCCATTTTGCCTTGAAATAACAGTTCACGTAATTTCACTGCAATTTCACGGTGTCTCTTCCTCTCAGATATTGGCAATAATGTTCACAGTGATTTCACAGCAAATTCACGGCGCTCTAGAATTAATAGGCTGCCCCAAAACTGCCACGAAGTTCATAGGCATTTTCACAGCAAAGGAATCCCAAGAGTACTGAACTATTTATTTCACAGTAAAACGGATTTTCTGGCATTTTTAGGGTAAAGTTATTCACAGTGAGAGCAGATCATTTACCAGATTAGCCTGTTGACACCTCAACGCTAAACACATCCCTTCACCATTATGCATTATAAGCTCTCACAGACACTGAATATCTCGATGCTGATGATATCCCTTGGATAATGTAATTCCGAATGGTACTTTCTGACGGTAAAATATACTAGGGGCTTCCGGCAGCTTCCTCTGTGCACTGGATATGTTTGATTAGTTTGTGGGTGATGAGATACCGGAGATAGCACACGGTGTGTTGGTAGGGGGTGTCCTGTGTCACGCTGATGGTATCACTTTTGGGAATCACATTGACATCTGAGACTGCATTCAGAACTGTATTTTTTTAAATATGGTAAGCAAATTTGCAATCAAGAAAAACATCAAGTATACAAAAGATGGATTTAGATGACCAATACTGACTTTTTTTTTACCTTACTGGCCCAATTACAATCTTATGAATATTTAAGATAACTATTTAATAACAACTACACATATAAATTGTTCAGACATTTTGTAAATGTTTACACAGGAATTTCTTCAAGTTTAGCAACACTTGTAATTTTATCAAAATTGGTAATATTTGACAAAATAGCCTAAAAAGTCCGAGCCACAAACCACAAAACCTGAGTCATTCAAGTCTGATGGTAAGATTCTTTAAAATATGATTTCTGTGATCTAATATTATCTATTAAATACCTATTGATATTTGGTCTCTGGAAGATTTGCGGTTTTGCATGGCTGAGTATTGATATCGGTTTGATACTGCGGTAACACAATGTGCAGAGCTGCCAACTCTTCCGGATTCTGCAGAAGACTTCCGTATTTGACGGTAATTTACTTACTTAAAATATATGCAAGGAGGCCTCTCCTTTTGGCACCAAGGAGGCCTCGCTATTTTAATAAATACCGTCAAATCTGATCTCATGAAATCCGGAAGAGTTAACTCTGAATGAGTTAAATCTCAGCTTTTCGCCATTAGTAAGATTGTGGTTCTGATAAGAATCAGATAGGCCCTTCTCTACATTTCCAGCAGCCAACGCCAACAACAACAACAACAACGCCACAACAACAACAACCACCACCTGCCAAATGTGTAGCGCAATGAGCTTAATCAAACACAATCTGCCCTCAAAGGTCCCCATTTATACTCCTAGGTGAAGAGAAGCAATTATAGTTAAGTGTCTTGCTCAGGGACATACACAAGCACCACGGTTGCATTCAGGATTTGAACCCACATTCTGATGACTTGACCATCAGTCGATGCACTAAAAACCGCTCGGCCATGGCACCCAATATAGTGTTACTGGCTTTAATCGCATCAACTGTCAAAGGATTTCTGTGCCCATGTCTCTATATGTGTATAATTATTAATAGAGTAGGTTTGCGGTAGCACCATGTGATAATCTCTCTTGAGTTGTACAGTTCTTAGCTCAGAACCGCACAACTCATGAGAGATTGTTTTAATTTTGCCCTACACCCGACGTGTGTATAGCACTGTAATACTCAGTGCTTTCCGAGTGTCTGTGAAAAACTACAGTCGACTCGGGCGGATTCGAACCCACGACCTCCTGCTTACTGGTGCAGGCGTCTTAACCTCTCGACCACCGAGCTTGCCCGATGACAATTGGCGGCTAGAATCCCATATAGCAGTGGGTTCGCGATATACAGTGTATATAGATTGGTGAAATTCTTGCGTCGGAGATGAACAATTGATTTAATTTTGCCCTACACCGGCGTGTGTATAGCACTGTATACTCAGTGCTTTCCGGTGTCTGTGAAAAAACTACAGGCGACTCGGTGGATTCGAACCCACGACCTCCTGCTTACTAGTGCAGACGTCTTAACCTCTCGACCACCGAGCTTGCCCGATGACAATCTCATGAGAGATTATCACATGAGAGATTATCACATGGTGCTACCGCAAACCTACTCTATTATCACTCTATTCCACCATGCAAACCTTTAAGTCTTACATGTATGTATATTTATTAACTTTTGGGGATCTCATATGAGGCAACTCATTATCAGCAGGTGCCCACTTTGTCCAACTGCATCTATACAATGTAGACAATTATTGGGTTACTAATTTCAACGAGAAACTGTTGTACAGTACATAACTGACATACCTTCGCCCTCGGTGGTTGTATAAACTGCCTTACTGAATGGACTAGAACCAGCAGCTGTCAGTGCACTAACTTTAAAAAAGTAATTTGTGCAAGGCATCAGTTCATCAAATGTGGCTGATGTAGTATTTGGTGATATGTCCTTCATTTGAACTAATTTGGTGGGTATAGCCACCAGCAGTTTGCACTTGTAATCTAAGGGGCACCGTTTCTGTCTCTACCAAGATGGGGGCTCCCATGTGAAGGTCACTGACCTGGAGGTCTTCCAGTGTTGTTAACAGAGATGGGTAATCCTGGAACTGCATAAAAAATTAGAAGCTCATCAACACTATGTTCTGATGCAAAATGATGATCACGAGGGGTCTATTTTGGGTTGGTTGTTTGACCCACCATAAACAGACCCCCCTCATCTTGACCATTGAGAAGAAAAAACAATAGATCTTAATGCACACGATGTCACAAACTGAAGGGTGCCCTCGTTCTGAGGCAAAAGATGGTCACTCATTGGTCTACGTATGCACACTGCACCTTTCAGTGTGTACTTGCAGCACCCATACATGTACATGTACCAATGAGTGACCTTTATTTGCTTCTTAAAGGAGGACGGATTTCAGTCTGTGATGTCAATGATATACTTGATTAAAACCCTCCCTACACATGGAGGCCCTCCGATCCACAAAATTCTGCTCTTGAGCAACTTTCAGTACATACATGTACAAGCCTGCTGTCCTTTCAAGTAATCTTACAAAATCAACTGTGCCACCCAAGGCCACTGTAAATGTTTGAACATATTAGTATGGCCTGCAATGTATCAATGGGAGACCACCTTACCCTGCAATCTCAGTGGTGTGACAGTACACAGAAGGGTAACCATAGGAGGCCACTGGCAACAGCTAATGGCTTGGTGGCCTGAAAGGGTTGTTTCAAAATTGCACTGATTGTATGAGGTTAAGCTTGGGTGTGTCGATTTTTTCATCCACGATATGTCGGCAAACATATATATAATTTTGATAGTATCACGATTATTATTTTTCAATCATGTATGATTGCTTTAGACCTGATAACCACAGGTACGTACACCTGTACAAATGCCACAATAAATCGCAAATTCGTTTGCATAGTGTGTATGTACTTCCGAAGTAGTTCGCTTTTGTTGGTCACTTCCGAAAGCTGAAAAGACTGTCCTAATTTTGTTTCCATGGAATTTCCAACTTTGACCCACAATGGTAATTTTTTTTATCATGATATTTTTTTAATAGTGATTTGCTGATATATCGATAACCAGAAAAGATAATTGATATCGTAATTGAATAAAAAAAGGGGTATCGCAATATTTGATATTATCATGCTATTGACCAAGCTTATAATTGATATCAGCACAATATCTGATTACCAGGCTAGCAAAAACATGATAACAATGCTTATTATAATTTTGACTGACATTTTTGTTTGCATCGAGTCAGGCTTGAACTTAAGTTGACAATACCATTGGCAACAAAGCTACATATATACGGGTCATTCCATGAACGTGGGACATTTGTGTTTTCCATGTATTTCAGATATTGGGGCCTGTGCTATTCCTAAAGCTATGAAGCCTTAAAGGGCAGTATCATCATGATCAACAGGGCATGGAATCAGAATGTTAGTTTTAGATTAACTCAGTGACTGAAAATAATACCCCATATGTCATATTACCGTTGATGCTGCATAAATGAGACAGTAATTTTCAGTCACTGTGTTCACCTTAAACTAGGAAACCGATTCCATGCCCTGTTGAAAGTCTGCTCTGATCGTGACGATATTGTCCCTTTAAAGTCATGCGCCAAAGTTCTATATGTGGCCTGCTCCATCGAAATGAGGAATGTCCCCAACACATGTTCTCGTGTCATGGACTTCCAAAGTTCACAAAACAGTGCATGACTGCATTATTACACTATCAATTTATCACATCCTAACACAGGAATGAAATGAACCAAAAATGAATGTTTGGCATCATCAGAAAACCCATTATATTCTATTTAAGTTGATATCCATATCTCAAAATGTGAAATTTGGGGGACATTCCTCATTTCAATGAAGCGGGTCACAATATGTGTAAATGGGACCTTCATTTCTGCATTTCTGAACCAAATAATACTCACCATTTTGGTTTGTCTGCAGAACTTCCTTAGCCTCTATCCCAAGTCCAGCAATAGCCTCTCCTCTCACACTGACAGTATATTGTGAATATGGCTGCAAGTTCCTCAACATGACACTGATGTTTCTCACCTTAATGGACGTATTATACACACCATCCTTACTGCACTCCTCTAAGCTTTTAGCAATGTACGATACTTGGTATGTGTTGATCTTGCAAAAATCTAATGTGGACTGTTCCCATGAGACTTGGATTTGGGAAGATGGAGTCATCCCAGGCGCAACTGGAGATTTTTCCACTTTGTTCGGCACTAGAAACAATAAAGAACCAAGTTAGAAAGCTGTCAATGCTGGAGTGACTGAATGTATAGTAAAGAAATGAATGCAAATTGCGGTGCCATTGCCATTTTATGGATTCCAGCCGACCTAACTGCACTAGTAAGACATCTGCACTAGTGAGCAAGAAGTCATGGGTTTGAATCCTGCCCAAGTCGACTGTGATGTTTTTTTTCACAGACTCTCGGAAAGCACGAAGTATACAGTGCTTCATACATAGGTCAGTACGGTGTAAGGATAAACAAATCAAATCAATTCCATTAATAAATAGAGAATTAGCTGTGGCAAACTGCTTACCAACCTAGAGGACCTGCAGTATAAATGCAAAAAAATGGTTCATGGCCTTATGCTTCGAATCTACAGGTAGTAGGTTCTTTCTCAAAGACCTCATTTTGCCTTTGAGAAAGAACCTGCTTGGTTCGAAACGTATAGCCAACAACCATTATTTTGCATATTCCATTAATCCTAACAACCCAAATTCCATCAAAATCCAACCCCTGGTTTTGCTTGATTTTGGTGGATTCAGTACTGTACATGAATTAAGAATGATGTCCAGTGCTTTTTGACCAATACAGATGATTCCGAATCCACAACAACCACCAAAAGCATTTCTACTTCTCAGTGGAGTTTCACCCGAGGGGATTTAGTTAAATCTTAGGCTTAGCACATTTTCCTCCTTTTTTTGCAGCCGTTTGTGCAGCCGAAAGCACAGCAGCTCTCAGGCATTGTCTCGGGATGGTTTTATTCAACTCTTGTGAAAATATGAAAACAATATCGCCAACAATTTCACTGAAAAGTGTAATTTGATGCGAGGCCACATTATGAAACACAAGAGAGAAAAAAATCAGGTGACATTGACTTCTGCCGGGCAAAAGTCACGTCTTGTGACTGCGTTTGTAAACACAGGTCACATTTAATGTATATTTGGGCCTACAGGTGTGCCATGGCATTAACTTACATGCAGTGCTAGTGGTAGCTTCCACCCATTCACTCCAGACGCCAACAAAATTTTCCCCAATGGCTTGCACCCTGAATTGATAATCTGTGCATGACGTCAGATCATCGATCACTACAGACAATTCTGAAGTATCCTCACTATCATCGACATCATCGACATCACTCTCTCGCACTGTTTGGAATTCATATCTGTACCCAGTGATTTTGTCATGCTGTGATTGGCAGGCCAGTTCACTCCAAGAAAACTGGATGGAGTCAATCGTCGTGTTGCTGACAACAACATCTATGACCTGGTCAGGAACTTTTTTGGGGGGGAAAACGTTCGATATTAAAATTAAAATTTGTTTATTAAGAAAAACGAAGATTTCACCTTTCAAGTGAATCCTTATTTTTTTTTTTAAATCTTTGCAAATGCTCTTTTCCATTTAGAAAGAACAGTAACAGTAACACAAAAATAAAAATCAATTGGGAGGTATTATCGATCAGAAGTCTAGTACCTACATGAAGTGTGCCAGCCTGCTGTAACCCACATCACGGCATTGTATTCCAAATGCGCACACGCACAACGAGCTTGGTTACAGGTTTTGCTTCCCCTGCCCGGCCTACCGTGGGGCATCATGGGACAGGCATTTCCATGCGAAGATAGTTCCTAGAGAACTAGAATGCAATCTTAAACTAGGCGTGGGCGAACCATCAGCTGTGGGGTGAATGCACTAAATGCTAAGGTGCGTGCGCGAGATACAGTTCTCTCACTTGCCGGGTAAGTCTCCCAGACCTTGCCGTGGACTAGGTTAGTACACAAGTGGCACACTTCATGTAGATAATAGACTTCTGGTACTGTGCTATGGACTAGGTTAGTACACGAGTGGCACACTTCATGTAGGTAACAGACTTCTGGTACTATGCTATGGACTAGGTTAGTACACGAGTGGCACACTTCATGTAGGTAACAGACTTCTGGTACTATGCTATGGACTAGGTTAGTACTGCAGGTGGCACACTTCATGTGGGTAATAGACTTCTGGTACTGTGCCGTGGACTAGGTTAGTACAGGTGGCACACTTCATGTGGGTAACAGACTTCGGTGCTGTGCCGTGGACTAGGTTAGTACACAGGTGGCACACTTCATGTGGGTAATAGACTTCTGGTACTATGCCGTTGACTAGAGTTGAGTACCAGGTGGCACACTTCATGTACAATGTAGGTAACAGACTTCTGGTACTGTGCCGTGGACTACATGTAGGTTAGTACACGAGTGGCACACTTCATGTAGGTGGCACACTTCATGTAGGTAACAGACTTCTGGTACTGTGCCGTGGACTAGGTTAGTTCATGAGTGGCACACTTCATGTCGGTAACAGACTTCTGGTACTGTGCCGTGGACTAGGTAAGTACACGAGTGGCACACTTCATGTAGGTAATAGACTTCTGGTACTTTGCCGTGGACTAGGTTAGTACACGAGTGGCACACCATGTACAATGTAGGTAACAGACTTCTGGTACTGTGCCGTGGACTACATGTAGGTTAGTACACGAGTGGCACACTTCATGTAGGTAACAGACTTCTGGTACTGTGCCGTGGACTAGGTTAGTTCATGGGTGGCACACTTCATGTAGGTAACAGACTTCTGGTACTGTGCCGTGGACTAGGTAAGTACACGAGTGGCACACTTCATGTAGGTAATAGACTTCTGGTACTGTGCCGTGGACTAGGTTAGTACACGAGTGGCACACTTCATGTAGGTAACAGACTTCTGGTACTGTGCCGTGGACTACATGTAGGTTGAGTACACGGTGGCACACTTCATGTAGGTAACAGACTTCTGGTACTGTGCCGTGGACTAGGTTAGTACACGGTGGCACACTTCATGTAGATAACAGACTTCTGGTACTGTGCCGTGGACTGGGTCAGTACACGGTGGCACACTTCATGTGGGTAACAGACTTCTGGTACTGTGCCGTGGACTAGGTTAGTGCAGTGGCACACTTCATGTGGTAACAGACTTCTGGTACTGTGCGTGGACTACATGTGGGTTAGTACAGGTGGCACACTTCATGTAGGTAACAGACTTCTGGTACTGTGCCGTGGACTAGGTAAGTACACGAGTGGCACACTTCATGTAGGTAATAGACTTATGGTACTGTGCCGTGGACTAGGTTAGTACACGAGTGGCACACTTCATGTAGGTAATAGACTTCTGGTACTATTTAACAGTTATAGAAGATGAGAGCCTTCTTCAAATTTGTCCATTGGTCTTCTGAATCAACACTGACAGAATTAAATCCACGGCCCGATTTAATAGCGTAGCTTAGCAGAAAATATTGCTTTGTGAATTTATCTGCTATTAAGAACAATTTAGCTCAATGCCAACCAAGCGCCCTTTCGACTAGATGGTGGGTACATTGAAAAGCACTCACCATCAGCAAGAGTTTCTACCCTTTTCTCCACCGAAATATCTCCGTCCCCTGCTGATGTCGATGCTGTAACTGATACCTTGTAAGCTGAGTTGGGTCTTAGATCCTTCAGGAGTAGATGTGTATCTGTGGTTATCTCAGTAAAGGTCTCAGTGAGGCTTACTTGGCATATCTTGATCCGTTTTAGGTTATAGTTGACGGTGTAATGCTGGATGGGGCAAGGGTTTTGTGCAGTGACAGGAGATAGCCAGCTGACCCTGATGTCTGTAGAGTTTTGGTATTCGCTTGTCAGTTCGGGAACTTGTCCTGGAACTGTAAGAAAATCGATATTAATTTTTTTGAATAGCTATTGAATATTTGATGAATTGACCAATTGTAAATATGCCTCTTATTTTAAGCGTTTGAAGGATTTTGAAGGATTTGTACCAATCATGAAATTTTACTTTGATTATTCCTTTGACAGACTGTTTCTTTGCCTATGATGATCAGAGGATTAAGGGGACAATATCGTCCCGATCAAAAGGGCATGGAATTGGAGCACTAGTTTTAGATTAACTCAGTGACTAAAAATAATATCCCACATGATAAGGTCACATTTTTTTCAGTTGCTGTGTTTATTTTAAACTAGAACAGCGATTTCATGCCCTGTTGAATGTCTGCTCTGATTGTGACGATACTGTCCCTTTAAGCATCACCAGAGAGTCCCTTTGTGCACCCATATAAAAGATATCTTCATAATATATGATATGTGGCTTAATACCTGTCACATTTGTCTCAAAAGTTACAGGTTGGCTGCTGTATCCCTGCCCAGCACTTGTCCATGCACTCACAACGAATTCATAGAATGTACAAGGTGTTAATGAAGAAAGGGCCACCGACGTGTCGGACACGTTCCCTGTAAATGACTGGTAACCGTTGTCAGACGTCAGACGATAACTATAGAAGGTAATATTGCCATTTGTATCTTCACAGAGGGGTGGGGACCAGCTGAAAGTGGCGTTGAAAAGGCCGACGTCAACAAGGGAGACATCTGTTACTGATTCTGGGACTGCAATGATGAAAGAAAGTGAGGAAAAGGTCAGTAATATTAAAGATTCATTGTATGAATCCCCTTTATTTTCCCATCGTTTTTCCTTGGTGGCTACTTCTCTTCTTTCAAAAAAGGTATATTTGGTTATGCCTGCTGTTGATGAGGTACCTCGAATGTGTACTTTTGAAATTTGAAAAGTAGCAAAATATCCTACATTTAGATTCTGGTGACAACTGATTGAGCAGAAAACACTTTATAAGAGATGCTATTTTCCTATGATATTTGGCTCATACTTTAGGAAACCTCACAAGTATTAAAACAGACTTTGATTTGATGTACATGTACATGTATTTTGAAATTAAGACCGATATCTTTCCACTCATTGAGTATTAATTGCCAGGTTTCCTATGGTATTTTTCCAATGCCAATGAGTGTTAGATTTGTACTGTGTATATAAAAACTTTAAAAACTAACACAAAGACACTATGAACAACTTCCTGCTGAAAAAACCCTGAAAATCCATTTTGCCTTGAAATAACAGATATTGGCAATAATGTTCACAGTGATTTCACAGCAAATTCACGGCGCTCTCGAGAATTAATGAGCTGCCCCAAAACTGCCACGAGAAGTTCATGGCATTTTCACAGCAAAGGAATCCCAAGAGTACTGAACTATTTATTTCACAGTAAAACGGATTTTCAGGGCATTTTTAGGGTAAAGTTATTCACAGTGAGAGCAGATCATTTACCAGATTCGCCTGTTGACACCTCAATGCTAAACACATCCCCTTCACCGTATGCATTATAAGCTCTCACAGACACTGAATATCTCGATGCTGCTGATATCCCTTGGATAATGTACTTCCGAATGGTATTTTCTACGGTAAAATTATACTCGGGGCTTCCGGCAGCTTCCTCTGTGCACTGGATATGTTTGATTAGTTTGTGGGTGATGAGATACCCGGAGATAGCACACGGTGTGTTGGTAGGGAGTGTCCACAATACTTTGATGGCATCACTTTTGGGAATCACATTGACATTTGAGACTGCATTCGGAACTGTATTTAAAAAAAAAAATATGGTAAGCAAATTTGCAATCAAGAAAAACATCAAGTATACAAAAGATGGATTTAGATGACCAATACTGACCTTTTTATACCTTGCTGGCCCAATTACAATCTTATGAATATTTAAGATAACTATTTAATAACAACTACATAAAAAAATTGTTCAGACATTTTTAAAATGTTTACACAGGAATTTCTTCAAGTTTAGCAACACTTGTAATTTTATCAAAATTGGTAATATTTGACAAAATAGCCTAAAAAGTCCGAGCCACAAACCACAAAACCTGAGTCATTCAAGTCTGCCATGGTAAGATTCTTTAAAATATGATTTCTGTGATCTAATATTATCTATTAAATACCTATTGATATTTGGTCTCTGGAAGATTTGCGGTTTTGCATGGCTGAGTATTGATATCGGTTTGATACTGCGGTAACACAATGTGCAGAGCTGCCAACTCTTCCGGATTCTGCAGAAGACTTCCGTGTTGTGTTCAATTTACTTACTTAAAATATATGCAAGGAGGCCTCTCCTTTTGGCGCAAGGAGGCCTCCTTATAATAGTAATAAGCAAATCTGATCTCTGAAATCGAAATAATAACAGCTCTGAATAGTTAAATCTCAGCTTTTAGCCATTAGTAAGATTGTGGTTCTGATAAGAATCAGATGAGCCCTTCTCTACATTTCAGCGTAGCGCCAGCAACAACAGCGCCAACAACAACGCAACAACGCGCCAGCAACAACGCCAACAACGCGCCAACAGCGCCAACCGCGCCAACAACGCCAACAATGCGTAACCGCGCCAGCAACAGCGCCAGCAACAACAGCGCCAGCAACAACAGCGCCAGCAACAACAGCGCCAGCGCCAGCGTAACAACGCGCCAACAACAACAACGCCAACAACAACAACGCCAACAACAACAACGCCAACAACAACGCCAACAACAACAACGCCAACAACAACAACAACGCCAACAACGCCAACAACGCCAACGACAACAACTACGTGTGTATAGCACTGTATACTCAGTGCTTTCCGAGTGTCTGTGAAAAACTACACAGTCGACTCGGGCGGGATTCGAACCCACGACCTCCTGCTTACTAGTGCAGACGTCTTAATCTCTCGACCACCGAGCTTGCCCGATGACAATCTCATGAGAGATTATCACATGGTGCTACCGCAAACCTACTCTATTATCACTCTATTCCACCATGCAAACCTTTAAGTCTTACATGTATGTATATTTATTAACTTTTGGGGATCTCATATGAGGCAACTTATTATCAGCAGGTGCCCACTTTGTCCAACTGCATCTATACAATGTAGACAATTATTGGGTTACTAATTTCAACGAGAAACTGTTGTACAGTACATAACTGACATACCTTCGCCCTCGGTGGTTGTATAAACTGCCTTACTGAATAAACTAGAACCAACAGCTGTCCGTGCAAGAACCTTGAAAAAGTAATTTGTGCAAGGAATCAGTTCATCAAATGTGGCTGATGTAGTATTTGGTGATATGTCCTTCGTTTGAACTACTTTGGTGGGTTTAGCCACCAGCAGTTTGCACTTGTAATCTAAGAGGGCACCGTTTCTGTCCCTGCAAGATGGGGGCTCCCATGTGAAGGTCACTGACCTGGAGGTCTTCCGAGTGTTGTTAACAGAGATGGGTAATCCTGGAACTGCATACAAAAATTAGAAAGCTCATCAACACTATGTTCTGATGCAAAATGATGATCATGAGGGGTCTATTTTGGGTTGGTTGTTTGACCCACCATAAACAGACCCCCCTCATCTTGACCGTTGAGAAGAAAAACAATAGATCTTAATGCATATGATGTCTGAAACTGAAGGGTGCCCTCGTTCTGAGGTAAAGGAAGGTCACTCATTGGTCTACGTATGCAAACTGCACCTTTGAGTGTGTACTTGCAGCACCCATACGTGTACATGTACCAATGAGTGACCTTTATTTGCTTCTTAAAGGGGGACGGATTTCAGTCTGTGATGTCAATGATATACTTGATTAAAACCCTCCTACACATGGAGGCCACTCCGATCCACAAAATTCTGCTCTTGAGCAACTTTCAGTACATACATGTACAAGCCTGCTGTCCTTTCCAAGTAATCTTACAAAATCAACTGTGTGCCACCCAAGGCCACTGTAAATGTTTGAACATATTAGTATGGCCTGCAATGTATAGATGGGAGACCACTTTACCCTGCAATCTCAGTGGTGTGACAGTGCACAGAAGGGTAACCATAGGAGGCCACTGGCAACAGCTAATGGCTTGGAGTGGCCTGAATGGGTTGTTTCAAAAATTGCACTACTAATTAATTGTAGGAGGGTTATAAGCTTGGGTGTAATCGATTTTTTTCATCCACGATATATCGGCAAACATATATCGCGATTTTTGATAGTATCACAATTATTATTTTCCAATCATGCATGATTGCTTTAGAGCTGATAACCACAGGTACGTACACCTGTACAAACGTTGCAATAAATCGCAAATTCGTTTGCATAGTGTGTATGTACTTCTGAAGTAGTTCACTTTTGTTGGTCACTTCCGAAAGCTGAAAAGACTGTCTTAATTTTGTTTCCATGGAATTTCTGACTTTGACTCACAATAGCAATTTTTTTTTATCATGATATATTTTTTAATAGCGATTTGCTAATATCTCGATAACTAGAAAAGATAATTGATATCGCAATTGAATAAAAAAAAGGGTATCGCAATATCCGATATTATCATGCTATCGACCAAGCTTATACTTAATATCAGCGCGATATCTGATTACCAGGCTAGCAAAAACATGATAACAATGCTTATTATAATTTTGACTGACATTTTTGTTTGCATCGAGTCAGGCTTGAACTTAAGTTGACAATACCATTGGCAACAAAGCTACATATATATATACGGGTCATTCCATGAACGTGGGACACTTCCATGTATGTGTTTTCCACGTATTTCAGATATTGGGGCCTGTGTTATTCCTTACATCGTACAAGCTGATGATTATAACTTTCACCTATTGTTGCATCTCATACAGACCTACTATGACAACAAACAAAAATTTCTTGGGTCTCCCCTATTTTGATCCATTAACTTTAGTCAGTATATTACACAACGTAACAAGACACGGTGTCCCCTTGTAATTTTGTTACATCGTTAACCTCATATCAGGTGAAGCAGGAAGTAAATACATGACACCAGTTTTAATGTTTGTATCTATTATTTTAAAAGATGACAACCTACAAAACTATGATAAATAAGGTAACAAAATTGAAATTTTTTCTCTTTATTTAATGAACTTGAAATTTTGACCTCCATGTCACACTTTGAGTCCCACGTTCATGAAATGACCCATACAGACAATTCTCTGTAGAGTCCATGCACTTCCATAGTGAAATGCTTTGCCTCCTAGAATAAATTGGCACCCATTGTCTGAACATTCAAGGCGAAAACATCAGAAAAAATGAGAAGTATGTATGCAAGTGAAGCTTGAGGGACTGCATGTCAGAAGCAGCAACACCTGTGATTTGTGGAGTTATACAATCAAGATATAAATCAGTTGTGTTTGGGGAATTGGAAAGCTATGCATTCTTGTCTGGTCAGTAATTAAGGTGCACACTTCTCAGAATCTATCAAATGTTTTTCCACCCTCCGACATCTACCCTGGTGATTATCACACATTATTCCCTCCTATGACTGCAAGGGTCAAAATCAGTCAAAATGTTGATATACTTGCCAAGATATATGTAGTGCACTTAAAAATCAAACACTGTTGAACCTTGCGTGTAAAAGCATTGTCTGGTATTGTTCAGGGTGGTCAAAATGACAGTAAAAACCAGTCAAAAATACCCCTGTGTGCAGATTTGGGTCAACAGTCAAAACGGGCAGTTCACTGGTTTTGACCACTAAATTTTTTTTGGCATGACTGAAATCCCCCTCGGACTACATGTATGCAAATTTTACAAACTCAAACTGATTGGTGTTTTACAGTCACATGATCTACTTCAAGCTCACCATTTTCCTTAGTGACAGCTTCTTCTATCCTCTCCGCACCAAAGCCACTGATGGTTCCCGCTCGCACAGATACAACATATCTTGATGCCGGTGATAGCCCATAGACAGTGTGTTGTGTATTCAGGTGAGACACTGTTTTATTGACCTCAGTGTTCCCCGTCTCATCCTCCAGGCACTGCAGATGCTTAATCAGTTTGTAGGAGATAAGATAACCGGTGATAGCACAAGTGATGTTGGCGGGTGGTGTCCATGTTAGATGAATAAATGCAATACTTGGCTGTACTTGGAAATCTGCGACTGCATTTGGTACTGTAATAAAATAATAATGGAGTCTCATCAAGCACTAACTCCATAGATATGTGATCATCAAAATTCCATGGTTACTCGCGTTACATTTTTGAGGTATTGGGCTCACTCTTAATGCCATAATTTCCTTACTAAACATATTTCACTCATCATTTTTTCACAGTAGTTGCATGATACCTAGATCTTACCCAGCACACACAAAAATAATTTCAGAAATTTGTTATGGCCGAGCGGTCTAGCTTACCGGACTCAAGTTCTGGTGTTAGCAGCAGAATGTGGGTTCGAATCCCGGCCATGACACTCGTGTCCTTGAGCAAGACACTTAACCATAATTGCTTCTCTCCACCCAGGGGTTAAATGGGTACCTGTGAGGGCAGAGTTGGTTGATTAGCCCTATATGTGCTGTAATGGCAGCAATTGAGCTGTATACTCCCCAGGGAGCTGAGATGGTTTTAGGAATGATTTATGAGCCTTATGAGCAGGGGTAATAATATAATGCGCCTTGAGCACCACTCAGTTGGTGGATACGTGCGCTATATAAGTCCACACATTATTATTATTATTATTACCTACGCTATATAAGAGAAAAACACTGGTTACTCACGTTACATTTTTCGGACATGCATAAAATGCTGCTTTTTCTCTTATGTAGCGTAAATATAACAATTTTATGAAATCATTATTTTGTGCTGAGTAAGGTCTGGGTATAATGTAACTACTGTGAAATAACTGATGAGTGAAATATATATTATGGCATTAAGAGTGAGCTCAATACCTCAAAAATGTAACTTGAGTAACCATGGAATTGCCCAAAGCGATTTACTTCTTTATATGATTGCTTTAACTTTCTAAGTTACATTGTACCTGGGGGAGTATCCTGTTCGTAAGTCGATACGTAATACATGCATTCTTTTTGCTACTTCCGGTTCCAAAACTGGCATACCATTGCATGTACATGTACATGTAATTTTACCTAAATTCCTTGATTTTAATGTTCAAAAGCGATTCTTGAAGCAGAAATTGACTTTGTTACTATTAGATTTTGCGTTTTTACAACACATGCATGTATGTTAAAAGCTAGTCCCATGCTTTCTAATTTCTTGTGTAAATCCTTTAAGAAAAAAGGGCTTCTGATGATCGTTGGAGCCAGCACGTGCGAAGTGAGAGGGGTTTATGTTGGAACTACGTCACACTTATGAATAGGAACACAGCCTGATACATGAAGTCAAGCCAATAAGGCATATTCTCTGGATGAATTTCAGAGTTTATGCTGAAATTTGCAGCGGGGACAGGAAGAAGTCTCGCATTGTGTAGCATGCAGAGATGCCAACACTGAGGAGCCCAAATTAGAATTGAGGAGCCAAATAAGAATGTTGTGCAGAGAAGAGGGTTTCACATTCGGGTAACCTCTTTCAGACAGCATTTATTCGTACCCGTTTTATCATTATTCGTATTACCATAGAAATGCCTATTAAAAATCTGCAGTGGAATTTTCCTTGTGTTTTTATGATGGTATGTGCCTTCTAACACAATAAATAGGGCCAATTCAATTGACCTACATGCCTAGTGCCCATGCTGCATGACGTGTACATGTCTGAATGCTATGGAATGTAAATATAAATACATGTATATATATACAAAATTGATTGATTTTGCCCTCACACCAACGTACATGTATGTATGAAGCACTGCATACTCGGTGCTTTCTGAATGTCTGTGAATAAATCCACCAGCGACTCGGGATGCAAAATGTTATAACATTTCCATACTTTGACGTTAATGAAATAATGCGGATGTATATGAATGATACATACATACATACTGGACAATTTGGATTCAAAGACCCCAAAATTGTGAAAGTGGCAACAAAATTGTCTATTTTAAAACATGCTCATTAAAGTTTTGGATGAATTCTTTTGAGGATTCATACCCTGTCCTGCCGTGCTGGTCATCAGTGATGAGCCAATAGAGCCATTCCCTGCTGCCGTCCATGCACGAACATTGAATTCGTACTCAGTGCATGCCGTAAGTCCTTCCAACATTACCATGGTAACGTTCGGTCCTGTAGTGTCTCCTTTCACAATTGTTGATTCTTCATCTGTCAGCTGGTAGTAGTAACCTTGGATAATGCCGTTACTCCCATTGCACGGTGGGGCTTGCCATGTGTAGGCTAGGCTGGATGCGGTGGTCAGTGTGTTGGTTAGGGAGATGGGGAGCATGGGAGCTGTTACAAAACGATGACAATAATTATGTCTTAATCACAGCAATTGGTTTTTGTCTATTCACCCGCGGATCCAGTGAGGGGCAAAAGGGGGCCACGGCCCACACCAAACTTTTTCAAAAGCCAACCCCCCAACCTCCACCCCTTAGAAATATAATGTATATATACATCGTCAGTTGGGTTGGGAAATTAAAAGGTTACTCACAAGTCTGCATCAAGAGTCAGAATAATTGGTCGCAAACTTGGTCCTGAAAATGCTCATATTGCATCAAGAGTCAGAATAATTGGTCGCAAACTTGGTTCTGAAAATGCTCATATTGCATCAGAGAGTGCCTAGAATCAAAACAATTTCTGGTGCCCTTATGCAGGCCCCAGACTCTCTGCCTTTGTCCTTCCAAGCCTGCCCCCCTTCCCCCCAACTTTTGTTCTAGATCTGCCCTTTATCCACTATCCCCTGTGGTCACACCATCAGCAGTCTTGTGTTAAAATCATTGTTTAAGACCAAGGTGTTGTACTTTTAAAACCAATCATACATGCCCTCCTGTTTTAACTGTCAAAATGTCATAATTTTGTTTGCAAAGAAATGGGTAAATTTATGTTTTGGGGGACACACAAAATACTTTCATAGAACATAGAGTCAGCCTGATGCGAAACAATCTTCGTCACTTCTCATTGGTTTCAAATCTGTGTCGTGCATTGCACGCCGGCTAAATAGAACAGCTGGTGAACAGCTGTCACATACGCGCTGCTCTGATTTTGATAAGCCATGTCTTTACCATCCATTAATACACCCCCACGTGATTACGTTTTGTCCAATCAGATTGTCTATGAATTCCCATTCATAAATGCCCACTTTTCTCTGTAGTCATTAGTATTGGAAAAGAGCTATAAAAGAAACTGACATTCACATTATTATATTTACATTATTAATAGGCTTGGGCGATATCAATTTTTTTCATCCACGATATATCACCAAACATAGTATCGTGATCATTTGTTTTTCATTCTCGCATGATTGCTTTAGAGCCAATAACCACAGGTATGTACCCTTCTACAACAAGCATCACAATAAATCGCAAATTCATTTGCATAGTGTGTTTGTACTTCTGAAGTAGTTCGCTTTTGTTTCTCACTTCCGAAAGCTGAAAAGACTGTCCTAATTTCACTTCCAGAGCATTTCTGGCTTGACTCACAATGGCGTTTTTTTTTAATCGCAATATATTTTTTAATCGCGATTTTCCGATATATCGCTAACTTGAAAAGGTTCTCGATATCGTAATCGAATAAAAAAGGTATCGCGATATTCAATATTATTGTGTTATCGCTCAAGCTTAATTATTAAATTCACATTTCTTTGAGGACCGATGGAATTCCAACTTAGCCCGAGATTCCACATGAAACGAATACAAACTTCTACACTCTGATTGGTTCAATCCCGTTTAGCGCACCTACATGTAGATGGCAGTCAATGCGCATACACTTGCTGGTTGGTTATTATTGCTGCAAAAGCAGCCGTTAATGCAACCTCATGTGATCATGTTTTGTCCAATCAGATTGTCATCACCGTCTTGGGCATTTACAATTTTGTTTAAAGGTGACAACCTGTTGCTATTTTTATTGGTTTATCAGTACATACCAGCTTGTAATGTTTGATTGTATTCAATGCTTGCTTCTCCTGCACCAGCTGATGTGAGTGCAGTCACAGACACCAGGTACTCAGAATAAGGTGACGGCCCCATTATCGTGTAGAAAGTATCTGTGGTTACTGTTGAGACCACATCAATAGATTCCTCTTCACTGACACATGCCAGATGTTTGATAAGTTGATAGGTTATGTTGTAGCTGAGTATGTCACATGGGGAGTCAGCCGCTGGGTTCCAGTAAACGTGAAGAGCTCTTTGATCAGCATAAAGCTGGAGATCTATAACTGCATCTGGTACTGATGAGTAAACAAGACGAAAGAAAATGCCAAAATGTGCAGTGTAGGGGTGGGGGTTATTTTCCCACGACAAGTTTCTTAGCCCTTGCGGCTTTGTTTCCGTCTTTGTTTCAAGTTGTTTGTTAGAACAGCGATAAAAGCTACCAACGAAATTGGCCTGAAATTGAGGTTTTTTAATTGTCTGATCAAACTGAAATTTGGAATTCGATATAAGGAGATTTACAAATTGCAAATATAATAACAAAACAATTAGACTTCCCCTGTGATTTTTCACTTTTCCCACTTTACTGAGAAATGGTATAGTGTGACTTTACGCTCATTTCCTTGTAACAGGTCACAAATGTACCTGATTTATAGATTTGTTGGTTTTCTGAGTAAGGGCCATACATGCTAATGAGCTGTTTGTTTTTACTGGCATGTGCTAGCACTGAAAATGTGAAGGATGATGGAGGAAAGATGACACACTTCAAGCAATAACAAAAGATATTAGTCCTTTGGAGCCGAAGTATACACAGGCACCCATCCTTCAAATCAACAGGTTTAATGCATAACTTGTGTACAGTTATCCCTGGTTTCATGGCTAACTCACCCAAATCAAAGATATTCACAATTTGGGAGATCATAAACTATACAAGCTTACTGCACAAGTGCTCTACCACTTAAGCTACCAATTGATAGCCTAATTGGTAGAGCACTTGTACAGTAATATGGAGACTTACTGCAGACTTGTATTTGAGTCCTCAAACTAAAGGTCTGAGTCCTCATTATCACTTCAATGTCTGAGTCTTGAGTTATGAAGGTAAGTGCCAGCCATAAGTCATGACAGTCAAGTCGGAGTCCTCATTATCACTTCAATGTCTGAGTCTTGAGTTATGAAGGTACATGTAAGTGCCAGCCATAAGTCATGACAGTCAAGTCCGAGTTTTATTTACCGGTTCTTTACAAATAAAACTTGAGCAAGAATACCAAACATTAGATTCCTTCGACCGGGTTAGGGTCACGTCTGAGTAATTTATTTGAGTCGAAGTCCGAGTCACTAAAGATGAGAATTATGATTCATACTTGAATTCAAGTTTGAGTCACAAGTTTGAGTCACAAGTTTGAGTCACAAGTTTGAGTCACAAGTCTGAGTCACAAGTCTGAGTCACAAGTCTGAGTCACAAGTCGAGTCACAAGTCTGAGTCACAAGTCTGAGTCACAAGTCTGAGTCACAAGTCTGAGTCACAAGTCTGAGTCGCATGTCTGAGTCACAAGTCTGAGTCACAAGTCTGAGTCACAAGTTATATCGACAAAATGACTTTTTTCGTAAAAACTATAATAATAACAATTGTTGTCAGAAAGACATTTTAATTGTTATACCTTGCCCATCTGTTCTGTTAAATGCTGATGAGCTAAACGAGCCATTCCCTGCTGCTGTCCACGCCTGAACTTTGAACTCATACTCCGTGCATGCCGTAAGTCCTTCCAACATTACCATGGTTACGTTTGGTCTTGTTGTTCCATGTTTTATAATTCTGGATTCTGTATCGGTGAGTTGGTAGTAGAATCCTAGGATGATGCCGTTTCTGGAAGTGCATGATAGGGGTTGCCAGGAGTAGGCCAGGGAATAGGGTGTGGCCAGTGTGTTGGTTGCGGAGACCGGTTGCTGGGGAGCTTTTAAGAAACAATGAAAACAAGTTGATCTTACTTAATAAGCTAAAGCCACTTTACACTTGGTATTCTCGAAAAAAAAATCACGGATCTTAGATTTACTTGATGTACAGGAATGATATCAAAACTCCCATGAAATATTTCTGTCTGAGGTGCTATCATTTTAATACAATTAATCAAATTATTGAGCAAAAGAACTGTTGTCATCCGGTGACATAAATGGGTACCTGTGAGGGCAGAGTTGGTTGATTAGCCCTATATGCGCTGTAATGGCAGCAATTCAGCTGTATACTCCCCAGGGAGCTGAGATGGTTTCTGGAATGATTTATGAGCCTCATGAGCAGGGGTAATAATATAATGCGCCTTGAGCACCACTCAGTTGGTGGATACGTGCGCTATATAAGTCCACACATTATTATTATTATTATTATTATAAATTCCATGTTGGAATAAATACAAAAAATGTAAATGCATATTCATTTTTTTCTTGTTAATAGTAATAATGATAATAGCTTTATTTAGTGACAAGCTATATTACCCTATCATGATCAGGTTTTTGATAGTATTTAAACATAGGAAGTAGGTTATTATCAGGTTAAATAAAATATGTAGTTTTGATATGAGGTTTGTGATGACTGATGTGAGCACTTTTGGGTAAACTATGTTTTGGGAGGTGGCATTCTCTTTGTAGAAACATTATAGGGAGTTTTGGATCTGACTGTTGAGCACCCCAAAATAAAAGTGCCCATGGGAAAAAGTCGGGTTTGAAAAGATGAAGTCATGCAACTTCAGGGGTAACAGTTTGTCATTGGTGGGCCTTGCTGATGGACATTGTGAAGAATTGGAGACATCTGAACGCAAATGTGTCTGAACATAAATGAGGTTCAGTCAACTCACAGAGAAAGGTCTCTTTGTTCAAATGAAGCATTGCTGAATAAAATAGTCACCGAATTCATTTGCCAAGCTCATTACGCTTAATTTGTATGCTGTAATTTTTTCTTAAAAAGTACATGTAAGCATGAGGTCCATAGATAATATTCGTTTGAGGGACTGTGTAAAAGTGGTCCAATATCCTTGACAATATCCTTGACAATATCCTTGACTTCAGTGGCATAACTACGGGGGTAATGTGCCCCCCCCAGCTGAGGTCTGTGGCCCCCGGGTGTCCCCCCATTCAGAATTTTAAGAAAAAATAGGTCCCCATATGAGACTGCAAGATACAAAATGTTCAAGTATTGCGCATCACTGTACACGTATGCAGGATGAAGGCCCTGAGCTTTACCAATAATTATTGAGAAATAAATCGAACGTTGTATAACATTTGCAATAAATGTATTTAACCAGTTCGCGTCGGAGGCCGTGTATACACGCACATTTTTTTTGGGACAGCGGATCGGAGAGCGTCTAAACACGCCACAGGATTCTCGGGAATATTTATATAGATTCCCGGTCGACGTGGCAACGAGCCATAAGCATACGGTGGAAGACGCGGTCTCCCCGGTCACGCTCTGGTGAGCACCATTGTTCGTGTTTGTGCGGTAAAAATAAACCCGCCACAGGGGTTCGGAAAAACTTTTTATTCCCGGTGTATGCACAAATAAAACGAAAACATGAGAAGCATGCAAAGCTCCTTGATCGACGAGAGTTCCACATGCACGGGTGTAAATCTCTGGGGGGGGGGGGTCCTGATGTAGAAGGCTGTTTTATGTCGGAGATACGGCGGTCAATGATATCGTGCCATTACGCGAATAAAAGATGTGCCAGATGGTGCTACGTCAGGCCACATGCACAGGCAGCGGGCGCAGGTTCGGGTAATGTAACGGCTCGGGCAACGGCTGCGGCAAAAAAAAGCTGAAACAACCTTTTCCCCCTCTCGCACGGAAACAATGACGTCCAGGGATTTCTAAGGGCGGCCAATACACTCAGGAGTTTTTTCGCACCGCTGGGGGTAAGTCTGGACCTGGGGAACCCTGAGGCACCGGCGAACACTTATGACAAACACAAAAGAGGCAGTGTGAGAGTTACGCTCTTATAATATAAGATGGTAACCATGGAGTGGAGTGCCATGGTCGAGCGGTTTAGTGCATCGGATTTGTGTTCTGATGGCTGAGTCGTCAGAATGTGGGTTCGAATCTCAACCGCGACCGGGATACTTGTGTCCTTGAGCAAGACACTACCATAATTGCTTCTCTCCACCCAGGGGTAAATGGGTACCTGTGAGGGCAGAGTTGGTTGTTGTGTTTGATTAGCCCTATATGCGCTGTAATGGCAAATGAGCTGTATACTCCCCAGGGAGCTGAGATGGTTTCAGGAATGATTTCCTGATTTCCAGGGTAAACCCTTACTCTTGTATGATAAGTATCATTATGGGTTCTTTGATGTACACTCATGTTTCTAGTACAGTGGTGTACAACTGTACATACAATGTAGGACCTACGGCTTAACGTCCCATCCGAAGGACGAAGCAATTACATGGTTAAGAGTTTGCTCGAGGACACAAGTGCTGCTACCAGCCAGGCCAGGATTCAAACCCACATTCTGATGCCACCAGAACTTGAGTCCGATGCACCACAATGAAATCAGCATATAAACTTCCTCGGCTTGCTATTATACATATACATGTACATGTACATATACAGTGTACATGCGTATCTCTTGATTCTTACAAAGTATGGATGCATTTACAGATATTTTACCAATAGTGCATACTGCCTTTAAAGCCATTTCAACAATTAGTAATTGAACTGATTTGATCTGAGCAATAAAAATAGCCATTTCCAGTTAAAAGGACAAATGATTGGCCCTCTGGTAATTAAGCTTATGTGTATATTCTACCTAGAACGTTATCATAAGCTCCTTTGGAAGCATTTTGTACACAAGTGGCCTCAATCAACAATGGTACGCAATCTTGCACACTTTTATATGTGGAAAACTTACTATCAATGCCGAAATGTAGGTATATATACATGTATGTACGTACACGATACAAAAAAAAGACACATGATTAGCAGGCTTCTCAAAAGGGTGTGGTATAATTCAAATATTACAAGTGATCAGGGTGAACAAATTTATAACAAGGAATTTTAATTAAGACTAGCTGTTGACTGGCTTCTTCACTCACCATCTTCATGTGTTCTACTGGTGCTGTTTAACTCTGCCCCCTCACCGTCTTCTGTCAGTG
Organism: Zoroaster sp. YZ-2022; assembly: GCA_029582265.1. Lineage (NCBI taxonomy): Eukaryota > Metazoa > Echinodermata > Asteroidea > Forcipulatida > Zoroasteridae > Zoroaster > Zoroaster sp. YZ-2022. The sequence continues at coordinate 99,010,719 of CM055816.1, read as the reverse complement.
CTGTGACGACGACCACGTACTCTGAATCTGGTAATAGATCTGTCAAATACACATCTAACTGTTTTGTCACTTGCATCAAAGTCTCTGCAGTCTCTGGTTGTTCACATTGGCCTTGCTGTGCCAGGGTGTAAGACACTGTGTAATCGATTATTTGGCATGGGGTTGAATGTGGAGGGGACCAGGAGACTTGCAGCATGGTTGGACTCATGCCTAAAACCTGTAGATTTGATACCTGGTCAGGGACTGAGAACAAATCAAACAGATTTAGAAATTGGCAACAAAGTCATTTTACAATAGTTGCACACAGGCAACTGTAAAAATATGTTATATGGAAATTGATAATGAATTGCAAGTTAAACTTGTGTTCTGTTCGAGGGCTTTATTGTAGGGTAGAAGTGGGTTAGGTTATGGGTTGGGATGTGTTAATTTTGAGTCGGGTTTATGGTTTTTGGGTTGCAGATGTTGGCTGGGATGTATAGGATTGAGTTTGCATGGATTGTGATGTGTTAAGATTGAGCTTGGCTCTGGGTTTGTGTTTGCACAGGTTGATGAGATGTGTTAAGAATGAGTTGGGCTATGGGTTTGGGTTAGCATGGGTTGTGTTAAGAATGAGTTAGAATATGGGTGTTGGGTTTGCATAGGTTGAGATGTGTTAAGAATGAGTTGGGCTATGGGTTTGGGTTAGCACGGGTTGTGTTAAGAATGAGTTGGGATATGGGTTTTGGGTTTGCACGGGTTTGTACAGGTTGAGATGTGTTAAGAATGAGTTGGGATATGGGTTTTGGGTTTGCACGGGTTTGCACAGGTTGAGATGTGTTAAGAATGAGTTGGGATATGGGTTTGGGTTAGCACGGGTTGTGTTAAGAATGAGTTGGGATATGGCTTTTGGGTTTGCACAGGTTGAGATGTGTTAAGAATGAGTTGGGATATGGGTTTTGGGTTTGCACAGGTTTGTATAGGTTGAGATGTGTTAAGAATGAGTTGGGATATGGGTTTTGGGTTTGCACGGGTTTGTATAGGTTGAGATGCGTTAAGAATGAGTTGGGATATGGGTTTTGGGTTTGCACAAGTTTGTATAGGTTGAGATGCGTTAAGAATGAGTTGGGATATGGGTTTTGGGTTTGCACAAGTTTGTATAGGTTGAGATGCGTTAAGAATGAGTTGGGATATGGGTTTTGGGTTTGCACAGGTTTGTATAGGTTGAGATGCGTTAAGAATGAGTTGGGATATGGGTTTTGGGTTTGCACAGGTTTGTATAGGTTGAGATGTGTTGAGATGTGTTAAGAATGAGTTGGGATATGGGTTTTGGGTTTGCACAAGTTTGTATAGGTTGAGATGTGTTAAGAATGAGTTGGGATATGGGTTTTGGGTTTGCACAGGTTTGTATAGGTTGAGATGTGTTGAGATGCGTTAAGAATGAGTTGGGATATGGGTTTTGGGTTTGCACAAGTTTGTATAGGTTGAGATGCGTTAAGAATGAGTTGGGATATGGGCTTTGGGTTTGCACAGGTTTGTATAGGTTGAGATGTGTTGAGATGTGTTAAGAATGAGTTGGGATATGGGTTTTGGGTTTGCACAGGTTTGTATAGGTTGAGATGTGTTGAGATGTGTTAAGAATGAGTTGGGATATGGGTTTTGGGTTTGCACAAGTTTGTATAGGTTGAGATGTGTTAAGAATGAGTTAGGATATGGGTTTTGGGTTTGCACGGGTTAAGATGTGTTAGGACCAAGATGGCTGCCACTGTTCCTGCCATGACGCAATATTGGGCATCCACACCAAACTTGACAAAATTCTCAAAACCTTATCACCATAGGAACCAGAGATTTTACAGAATTGTCCCATTGGCTGTTCATTGTGTTTGTCTGTCCAAATTAACCCTCCTACTATAGCTGCACTTTAGTGGGAAGTAGCTATAGAGGTCAAAATCAGTCAACTGCCCGTTTTGACTTTTGACCCAAATGTGCACACAGGGGCATTTTTGACTGGTTTTTACTGTCATTTTGACCACCCTGAACAATACCAGACAATGCTTTTAACCAGTCAAAAATGGTTGACTCATTTTGACCTGTAAAATTGTACTTACTACACATAAGGTTTGACAGTGTTCAACTTTTAAGTGCACTATAGATATACCTTGGCAAGTATATCATCATTTTGACTGATTTTGACCCTTGTAGTAGTAGGAGGGTTAAGGATGAACTTAAAAGCCTCCTTCAGTCTCGTTCAAATCCTAGGTAACCAACCCAAATGTTCTTATTACTAATGTTCTTAAAATTGTTGTACTCACTGACTAAAACATTAATTTACTGGTTTTGTGTCGTAATACTACGTTTTACAGTTATGAAGAAGTATTTGTACATTTTGTATGTTAGTGAGATGGAGCTGCATGGAAACTTAATAACTGTTTTTAATAAAGGTAAGAAAGGTTAAATGTTTAAGGTTTGGTTTAAAGAGATATTATCGTCATGATCAACAGGGCATGGAATCAGAGTGCTAGTTTTAGATTAACTGAAAGTAATACCCACATGATAAGGTCATATAACTGTTGCTGCTGCATAATTGAGCCAGTAATTTTCAGTCACTGTGGTCATCTTAAACTAGGACACTGATTCCATGCCCTGTTGAAAGTCTGCTCTGATTTTGACGATACGTCCCTTTAATAAGTTGGGTACAGGAATGATTGTTTTTATGGTCCAGTTACCTAGGGGTAATAATGAACACTATATAAAGTGTCCAATAAATTCCACACTATGATGGTTATTATTTACATGTACATGTACCTGCGCTCTCAGTCACTGTTGTCTGAACTTGGCTGAAGCTCCCATTGCCAGCAGACGTCCACGCTCGAACTTTAAACTGGTACTCGGTACATGGCTCTAAATTCTCAAAGATTTCACCTTCTTCAGATGACAACGTGTTTCCCTCCTTAAGGCGGCTGCCACCAGCATCCAACAGCTGATAGGTGTACCCTAGGATCTGTCCATTCCTATCAGCACAGGCAGGTGCCTTCCACTTGAAATGAAGACCTGTTTGTACTACAGTAACGGATACTTGTACAGGGGGTCCAGGAGCTATTGAACAAATTGTATTGCACAATTTCATTAATACACCTTTTTTTATATTAATATTATTTCAATCCAAGATGTTATCACATTATTATTATATAGTTAATTCATTCACTTTTAATAGGCAGCCTTAAGGCTGAATTGTACAGTGATCAAGTTTAACAATAAGAATACTTATAAAAAAATATACAAGTTTAAATGCAATTTATACAAACTATTTAACTGATATAAAAAAAACATACAAAAACCATGGGCAAATTAGTATAAGGTACATGTACATGGTGTACATTGAAAAAGTAAAAAGGGTCAAAGGTCACCGATCACTCCCACACACATACACGTAGGCTTCTATCTACAAAGACAAAAATTGGGTGCTGGAGGTACATGATATATACAAACACTATGAACAACATCACCCTGAAAATGCCATGAAAATCCGTATTGCCGTGAAATAATAGTTCACCGTAATTTCATGGTGTCTCTTCCTGTCAGATATTGGCAATAATGTTCACGGTGATTTCATGGCAAATTCATGGTGCTCTCGAGTATTAATGAGCTGCCCCAAAACTGCCGCGAGAAGTTCACTGCGTTTTCACGGCAAAGGAATCCCAAGAGTATTTCATGGTGTTTTCACGGTGTTGTGTCGTCGTTAAATTGCTGTGAACTATTTATTTCACGATAAAACAGATTTTCAGGGCATTTTCAGGGTAAAGTTATTCATAGTGAAAAGTCACAGATGCATGCTACTCTAGAATGTTTATCATGCATATTTAAGACCAAATCCTGGACATTCCATGAACAGTGCAGGATGCAATTATAGTTTCAATGCAGAAAATTCATGTTTGGCATATAATACATACATGTACATGTACATGTCTACACACAGTTAGCCGGACTGTTTCGATGAGAACAATTTCTATGCACAACTATAGGAAGAGCTGATGATAGTATAATTCATTTTTTAAGAAAAATTACATAACTTCCAGTTTGAATTAAAGGAAAAATTACTCTTTCTAAATTCCATGTTAAAATAAACACAAACCAATCTGAATACATTCTCGTTATCACCTTAAAAAGTGAACGACACAATGTAATTAGCTGAAACTTTCATAGGTTTGTTGTTTAATGTATATCTTGATTCAAAGAGAGTAAGCATACTCATAGAAGCAGTTTGGCCAACATTACCAATGCTGTACCTTCCCTTTAATGTATATCTTGATTCAAAGAGAGTAAGCATAATCATATAAGCAGTTTTGCCAACATTACCAATGCTGTACCTTCCCTTCAATGTATATCTTGATTCAAAGAGAGTAAGCATACTCATAGAAGCAGTTTGGCCAACATTACCAATGCTGTACCTTTCCTTCAATGTATATATCTTGATTCAAAGAGAGTAAGCATACTCATAGAAGCAGTTTGGCCAACATTACCAATGCTGTACCTTCCCTTCAATGTATATCTTGATTCAAAGAGAGTAAGCATACTCATAGAAGCAGTTTTGTCAACATTACCAATGCTGTACCTTCCCTTCAATGCATATCTTGATTCAAAGAGAGTATAAGCATACTCATAGAAGCAGTTTTGCCAACATTACCAATGCTGTACCTTCCCTTCAATGTATATCTTGATTCAAAGAGAGTAAGCATACTCATAGAAGCAGTTTTGCCAACATTACCAATGCTGCACCTTCCCTTTAATGTATATATCTTGATTCAAAGAGTAAGCATACTCATAGAAGCAGTTTTGCCAACATTACCAATGTTGTACCTTCCCTTCAATGTACATGTATATCTTGATTCAAAGAGAGTAAGCATACTCATAGAAGCAGTTTTGCCAACATTACCAATATTGTACCTTCCCTTTAATATTGATCCACTGAAAAATTGCAAGCTGGATTAGGTGAGGCACAATGGCCAAGGCATGGGTCATGCTTTGGGGGGCTTGCCCAGCCTACATGTACAATGTATGCTGAGAGGGCGAGAGGGGGACAGGGGAAGAGGGGCGGGGGGTGGTCATCCCATGGTTCGCACCTGCTTCACCAGTTTTGTTCCTTCCCATCTTTCCAATAGCAGACTTTCCAGCTGTAGTCCCTGCCGTTACTTCCACTTTATACATAGTGTACGGCAGCAATCCAGCAATCACATGGGAGTGACCTGTCATAATTATCTCCTCAAGGTTTTCTCTACGCACTGAAGGGCACTCTCCCCGTCTCTTGATCCAGTATGTTATGTTATAGATGATCATGGAACAGATTGTGTTGTTGGGCGGGGACCAGGTGAGAAGGAGGCAGGTTGCGTTAAGAGAAGAAACACGGAGATCGCTTACTCGCCCTGGAACTGTTGTCACACAAAGACAAACAAACAAATACGTACACACATACATGTATATGCAACACAAAATTTGTTAAAATCTGACCCTGGTATTTCTATGTACTGCAATGTACTGCAAAACTTGCCTGGTTGAATGGGTTAGGGACAAAAAATCAATTATAAAAATAAATTAGACCGGAAGTAAAGGTCAGATCAGGTGATTTGAAGGGTCATACACGTGACACAATAAAACTTTCTCATGATTATGAAAAAATAATGTTAGTACCTGCTTTGGTTCAATATCTGAGATTGGAAATTATTCCCTTTTTAAAAATGCCGCTAGGGGGCGCTCTGAATTTTGATGACGTCATCAAACATTTTTTTTTAAAATATAAGATGTCACTGATCACTTTATTCACAAAAGTCATATTCAAATTTCCTATGGTTTTTGAGATAAAAATTATTATTTTTCTAAACCTACAGCCAGAGGGCGCTGTGACATGTAATTTCGACCACGGACGGCACACCCAAATACCATATATTGGCTGCATGCCCTATAAAATTTCTTCAGAATTTTTTTTAAAACTTAAACTTCTGGTTTCGACCAGAAGGAGAGGTCAGATTGGGTCATGTCTGTGTATGAAATGTCACATAATTCAAGATCTGTAAGATTGTGTAAATATCTTTTGTGGTTCATGAGATGATTTTTTGTACATGTAATTTGATATCTGATGACGTCACCATGTCACAACTTTACCTGAAACTATATGTCACAACTTTATTAACAACTACATGTTATGGTCTAAGTATGTGTCAAGTTTGAAGGATCTGTGAACTTTGCAACTATGTTTTTTTTTCTTCGATAATTTTCACAAGGAGGAAGAGGAAGAGGAAGAGGAAGAGGAGGAAGAGGAAGAGGAGGAGGAAGAGGAAGAGGAAGAGGAAGAGGAAGAGGAAGAGGAAGAGGAAGAGGAAGAGGAAGAGGAAGAGGAAGAGGAAGAGGAAGAGGAAGAGGAAGAGGAAGAGGAAGAGGAAGAGGAAGAGGAAGAGGAAGAGGAAGAGGAAGAGGAAGAGGAAGAGGAAGAGGAAGAAGAGGAGGAGGAGGAGGAAGAGGAGGAAGAGGAGGAAGAGGAGGAGGAGGAGGAGGAGGAGGGGAGGAGGAGGAGGAGGAGGAGAAAGAGAACTTTGAAGTTCCTACTTCATTCCAATAAAAGTTGTAAGCTTTTGAAATTTTTTCAGCCAAATATGAGAGGGTCACCTTGGAATAGGTGACATGGCACAGAATGACCCTAAAGCACTGAGTATACAGTGAAGAGCAACATCAGTAAATGGTTAAAGTATATAAATTGTATATTTTATCAAATCAATATCCCTCGATGCAACAATACCATCAATGGTTTATTCGAGTACTCATAAGATTGTCAATATACAAGATGCAATACATGCATGCACAATGCCTTATTCATCAAACATGCAATGTAAAATCTATACCTGCACATGTTGTACTCCCTGTGGTAGGTGGGCTTGGAGTGCCAGCCCCGCCCACACCTGGCCTGGCTGCTGCTACACGAAACTCATACTTTGTCTCCTCCGTCAAGTCCTGCACAGCTAACCAGGTGGTACCCCCATTAGTTATGATGGTAACTGCTGTACTATTGTCAGCATTGAGCTGTCGGTAGGTGATGATGTATTTCTCCACGGGGCCGTCACCCCTATCACCATTCTGGGTATCCCAAGACAACCAGGTGAGCGTGATTGTGCTGGCTTCTGGTGTGATAACTGTTGGTGAACTGGAAAGTTGAGGTGGCTCTGAAAAAAGTTCCAATATTTAAGACATCAATCATCATATAATAGATGACACCACATATAGGATGTTTCCAAAAAATGTCCCTATTTTGAGATAATGAGCTGGCTTTTTGGGTAGCAGCTGGGGAGAATCTTAGTTCCGATATTATACAAAGCTATATGGGATGTTTCCAAAAAGTCCCTATTATTTGGTTTAAACATAATAACTACAAAATTGAAAATTATACAAGATTATTTGTCAGAAATATGATGAATCCTCTGTGAAATTTTCACTGGATTTGGTTAACTGGTGTGAAACCACAACAAATTACATAGCATTAGATGGGGAAAATGCCGACTACGGTACATGTATGGTTTCTGGTCTGCGGATGCGTCACCTCAGCACCTCAGACCCGCGCATCAGCATTATTAGTTTTCTTTTTTTGCTATAAAACAATGTCCAATTAATAATAATAATAATAATAATGTGGACTTATATAGCGCACGTATCCACCAAACTGGTGCTCAAGGTGCATTATCATCAGGTGCATAAATCATTCATGAAACCATCTCAGCTCACTGGGGAGTATACAGCTCAGTTGCTGCCATTACAGCGCATATAGGGCTAATCAAACACAACAACCAACTCTGCCCTCACAGGTACCAATTTACCCCTGGGTGGAGAGAAGCAATTATGGTAAAGTGTCTTGCTCAAGGACACAAGCACCATGGTCGAGGTTGGGATTCGAACCCACATTCTGACGACTCGGCCATCAGAACACAAATCCGATGCACTAAACCGCTCGACCATGGAACTCCAATTTCTGCCAAAATTGCTGGATCAAGTGGAATTTTGCCATGCTGTGTTTTAAAACACTTTTTCACATAAGGGTTATCATCAACATTTGCCTGATTAGTGCGGCCTCTCTTAGACACCATACATGTACTTTTGTGTATGGGAAATTTGGTCTGGTTCCAATAACCGCATATACATGTATCACGGTTGGCAAAAAAAAAAAAAAAGAAAAAAAGAAAACAAAAAAAAGTTCACCACACCGATTTTGAAGCCGACCTATGACCAGAAACCTGAGACTTTTTTGGCCTTAGATGATTGAGCACCAGTAAACCTGAAAACCTGGGGGGTGGGGGAAGCTACAGTATGTGTTTTATTAATAATGGACTGGAGTACATGATCTGTAGTATCACAATACATTTCTTTAAGTCAGAGAAAAGCACACAATACGTGCCAAATATCGCAACAAATTTCACCCATTAACTGTGCTATAAACCAACTTCACATTTCTGCATGCAGAATGATGAATATGACGTACCATGGGCAGTTAGTGTGACAGTCTTGTAAAGAGTCCTGTGAACGTCAGAGCACATGTAATCAGCAGCCTTCACTTCAGCAATGACAACAAAGATGTACTCCACCATGACAGGGGTCTCATACTCGATGAAATAATCCGCCTCAATGGCCATTCCACTGGGCAGGACAAGGACAAAGTCTGACTCGTTGAAGGTTGCACCGTACTTGACAGTGCAGGTGAGGTTGGTCGTTTGGTTGATGTTGACATCGTTGAATTTTACAGATACCACTGGACCAGAATCTGGAGGAATAAAATGATATACACATGTAAAATGTTCCTTTATTTGATACTTTCCTTGGTCACGTCTTTTCTCCTGTCTTTAGATATAAAGCTTTTTAGTGCCATAGCAGAAATTATGGAATAATCACAATCTGCATCTCTCAAATTCTCATAAATTGCATACATTTGAAACAAAACAATTATACAAAGCACCTCTGAACAAAAATATCAGGGGTGTGATTTGACAAAAGTGAAAAATCCTGAAAAATGGATAGCTGGCCTGGGTCTTGCTTTGGTCTAAAGGGCATACATGTAACCTGCTGATCAAACCTCCTGAATGTTTAATTGTGGAAGATTAACCAGTTCGCGTCGGGAATAAAAAAGTTTTTCTGGGCCCCTGTGGCGTGTTTCTTTTTCCCACACACACATTAATGGAAGCTTCCACAGCGGGTGGCCGGCACTTCCGAGCATGTCACCGTACACGCGTGGCTCAACCGAGCATGCATAATAATAAAGATTTAATAATAAAGATTTTTAGCGCGCACATATCCACCCTGCTGGGCGCTCAAGGCGCGGAAACAAAGAAAAAACATTAATACAAACAATATACAATGATAGCATAGGGAAAAAAATTATGTACCGAGATACATGTACCTACAATGCAATTACAAATATACATCATCTTTGAAGAGTTGTGACATAAGATGAGTTTTAAGCATCGACTTGAATCTGGTTATGCTATGACAAGATTTGAGTTTAGTTGGAAGATGATTCCAGAGTCTCGGAGCTGCGACAGAAAATGACCTATCACCCTAGTTCCGTTTTGAAGTTTGTTCCTTTAGGAGTGACATGTTGCTGGAGCGCAAATTGCGTGATGGAGTGTAGACTTTAAGCAGTTCAGAAATATAAATTGGAGCAATGTTATTAAAAGATTTGTGAACAATTAGCATAAGTTTAAAAACAATTCTCTGTGAAACAGGAAGCCAGCGCAGTTCTTTCAAGATTGGCGTGATATGGCATGACTTTCTGGACAAAGTCACTACACGAGCTGCTGTGTTTTGTATGTGCTGAAGACGAGATATTTGATTCTGCGGGAGACCGTAAAGGAGAGCATTCCCGTTATCGAGCCGTGATGTGACAAACGCATGTATAATTTGTTCAGCAGCACTTTTATTCAAGTATTTCCTAATTCGGCTTATATTTCTGATATGAAATGATGATATGCGAACAATGTTGGAGATATGTGGTTTTAAAGTCATTGTCGAGTCAAATATAACACCCAAATTACGTGCATGTAATGAGGGGTTATCTGCAGTCACCAATTGTAATAAATGGAAGAGAAACTTTAGACAATTGCTGACGTGATCCAAATAGAACAAATTCTGTTTTTTCATCGTTCAATTTCAGGAAGTTTTGTCTCATCCAACTTCGAATCTCTTGAATACATTTCTCCAGTGTTTTAATGCAGGAATCGGCAGGTTCTTGAGAAGATTTAAAAGTAATGTAAAGCTGCGTGTCATCAGCGTAGACATGGTAATTTAAATTATACTTCAAAATGATATCATGAACTGGAAAGGTATAAACAGTAAACCACTGTGGGCCGAGCACAGAGCCTTGGGGTACAGAATAGTCAAGAGTAACAGGCTCGGAGATAGCGTTACCAATACAAACATGCTGAGGCCTATTTAAAAGGTAGGACTTACACCAATCCAGGGCTGTGTCATGTATTCCAAGATGATATTGAAGGCGGGAGAGAAGGATTTTATGATCGACCGTGTCAAAAGCGGCGCTTAAGTCTAATAAAACTAATGCAGTGATTTTCCCCTCATCCATGGCAGATAAAATGTCATTGTTGACGTGGAGAAGAGCAGTTTCCGTTCCATGAAATGGTTTGTAGGCTGACTGAAATGTGTCCGACAGGTTATTAGCACGAACATGGTCAGAGATCCGTGATGAAACAACTCGCTCGATTGTTTTTCCAAGGTACTTTAAATTCGCTACTGGTCGGTAATTTTTGAAAACTTCCTTGTCCAAATTGGGTTTCTTTAGGAGTGGTTTAACATGAGCAACCTTCTGGCTATTAGGGAAACAACTGGAAGAAAGAGATCTGTTTACAATAATTGTGATATACTTAGCAAACACATCAATATTTTGTTTTATTAGCGAAGTTGGCACTGGATCAAGTTCACATGATTTTGATGGCGATTTCATGATGAGTTTCTTGATCTCCGTAACACTAGTAGGCTCAAACATGGACAGTCTACATTGTGGATTCTTGCGTGATGGTGTTTGTGATAGGATGGCAGGTACTGAGGGAAAAGAATGACGGATATTCTCAATTTTTGTGACAAAAAAGTTTGAAAAAGCATTTGCGAGGTCCTGATCGGAGTGTGTAGATGGAAGCACTGGAGCTTTGGGTTTATGAAGCAGCTTTTCAACAATGTTAAAGAGTTTTCTGATCACCAGAGCTATCTTCCACAAGAGATGAGTAGTGAGTTATTTTTGCCTGGTTAATCATGTTCTTCACAATATCACGTTGGTTACAGTATTCTTGCCGATGTACTCCAAGTTTCCCATTGTCACGCCATCTTCGCTCAAGTTGACGGCGGATTTTCCTTGCAGCACGGATATCATCATTGAACCACGGGGATTCAGATTGTAGCTTAACAGTTCGAGTTTTTTGCTGAGCATGATCATCCAAGATGTTACGGACAGTAGATTCAAATAGACTGACACAAGAATCCAGCTCACCATCTTCAAGGTTTACATTTTCCAGTTGAGATTCAACATCATGACATAAATCTTTAATATTTACTTTTTTCCAGTGGCGAGTAGTTACAGAAATGGTAGGTATGGGAGGTTTTTTAAGGTTCAAATTTACCATGATTGCATAATGATCAGATAAGCCAGGATGAATAGTTATATTCGAGATAAGAGGTGAAGTATTTCCACGCGTTATCATGAGGTCAAGACAGTGACCATACCGATGAGTGGGTGCTGTGATGTGCTGTATAAGTCCATGAGCAGAGAGCAGATCTTTAAACTGATTTGCATAATTGTTTGAAATAATGTCCATATGAATGTTAAAATCACCGGTTAAAATAATGTCAGATGGGTGTAAGAGATAATCCACAATTAATTTTTCAAATTCCTGCAGAAAACTGGAGAAGTTTACATGTTTACCATCAACATACAAATATTCCAGAGTTTCCTATGGCGTGCTTAGACGCTCTCCGATCCGTGGTGCAAAAAAAATTGAATGTATACACTGCCGCGAATTGGTTAACAGACTCTCCACATACCCACAAACAATAAACTAGAGGTTTGGACACAAAACAGGCAACTTCTTTCTTTCCTTGGTGGCCACTTTTTTTTTCAAGAACATTTTGTGGCAAAGGGAGATTTGTGTGGCAACGGGAGGAAAAATCCTGAGAAATCACAGGCCTGAAATATAGAACACTGACACATCCCTTGACAGTAAGGTTCCATGAAAGGGGATTACTGATGGATTAACTTTTCCAGCAGAGATAATGATCTGGCTTTTGGGTAGCAGCTGGGAACAACCTTAGTTCCGATATTATACAGGCCAAAGTTAAACATTTTTTTGAAGGGGATGTGTGTATGTGGTGGGGGAGGGGGAGGGGGAAGGGGTGCGGGAGGGGAGGGGGTGGGGAGGCGGAGGGGGAGGGGGAGGATGGATTCATACAGGGATACGTAGAAACCTACGTATAAAAGTCCACGTATAAACCTTTTAACCCTTTCCTTACCATAGGCGACTTTAGTCGACTGCACTCATACCCCCTCTTCCTTACCATAGGCGACTTTAATCGACTGCACTCATACCCCCTCTTCCTTACCATAGGCGACTTTAGTCGACCAAGCTTTCACACAAAAAAGCACTCAAGCCTGAGCACAAAGGCCATTTGTTATAAAGCTGTAGTTTTGTCCATGTTCACCCTCCATACCCAAGCTTACAATGGTTGGAAAGAGCACGATCGGATCTTTCCATTGATGGTGAAATAAAATAAGGTTGCTATTATGCAATCCCTTCAAATTGGAGTTGAAAGATGTACCGCCCATGATTTACTGGTGATTTCCTGGAATGTTTGGTTTTCATTGGCATATAGATCATTTCCTTTCTTAAAGGAAACAAATTCTTTGAAATGATACATTTCAATACTGTAGTTGTCATTACTGTAGTTGTCATTTGAAAAGTGCCAAAATGATTGACAGGACCAACTATAAATTCATTTTTGGAATATATTTACTGCTAGACCATGCTTTTCACAATTACTTTTTAAATGTGTAATTTTAATCCATTTGTTTTCACTTCCTGAAGTAAGACAAATGTTCCGGGGAAAAAACCCTAAAATTTACCAGAAATTGCCGTTTAACCAGTTTGCGTCGGATGCCGTGTATACACGCAATTTTTTTTTTGCACCGCGGATCGGAGAGCGTCTATACACGCCATAGGAAACTCGGGAATATTTGTATGCATGCTCGGTTGACGTGACAACGAGCCACTCGCGTAAAGTGACATGCTCGGAAGACGTGGCCACACGCTGTGGAAGCTTCCGTTGTCCTTTCGGGTGACGTAAAACCGCCATTTTGGCAGTGCTCGTGCTTCGGTTGACGTGTTATTGCGCAGCAATTGTTCGGCACAATAGCGGGGGCCGTGTAAACACGCTCGGGGAGTCTTGACATGGTGGGGGGGCACTCGTAAACCTGTTCCACACCTGTGTCTTATTTGTCTCCATTGAAATCTGTAAAGCTGTGGTATACTAAGATTTCTATAGACCAATTACCTGGCAGACCGCTGGCGAATCAAGATTTCTATAGACCAATTTCCGTGCACCATTGTCCCATTGTTACTCGGTACGCTCGGTACCACTCGGATGACGTGTAAATACGATGAAGAATTCTTTAGAGGGCTCGGTGGACTTCTAAAGACGCAACACAAAAGACGCCCTCCTGGCTATAATTCCCAAGGGAAACTCGCCAAATTATATGCTAATAAGCTAAAATGGGGGTGTCCCGTCTTAGTTTCATTGACATAACCAAAAAAAATTCACGCAAACAAAAACGTGTTTTTGTGGGAAAAAGAAACCCGCACAGGGGCCCAGAAAAACTTTTTTATTCCTGACGCGAACTGGTTAAATAGCAAAAAACATTGGACGATACATCTTTAAGAAGTATATATTATCTCAAGAATACTATAATAAAATGGTATTTTCTCCTTATGTCAGACCTTGACAATTTGGTCCTTTCCATGTGTCCAGGCATGATGAACCGACACACTCCCCAGTATCTGCCAAACAGGTGGAGTTATCTTGACAGTGACAAAACTGCTCACAGTTGGCGCCGTACATTCCTACATCACACTCTGCAATCAAATAGCAAGCCACATCATAAAATTATAGAAACAAAATCTTTGTGGCAGTAATGTCAATTGTTATGGATTTTGTTTTGATTCTTTTTTCCTCTCCTGAGGACGATCAGAGCATACTGATCGAAACGTTGAGTTGTAACCTCCAGTTCTTTTCAGAACTATAATTACTACTCAATTGAGAATTTCACATGGTGTCACCGCAACTAGTCTTACTTATCCTCTTCACCATGCAAAGCTACAAGTTTTACCTATCTTCTTATGTTGATAGAACTCAACAAAAGTGGAAAGGTATGATAATATTCACAACTCATGATCTAATAGATTGATCCATTAACCCCCGCCCCATTATGTAGTGACCTATCACAACCGCGATAATGCATCCAAAAAGTCTGACAAAAGTCCAGTATGTTAAAATAGTTGTATCACGTCGATGACAAACGTAAACAAGCCACCATTATGTATGTACAGGATGTGTGTGCGCGCATTGGCGAATCGGCAATTGGGGGCAGGGGGGGGGGGGGGAGGGGGGGTGGTGAAGTTCACATGTTGTACCCATGTGTGCCGCTGGTTGGGCAGGGCTTAAATGGATCAGTCTATTATTATTAAAAATTGTATCTGAAATGGAAATGTGATATTAATAGAAGCTGCTATGAATGTAAATCTAAAAAAAGATTTAACCGGGACAATTCATTACAACTTTTTATAACCAGCAGCCAAGTAGAACCACTGACAGCTGAGCTAGCTTAGTTATATTCCTGGCTGCAGTATAGCCTTGAACCTGTAGCTATTTGTGTCGACACTTGGATGTGATGAAGCATGGCAAGCATAGAAAATAACATGGTGGTGCATTTGCTATGTTGATGTAGATATTACTCATACAATTTATTACTGGTTTACTGTATATCTTGATTCAAAGAGAGTAAGCAACTCATACAAGCAGTTTTGCCAACATTACCAATGCTGCGCCTTCCCTTCAATGTATATCTTGGTTCAAAGAGAGTAAGCATACTCATACAAGCAGTTTTGCCAACATTACCAATGCTGTACATTCCCTTCAATGTATATCTTGGTTCAAAGAGAGTAAGCATACTCATAGAAGCAGTTTTGCCAACATTACCAATGCTGTGCCTTCCCTTCAATGTATATCTTGGTTCAAAGAGAGTAAGCATACTCATCATAGAAGCAGTTTTGCCAACATTACCAATGCTGTATCTTCCCTTCAATGTACATGTATATCTTGGTTCAAAGAGTGTAAGCATACTCATACAAGCAGTTTTGCCAACATTACCAATGCTGTGCCTTCCCTTCAATGCATATCTTGATTCAAAGAGAGTAAGCATACTCATACAAGCAGTTTTGTCAACATTACCAATGCTGTGCCTTCCCTTCAATGTATATCTTGGTTCAAAGAGTGTAAGCATACTCATACAAGCAGTTTTGCCAACATTACCAATGTTGTACCTTCCCTTCAATGTATATCTTGGTTTAAAGAGAGTAAGCATACTCATAGAAGCAGTTTTGCCAACATTACCAATGCTGTGCCTTCCCTTCAATGTATATCTTGATTCAAAGAGAGTAAGCATACTCATACAAGCAGTTTTGCCAACATTACCAATGCTGTACATTCCCTACTAAACATGATTTTGTATATACCTTCTAAACAGCTTATACCCTTATAGCCAGCAGCACATGTGCATCCAAAAGGTTCAGGCAGACAGAACAATTTTCCCTTGCATCCATCATCATGTGGGTCTGTTGAGGCACTACAGTTGTACTGGCCCTCCTGTCCAAAGATGTTCCGACCATGAACTGAAAGTGGACAAAATAAAATCAAGCATATGTATCCAAATATGAGGGGGGAGAGAACATTCTAAATCTACATAATTAGACCCAAGGGAGTGGGGGCAAGGGGTTGCAAGAGTTATGAACAAACCTCCTGTCCCTTTAAGAATTCACAAAATAAAATTACCAGTTTCATAAAAAAAAACATAATTATGGTTCATGTACATTAATTGTACAATAAACTGACATTTGCACAATTTAGCTCCATATTAAAAAAAAAAAAAAATTGCCATTGGTGATGGAGTAGGGGAGGTGCCTTTTTAAAATTTCAGTGGATGCCATCATTCTTATATGGGTCATTCCATTAACGTGGGACACTTTGTGTTTTCCATGTATTTCAGATATTGGGGCCTGTGCTATTCCTTACATCGTACGAGCTGATGATTATAACTTTTACCTATTGTTGCATCTCATACAGACCTACTATGACAACAAACAAAAATTTCTTGGGTCTCCCCTATTTTGATCCATTAACTTTAGTCAGTATATTACACAACGTAACAAGACACGGTGTCCCCTTGTAATTTTGTTACATCGTTAACCTCATATCAGGTGAAGCAGGAAGTAAATACATGACACCAGTTTTAATGTTTGTATCTATTATTTTAAAAGATGACAACCTACAAAACTATGATAAATAAGGTAACAAAACTGATATTTTTTTTCTTTATTTAATGAACTTAAAATTTTGACCTCCATGTCACACTTTGGGTCCCACGTTCATGGAATGACCCATATAGGAATATGAATATATTTTGAATGATAACCAATATGTTACAAAAAGGACATAAAAACACAAACTGGGTCCTTTTTTTACTTCAATTTCAAATTACCTACCACATGAGTATGCCATAAGATGTACATGGTAGTTATAGATTGCATGTGAGGAATGTTGAACTTTACATACATGTTGAAATATACTGAGACGCAATAGAAACTTACCACTTTTTCGACCTTAAATTATCAGTAATCACAATGCACAAATGTAATATGTGCACTTATTTTGGCAAGTCAGTGTACCCCCTACAGACAAATCGGTCACACATGGTCACGTGACCTTTGAGTCATTCTCTTCATGGCCCAGGTGCGTAACACCTGGTTTGACCATCAGCGATTGCTCAAGGGGTATGTGATGATTTTAGTTAGCAGCTGGTGATGCCTTATTTTGAACCATTACAATTTTATGCTATTCCAAAACAAGTGGTAAGTTTCTATTGCGTCTCAGTATATTTCAGAAGCAGCATCAAAGTGAATGTTTTGATATGTTACACTAATTACAGTAACTTATTACAGTATGCAGAGCTGCCAACTCTTCCGGATTCTGCGGAAGACTTCGCGTATTTGACAGTAATTTACTTACTTAAAATATATGCAAGGAGGCCTCTCCTTTTGGCACCAAAAGGAGAGGCCTCTTATATTTTAAGGCAAGTAAATCAACACGCCAAGTCTTCCGCAGAATCCGGAAGAGTTGGCAGCTCTGCAGTATGCCTGTCAAGGCAAATGGACTGGTTATTTTGATGTGGAAAATCACTTACATGTAAGTTTACTTGACCTATTTAATATTGACTGGATTGAAATGTTGATTTTCTATCATGCCATCTTGATCATGAAACATTCATTGCAAAATGTGCTTTTAATGTGTCAATTACACACTTAATTTTGTAAAAGGATATGTTGCATGATAGGGGCTGATGATATTCAATATTTTGGTAGCCGATAATTGTTGGCCATGATATTATTGATAATACGATACTACAGTGTCAATATGCAGATTTTTGTTTCCATACACAATAAACATGCCGAAAATGCCAAATTGTAATTGAAGCTCCTGGCAGCTATGTATCTCATGACATGACACGTCATGAAAACAAGCACACAAATAACTCGCTGTGATTGACATTTCTTGGCTCTTCACATTGCCGTAACTTTGTTAATATTGCATGCAATGACATGAATAGGTAAAACTTGTAGCTTTGCATGGTGAGGATAAGTAAGACTAATTGCGGTGACACCATGTGAAATTCTCAATTGAGTAGTAATTAGTTCTGAAAAGAACTGGATCCGAGGTACAACTCCATTTCGATCAGTGTGCTCTGATCGTCCTCAGAGCACACTGATCGAAACAGAGTTGTACCTCCAGTTCTTTTCAGAACTAATTACTACTCAATTGAGAATTTCACATGGTGTCACCGCAATTAGTCTTCCAATGACATGAATGTTTCACACTGACATTTGAGACAATTTATCACATAAAAATTGTACATCAAAATTATTTCAAGATTACAGTTTATTAAAACAAACTCTGGTGAAGGGCGATATTACTCAATGGTAATGTGAACTCAAACAGTTCCATATCAGGATATATCCACTTCCTCCAAATAAGAACATGAAGCCATGTAGTTCACCCACACCTTTTTGCCACAGGGCATGATGACACTTTGAAATGCATACATAGGATCATTTCAACCATCCTGTACAGTTTGTTTTTCCTGTGTTCATATTCTTGTACAGAACGATGTCCCACACAAAGTTTCACTATTTTGTTCTTAACCCCTTGCGTACGGTTGACGGCTATAGCCGCGGCCGGTGAATTAATTGGTTTTCCAGCTGCATTTGCTGAGAATTCGCCTTGAATAGAAATCGTTAAGAAGGCTGATAGTTTGGTGAACCATATTGTTCTTGAAATGGAGTGTTATATAATAGATTGGGCTTTCGAGAGCATTCTGAATAAAGCCTTTTCATGAGATATCTGAACACCGGCCTTTAAATTACGCTATGTGGGGACTTCACGTGCGATGAATAGGGTATGCCCGGTTTAGCTTGCCCGCTTATTGTTCGGTCTATACGCTTGGCTGGACAGCGGAGTTGTGCACATGTCCACAGCCAGGTTTGACCCGGCGCTCCCCGGCCCCACAGATGTTTCTTGGTTGACCGCAACCACCTTCACTCGGTAAAAATAATACCGTACGCAAGGGGCTAAAAGTAAAACATGTACATGTAAGTACATGTACGGATGTAAATTAACTTAAATTACAAGAATAAATAGGCCCTATCCATGTCTATTTTGCCAGAAATGATTCAGTTCATGGGTTTTAGAAAACAAGGGCAATTACACATGTATGAGAGTGCCATTCATGCTGTTCCAAGGTTGACCATGAAATGGACAGGACACAGCACATATTACTGTACACTTTGTGATTAAGTTAGAACAGACCTGTATGTGTCAATGACAAATACTGAATGTGAATTCTTACATGTACATGTATATTCACAAGCTTGGAATGGCACTAGTTTAAAAAAATTGCCTTTGTTTACAAAACCATTTAAACAAATCCACCAAATTTTGCAGACCCTTGACAAATATTTAGACATCAAATATTTGGCAAAATAATGTATTTTGGGAAAGGTTTTTGAATTACATAGAAAAGGGGCAATTTCTTTGACACCCTGTACTGCAGGGATCATGTATGTATTCTCTATGTGAGTCCTATGAAATCAAATTGCTGCTTGTATCTACTGAAACCAAATGATACAGGATGTACAGTATCACTTAAGTATTTCCATTTTACTGTGAAAGTTCACTTTATTTGCCTGATAATTTAAAGTTGGTGATTGTGAGTTTGATCAAGGTCTTTGTACATGTATTTCTCTGCAGCCAAAAAATCTAAAATACCTGAAAAAAAAAAAAAACTTTAATTGGATTAACTGAGAGAAACTGTGTGATTAACATGAATACAGATTGTCAAATTCTAATTACTCTATAAAAGGCTTTATCGTCATTTATTTTGAAAAATGACTTTTGTTTTTAAAGGCAATTTACCGTCTTCAAAGAAAGTACTAATACAAATTTAATTACTTGTGAATAAATAGCAAAAAAATAATTAAAACTACATAATATGAATATTCATGTTCCATTATCTAATTAAAATGGGGGAATGGGAGTAAGTGAATCCTGTACGCTACAAGTTTGAACCAAATTACAGGTTAAAACAAAAACAATGTTATAAGGACTTGAGGGATGACTTCTTTAAGAACCAGCCTGGAAGTAACATTTCTCCAGGCCAGACAGGAAGTCATAACAGGAAATTGATGATGTGTAAAAGACGTCTATGGAGAAGCACTGCTCTCAGGGAAAACCTTTGATGGGAATTATTTTGGGTCGGTGAATAATGGCAGTGTGAACTTGCGGTTACTTCACTATTCTGACGCATACTCATGGTAACCTACATGTATTCATTGCAAAATACAGGTGAAAATTTAATGGATAAAAAAATAAACCATTAAATAATTTACATGTAAAATTTGTATGTAATGTTATTCACTACTTAACAGTAATTGCAAGACATTTTCATCTGAGCATTGCTATTTTACTTGAGCAAGAAAAAACAAATGACACATTTCTCAAAATAAACGTGAGAAACATGGACAGCAGTAAATATGTACCATAATTAATTTATGGTGGGTCCCGTCATAAAAATATTTTGGAACTTTTTTACTGTTTAACCAAGTTTCTGACAACTATTTTTTCAAAGTATTTCATATCCTTTCAAAAAGAAACAAGTTTTTGTCCCCCCCAACTTACCAACACATTAAAGTGAGAGTAAACCATAATTTAATGTATGTGTACATGTACATGGACTGACAGTGCTCGTGTTTGGAGCAGAGATCACTTTGACAAATACATGTTACAACATTGCATGCAAGTTTGCCAAAATTTTTCCAAAACTAACAATCCGCTGTGACTAGATTTGAGTCTATCAATTTTTATGATAAGCAGACCAAATACTTTGTTCTGCATTGTACACATATGAAATCTTGACTCGGACTACAAATCAATGGAAAGATACCTGGGTCGGTGGGTGGGTGGGTGGGTGGGTGGGTGGGTAGGTGGGTAGGTGGATAGATGGATGGGTGGGTGGGGGGTTACACTAGGGGATCACTGTTAGTGCATTGTACACTTTTGAACATCTTGCCTCCTACATTCTACAAATCAATGGAAAGATCCTGAGGGATGGGGGGGGGGGAGAGGGGTGCACTAGGAAATCTTTTCACACAAACTTCCCCCAGAAACATTCAACATGTTTTTGTTTCACAAAGTGCACAGACACTCACCCTTTTCACATAACACCCTACATTAACAAAGAAATCAATTCGAAACAAGTTGTCCAACTCTTGCAATCTGATATGATTGGTTGAGTGAGATCTGATGCCTTACCAAGAATTGTATAAAGGAAATAAAATCATTTTGAAATTAAATATTTCACAAAATAATTGACCGGTGCATTAAATAAATTCATATACATGTCCCAGGAGTGTAGTTTGACAAAAGTAACACAAATCCTGAAAAATGGGTAGCAGGCCTGGGCCTCCCTTTGGTCTAGAGGACAAAGTCCCTTGAAGCTCCTGTTTAATTTGAGGACTGACTCTCCACATCCCCACAATCAAGAAACTAGATGTTTGGACACAATACTTGTAAGCTACTTCTTTCTTTCCTTTGTGGCTACTTCTCTTCTTTCAAGAACATTTTAAGGCAAAGGGAGAATCACAAAAAGTCACAGAAAAAAGAATCACAGAAAAAAAATTACAGGAAAAATCACAGGCCTGATATACATATACATGTAAGGTCCCATTATTTGAACCAGCTATCATGTTAACCAGTTCGCGTCGGAGGCCGTGTATACACGCAATTTTTTTTTGGACAGCGGATTGGAGAGCGTCTAAACACGCCACAGGATTCTCGGGAATATTTGTATAGATTCCCGGTCGACGTGGCAACGAGCCATAAGCATACAGTGGAAGATGCGGTCTCCCTGGTCACGCTCTGGTGAGCACCATTGGTCGTGTTTGTGCGGTAAAAATAAACCCGCCACGGGGTTCGGAAAAACTTTTTTATTCCCGGTGCGAACTGGTTAAATCATAAATTCATTTTATTCACTAGTCACTTTACCCCTATCCTGGTCAAAAATTGAGAGAAATTAATAATTAGAAACAAAATTATTTACCTAATCTTGGGGGGGGGGGGAAGCAGCAGTAAACATTTAACACCTTCTTTTGAGTGGTAAGGGGTAGGTGTACTTGCTTTCTTCAAGGAAAAGAGTAATGTGTGGATTTTTTTATAAACAATGAACTGAGACGAACAATGATTCACATGGAATATGCATCTTTAAGAATCATGCCTGGCTCCAGGACAAATTACCTGGCGGCATCCTTCTTACCGTTTTGGCATTCAGAGCCACTGAATCCCGGCGGACAAATACACTGGCCGGTGCGTGGATGGCACATCCCGCCATTAAGACAAATGGTGCACTCAAGCCGACAGTCTTCGTCTGGACTCCAGTACCCTGATGGACACTCTGCAAGTGGTATATACACAGATATTTATATCAAAACTGCTTTAAAAGTTTTGTTTAAAGCCAGTACATGTATACAGTTTTGGTAACATATCTATAAAAGTGTCTGTACTGTCCAAAAGTGTCTGTACTGTCCAAAAGCGTCTGTACTGTATAAAAGCGTCTGTACTGTATAAAAGCGTCTGTACTGTGTAAAAGCGTCTGCACTGTGTAAAAGCGTCTGCACTGGGTAAAAGCGTCTGCACTGTGTAAAAGCGTCTGCACTTAGTGTGTAAAAGCGTCTGCACTGTGTAAAAGCGTCTGTGTAAAAGCGTCTGTGTAAAAGCGTCTGCACTGTGTAAAAGCGTCTGCACTGTGTAAAAGCGTCTGCACTGTGTAAAAGCGTCTGTGTAAAAGCGTCTGCACTGTGTAAAAGCGTCTGCACTGTGTAAAAGCGTCTGCACTGTGTAAAAGCGTCTGCACTGTGTAAAAGCGTCTGCACTGTGTAAAAGCCGCCTGCACTGTAAAAGTGCACTAAAAGCGTCTGCACTGTGTAAAAGCCCTGTATTGTAAAAGCATCTGTACTGTCTAAAAGCGTCTGCACTGTGTAAAAGCGTCTGCACTGTGTAAAAGCGTCTGCACTGTGTAAAAGCGTCTGCACTGTGTAAAAGCGTCTGCACTGTGTAAAAGCGTCTGTATTGTGTAAAAGCGTCTGTACTGTCTAAAATCGTCTGTACTGTATAAAAGCGTCTGTACTGTATAAAAGTCAAGTGATTCATGTATATAAAAACCAACCTGTGAAAGTTCATTTGCATGTAAGCTCATTTCATTGTGTCATTATTACATCTTTAAAATTTTTCCAGCGTAGAGTTTACGTATGTCTCCAGAGGGTAAAAACTAATTTGTGAAATAATTTGATTAATTGTACTAAAATTATAGCAATAAAGACCAAGCATCAAGCTTTTATTGGACCACATTATTATGAAACACTGTACATATCGTGTACATGTAAATACATGGACATGTACATATATAAGTCAGTGGGAGGTGACATGAACTTGTACACTCTGATTCACTAAATAGTACAGATCGGTTATGATGTCACAAACACCTACACCTACATCTACCATTAAAATAATTAGGTTTGAGTTTTTGACAAGTTTTTGTTTAGTCAGTGAGGGTAATATTGTAACAATATCACTCAATACCATTGCCACGTCATGCTCTACACATATAGTTAATGGAGAAGCTACTAAAACACAATGCACTCACAGGCTACATGTAGTTATAGTTTTGTGTATAATGACCAGACTATATAATTGTGTATATATTGGTTTTATTCACGTAGCAAGCTCTTTGAGGCAGTTTTTCTGCATTTTTTTGCACTAGAGTACATGTACATGTTATGTACAGCTCTTCATCTTCTTATAGTTATTTGTATCATCGTTATTATTATCATCAGTGGTTAATAAATCCCCACTTTTCCAACAGTTAGAATGTCTGTGGCATTAAAGGTATACATGTATGGGCCGCATATTGGGCCAATTTGACGGTAAAAAATAGATTTAAATGTTGAATTGCTATTTTTCTGGGGTTTAAGGAAGTTATAAGCTTTCGTTTGAGACACTGAATGAAAAAATCTGTCAAGGATGAGAACCAATAAAATAAATAACTCAAATTAATAAAATGCTGGCCCACTGTTTTAATCCTCATCTTGCATGAGGGGATATGCAGTCTTCTGATTGGCCAGCACAGCTGTCAGTCAGAATCAAGCGCATGTTATATATTGCTTTTATACAGTTTCCAACATCCGAATTTCATAATTTGTTTTTGTTTACGTAATAATGATATTATCTTTCAAAATTCAAAAATCTACTTTTTGGGTCTTTTTGAGCCAAACACGTGTGACATCTCTTTAATGACAATGGCAATAATTCACCTCTTCTGCAAAGCTTTTGCCACAAACCCAGCATTATATACTTAAAGAAGCAGCAGTTTTGTTTTTCTCTATGGGAGAGAAAAATCATTGGAGAGACCTAGAATTTATTAAAAGCTCTCACCTCTGAATAAAACCTGGACAAATCCTTGCTTGTCATTACAATAACTGAAGAAGTTCCGGAACACGATACTTGATTTATTGGTGTAAGTATCAAGAACCAGAAATGCAGAATTTGGATATTTGGTATCACTGCCGACTTGACGCCATCTGTAGTAAGGGTATCCATTGCAATCGTTTCTTGTGACCATAACAAGTTCTTTGTCATCATCTGGGTCAAAGGTCACGGTAAGGCGTGGTGGATAGAGGGTTGCTATGGAGAGAACATTTGTTTGCTGTGGATCAGTTTGTCAAGTAGAAACCACAAATAAAGTCAGTATTACGACTCCCACTGCACCCTGCAATGACCCGAGGTTTACATGTAATTGTTACTGTGTCTATATCCCATCATGTTATGGGGCACTCAATTTCTGTTTGTAAATTTGTTTGCACATGGGGATTTAGAGGAGAGGAGGAAGAAATAACGAGCTGGGCTTCAGGCCTCTTGACCCATCTTTTTACATGTTTTGTTTGCACATGGGGGTGCTCAAGGAAAGAATACAGCTTTTTACTATATAGCTCCTTTGGGAAGACCACCAAAAGGTTGCCATCAAGATGCAGGTACATGTATTATGTATGTCCAAATCAGGATAATGGTTGATGACTCAGTCATACGTACTTGAAAGTATCATTTTCAAATAAAGGGTTTCCAAGGAACTCTATCACGGTAATATGTGCCATGTTTTTGCTACGAACTTCACATGCCTTCCAGGCACAGCGTGCGCGAAGTTCGAAATAAACAATTTTGCCCTGTCGAAAACATGGCGCATATTACCATGACAGTGTTTATTGAGTCCTATACTGGTATCCTCAATGAAATATGAGGCATGGTCGACATACTCTAGTGCACAAGGTGTCCTTGTCAACAAAAGGGTTACCAATCGAGTACTATGACATGTGTATTTCAGGTCCCATTCGGGATAGTATCTCCCAAACAGGATAGTAATGTTGACAAAGAAACCCACCCCGATCCGAGCAATAATATAGCCCTACCATTTTCTAATGAGATTAAGACGGTTGTTTCTGCCTCATAATCCTCCGTGTCCAATGAACACTCATATGCACCTACTCTTCCTGTCAGTAGAGTTCTTCTACTTCGTCCATTGATTGCAATTGTAGCATTGCTGAGTGGCGAATAAGCAGTTATTGATATCGGATCGCTGTTTTCAGGAATGAGTGCTCGACTTGCAACACAGGTGAAGTCTAAGTAAGGCTCTGCACAATTTAAAAAAAAGGAAAGTTTTGAATGGCTTGTCAAATCAACATTTTTCATATTCCCTCAAACATTGTGTATATCATTGACAATTTTTAAAGTTCCGAATTTTATTTTTCTGGGAAGTACATGTATAATTAATGATGCCATTATTTGACTGGCAATAAGTTTATCAAGCTTTGTCATAAATTCATTTGTCCATTTACATGTATGTATATGAAATTTATGCTACATGTATTTGGCAATGTTCTGGTCAGTTACCTGAAATGACTCAATAATATAAGCAAGTAATTTACTTCCTTTTAACAAGGATTTATAGAAAACAAACAGATAAATGTCAGAAGGAAATATAGTGTCATGTTACCCATGTGTTGTTATTCAAAAAGATGAGACAAACCCCAGGAAACAGGAAACACGTCTATGACTGATAAAAGTTACATATACCCCTAGCTGAAGGTGTGGTTGTTTATTTACATGTAGACGTACATTAGGGGTTCTAATGGGACAAGTGCCTCTGCATTCCAATCTCCTGGCAAAATTAAGGTTTTTTGGAGCTCAGCTTTATGATATAGTGGCTGTATTATTTCTCTATTACGTATGTAGATTTAACATTTAGTCTGAAAGATCATTGGCGGGTCCGGGTCCGGGTGGGGTGGGGTGGGGTGAGATGGGGTGAGATGGGGTGGAATGGGATTGGGTGGGGTGGGGTGGGGTGGGGTGGGGGTAGGGTTTCTAATGGGACAAGTGCCTTCCTACCTTCCAATCTTGTGGCAAAATGAAGCTTTATAATACAGTGGCTGTATTATTTCTCTACCATTTAGTCTGAAAGATCACTGGCGGGTCCAGGTGGAGTGGGGTGGAGTGGAGTGGGGTGGAGTGGGGTGGGGTGGAGTGGGGTGGAGTGAGGTGGGGTGGGGGTCTAATGGGACAAGTGCCTTCTAACACTTTAAACAATTAAATTTTACATTAATCTGAAATTGGCAGGTCCTGGTGGGGGGGGGAGTAAAAATCATCATGGACAAGGGACTTGCTTATGTAAGCATCATGCATAACAATTTACAATATTTACTTTTTCTTTGGTGTGCACTCTCAAGCATTTTTTAGCATTGTATACGTAATTAACCAGTTTTATTTGCAGTTTGCCCCCTTTCAACCCTGGAATTTCCCTGGACATTACATGTATGTACATATGTACATGTATGTACATCATACAAATTCTATGAGCAAAACTTGTATGTACGGTAAGTACATTTACAGGTTCAAGTGAACAATAAGCATTGTCTGGTATTGTTCATCAGGGTGGTTAAAATGCCCCTGTGTGTGGGTCAACAGTCAAAACAGGCAGTTGACCGATTTTGACCTCTATCCACTCAGTGCACATCGGTGAAATTGCATGCACCCAGTGTCTTGATGATAGCCACTTTGGCGTCGTGATGTGAGCATTGTGCGTACACTTTATGTGCGTATGTTATGGTAATACTTCTTCCAGCCAATGATCGCTAGAGATATTCGTGCGTACGCACATTAACTGCAAAATACATCGTGTACGCAAAATGCGACGCACTAACATTGCCCTTTCGCCCACAATGTGCCCTGTTCATGCACGGTACGAATAGCTACTTGCCGATAAAGTGCAGCTATAGTAGGAGGGTTACAACAAGAATTCAATCATTTCCAAATCCTTATACTGTGGCCAAATGTACTGTAGAATGTAATTTCTGTTTCAGCCTAAAAATAGATTATACAGGACCCAGATGGCTGATCCACAGGCACCTGGTATGACTTTTAGTCATACTTGGACCAATCTCAGGGGGAAATGGCAGAAATCTAGTAGGACATATAATTCAATAAACATGCCAAGGTTTAAACTTAGTCATTATGGAAGTGTTTCATTTTCCTGTTATTTGATATGCTTCTTAATACTTACGTACATATACTCGGGTACAGTGTATGCTTTGACTAATTTTAACTTCTCTCAGTTTTGTACATTGTATGAATATTATCAGAAGTCTATTACCTACATGTACATGAAGTGTGCCATAGCATACTCCAAGAACAATGGATTTGGCCCATTCGTGATGTTTTGTAGCACAAACTGATGCGCAAGGTCTCAAAAAGAAGCAATATGCGGTGTAGGAGACTTACATGTACCCGGCCTGATGAGAGAACTGTATCTTGCGCACACCCATTGTCCGCCAGTGACCGCCACACAGATATGGTTTGCCTGCATTTAGTTTAAGATACATGTAGCGTCTACATGTATGTGTAGTTCTCTGGGAACTAGCTTCAAATGTAAACGCCTGTTCCATGATGCCCCATGCTAGTCTGGACAGGGGGAGCAAAACCCGTAACCATGCTCGTTGTAATGTACGTGCATGAGTACAATGCCGTGGGATTGATTATAGCAGGTAATAGACATTATACATTATGCTGAAAAGATTTATAACATTTCTACAGTACATATCAGACAGTACAATGTACATAGTATACTGTACATATTTGAGTTCTCAAACCTTGATTCCTTGTCCTCGGTGTTGATTTTGTGTCTAAGTCTTCAGTCATTAAGTTCAAGTCCAACCGAGTCATGAAGTCACAATTGTCCTTTAAAACTAATAAAGGTGAAATTATAGATAGGAATCAAAATGCCTGAAGGATGAACTTATTACCATGGATTGGAGATGTTGCCCCCATTATGATTTTATGATGTGTGTGGTAATTAGAAATAATAATGTTAAAAACATTGTATTTAATTAATTTAAAAAAATATTTACCAGGGAATTCCTTGACATTGACTAATAATTAATCTTTGCTGGGTTCGAGTCCGAGTCTAAAGAATAGAGTAGATTTACATGTGCAGTGTATATCATCATACATTGTACATTGAGCAGCTTATTTAAAATGTTCACTTGAGTTACATGTATAAAGTTATAATCTGGTATACATGTTGTACACAATTGGTATGCATGCAGTGTATGCACACAAGTTGTAAACTTAAATTAGGAAAAGTTAATATTTCAAACTAAAAACAAACACTTTCACAAAATAACCTTGGTCCCTATCCAGGAAATATAATTCTTTTTTTAGTTGGCAAGGTTATTTTTAAAGCAGTCCTCAACATGTAAAATTGTGTACACTGTATATGTAGAACATTTCTTTGTTTATATTGATGAGGAAGTGAATTGGGAGGGGCCAATTAAAAAGATAGGCAGACTGGCATAGGAAATTGGAAATGTCTTTAAGCCATAGGCAACTACAACTGGAGGAAGCAGATCACTGATAACAGGATCTGTGAACAGATTACCACAGAATTCCTGCTAAAAATACCAGTTATTTCCTTGAAGCTCTTTTAGGTTTGTAGTACGCAGTGCAAACCAATGAGACCAATTTGCATACATACATGTACTGTACACATGTACATGTAAGAGTGGCTGGCATGCACAAATTGTAGCCTCACACCCAAATGTTACTTTGAAACAAACTTTCTGACCATAAGGTCCTTGCTCTATGGTAAGACTAATTGTGGTGACACCATGTGAAATTCTCAATTGAGTAGTAATTAGTTCTGAAAAGATCTGGAGTTGTAACAACTGGAGTTGTAACAACTGGAGTTGTAACAACTGGAGTTGTAACAACTGGAGTTGTAACAACTGGAGTTGTAACAACTGGAGTTGTAACAACTGGAGTTGTAACCTCTAGTTCTTTTCAGAACTAATTACTACTCAATTGAGAATTTCACATGGTGTCACCGCAATTAGTCTCATTACTTAATCTGTAAACATGTATTAACTGAATGATTCAACTCTGGGGGAGGGTAGGAGATAGGGAGGAGGCTGGGGAAGGCGGACAGGCCGGGAGGGAAGCAGGATAGGGAAGGAAGGCGGGGATAGGAAGAGGAGGGAGCTAGGAGGGAAGCGGGGATAGGGAGGAGAGTAGGAGCTAGGGAGGAGTAGGGCTAGGGAGGGAGCTAGGGAGGGTGGGGGATAGGAAGGAGGGCTGGTGAGGAGAGGGAGGTGGGGCTAGGGAGGGAGGAGGGGCTGGGGAGGGGAGGTGGAGGAGGGGGATGGAGGTGGGTGATGGGGGAGGCAGGGGGTATGGAGGGGGTGGGGGATAGGGAAGGGAGTAGGAGCTAGGGAGGGAGGGGGCTGAGGGAGGGGGGACTGAGGGAGGGGGGCTGAGCGAGGGGGCTTGTGGGTGGGAGATAATAATGTAATAATAATAATGTGTGGACTTATATAGCGCACGTATCCACCAACTAAGTGGTGCTCAAGGCGCATTATATCATTACCCCTGCTGATAAATAAGGCTCATAAATCATTCCTGAAACCATCTCAGCTCCTGGGGGAGTATACAGCTCAATTGCTGCCATTACAGCGCATATAGGGCTAATCAACCAACTCTGCCCTCACAGGTACACCATTTAACCCCTGGGTGGAGAGAAGCAATTATGGTTAAGTGTCTTGCTCAAGGACACAAGTGTCACGGCCGGGATTCGAACCCACATTCTGCTGCTAACACCAGAACTTGAGTCCGGTAAGCTAGACCGCTCGGCCACGACACTGGGTCTAGGGATGGGTCTAGATGGGTCTAGGGATGGAGGGGCTGGTGTGAGGGGGAGGGGGAGGGGATGGAGAGGTGGGGTGGGGAAGGGTGTGGAGGGGTGAGGCGGGGTTTGTTGGGGATAAATACATGTATATTTTGTATGTATTGTATACATACATGTACAATGTACACATGTATGTATACTATACAACATACATGTACATACAAATACATGTATATACACACATGTACTATTTACTGTACAATACAGTAAATTCAAGAATACTATACAAACCAACATAAGGTAACTCCATCAGTTTCAATCAAATATGCTTTTGATCATCATGGACCATGTGGGTTAATCCAGACATATGTATGACTGAATTTCAGACTTTTTGACCATGACCCATTTTGTTGTTGCTATCTCAAACCCTCATTTTTGGACAATATTTTACCCTCAAAATTGTTTAACTCTAACTCCCTAGGCCCATTTATTTACACATAACCTGAATCCTCCAAAATCCTTCAGTAGTAAAGCAAGCACATGACATATATGTTTCTAATCTGTGATACATGTACATGGCCAGGGACCCTCCCTGCATGCATGGAGCAATAAACAGTGTCCAATGAGCCAAGCACTGACCTTGCAATCACTACAACAATCATGGATGTACATGTACCATGGAAAGGAAAAGTATGCCTAATAACCTCAATCCTCCAAAATCCTTCACTTTAGCAAAGAGCATGTAATAACAATCCTTCAAATCTTCACTTTAGCAAAGAGGATTTGGAGGATTTGGGAAAGTAAGGGTTAATGAAATTTTAAAAAAGTCTGGTAGACACACTTTACATTAAAAAACACTTATATAATGAAAAGAAAGAGTAGTATGCGTCAGATGCCGTTAACTGACTCACCTACGTACCAAAAAACATCGTTTTTTACAAATTCGCTGGGTAGTAGTAGGGGAATTATCAAAAGTTTAAAAATCTTGATTTTTATAAAAAAATCATTTAAAAAAACAGTTTTTATAAAAATCGCTCGGCAGGTAGTAGTGGGGCGTTTTTGTTAAAAAACCGCGCCGCGATAACTTTAAAGGCAAACTTAAGACTTCACGTTTTTTTATAACGTTACGGGCGCTCCATCTCATACTATTACTTTGAAAAGTAAATGACATTGGCCTCATACGAAAAATGTTTAAGACTTTAAAAGTGAGACTTTGATATTGATTTAACTTTTAGGACTTAAAAAAGTGGGATATTGATTTAACATGTTGATACTTTAAAAGTGTATATTGATTTAATATTATCTAGATTTATAGTAAAGAAAGCATGGAATCAGAAGATATTTATCCAAAATGGACATTACCAGAATTGAAGAAACATTTACGCGAGGAACACGAGTCAATCGTGTTAGGGCGAATTAAATAATAAACAAACGTAGTTATGATGCGAAGCCGTGAAAATTATATATATAAAGGCATAAACAAAAGCCACCTGTATAAATTAAATTTAAACGAATTGAGAAGAGCGTATAACGAATGAACATAGCAGGCTGCCTCAACGCGGCGCGGTAAAAGTATGGTGGGTTGTTGAGGCAAGACTTCATCAACGCTATTAAAAGGTTTTACGGGCAGAAACCGAGTTGAGATTTTAATTTACCGATCGACGGTGGAACTTATTTGCGCGAACGAAGAATGGTGGTTCGCCGAGATCACAACAAGAAGAAAAATATTTAAACATATTTTGGGAGCGGCGAGGTAAACCAAAGATTATCACCAAGTTGAATATGACCCGAAAGATTTTAAATCCGGTACTAAGGTTTATGATTCCCCATACGCATTAAATTACTTAAAAGAAGAAAAACTAAACAGGTTCCGATCGATGAAGCTGAACAAATTTTCATAATAATAAACAAATTGTTTTATTGAATTTATACAATATCGAAAATGTATTAGATGACGTTTTTTCACTGGGAAATTCAGAAGAGGCTTTAGAAAAATATACGCGAGAAGGTAGTAGGATGGGTAATAGAGTCGCATTTCGTTGAAATGAACGTTAGAATTGTAGTATCGACCTTTGAGAGCGCGGTAGTTATATGAGAGCTATGCGATTATATAAGAAATAAAAAAGCGATGCATCAACGTAAAATAAAGACGACGATTGTTTGCGATTGGTGGGAATCCGTTGTAAACATAATGAAAACGAACCCCTAGAGAATCTTTCCGATTGAAAAAAGTAATATAAAAAATTCGGACCTCTGCATATTCAAAAAGGAGACGGTTTAAATTTAGTAGTATATCAACGCTCCTCTCACCCATCAATCAGAAATTAAGCATCATGGAGTAAAACAAAACAATATAGCGATTACACGTTTTCGGTTGTGAAAGGAAAATCGATACTAGTTTACGAGCTCAGCTTCAAACCCGCAAGAAACTAAAACATTATAAATTATTATTGTTTCCATAAAGAAAGAAGAAAATGGTGTTAGATCTCACTATGTTTTGGATAAAGACATGAATAAATTGCTTTTTTGACCAAACAAATGAACACAAACATTGAACATCAATCAAGCATTTTTTGTTTGAGGATGTTTACAAGGTTTTTCAGCAGAAGCGTTTCTCGAAATCACGTAAAAATATTGGCAAGGAATTAACGACAGACCGACAAAAACCGTTTTACCAATAAAGGGTAAAACGACAAGTTAAGGGTATAAATTTTCAAAAAAAGATGAAGAGTTCCATTCGTAATATACGCCGATTTTAAGCATTAAAGCATTATTAAGGTTGACGATAGCTCTGCTAATGCGCAAAACTACACAAGAACTACAGAACCGTCGTTTGCGGTTATTAATATCCGTAGTCGTGCGATGCGACGGGTCGACTCACACACCGTTACGTATAGGGAGAAGATGCGGCTAAACCACTTTTTAACTGAATTGGAAAGAAAGAATCCAAAACAAATTAACGAGTATGTTTAAAAAATCCTCTTAAAATAATGACCCACTGAGAGAAATGTAAAAGATTACACTTTGCGAGCGAGTGTTGGATATGCGAAAGAAGAAGTTTTGGCAAACGATAACGACAAGGTTAGAGATCATTGTCACGTTACCGGTAAAGTATAGGCGCAACCACACAACTGTTATGGTTAAACTGAGGTTTAAAACCTAATAAAACTTCTTTTTATTCAGTCGTGTTCCTGTAACTTGAGGAGGTTACGACTCTCATCCTCATTATACCAACTAATATGCCGCGGGTTGCAGCGAGAAGAAATATAACGTTGTATAGTAAACAATATCGAAAACATTTCTTTTAATATCGGTCCAATTACGATTTATCGACAGCGCTCAATTTTTACCGGCGTCGTTGGATAAAGCTCGTGAAAATCAAAACAATTCTTTCCCCAATCACAATCAAACTCGAACCAGATTTAGAAAAAATGTAATCTTATTAAAAGAAAGGGAATGTTTATCCTTAGCAGAACATGGGCTCTTTTGAACGTTTTGAGAGAAAAGAACACCAACTTTTAAGAATTTTGTTATAGTAGTCTAAACGATAGTCGCATTACTGAAAGAACAATACGGAAAAGGCACGCAAAGAACGTTTAACAACAAGTTTGATTGTAAAAAGCGCTTGGGTGATTACCACGGTTATACGTGCGTACGGATACTTATTGGCGGATGTGTTTGAAAACTTTCGCGTACTTGTATACGAGGAGTACGGTTTGGACCCAGCTAATTATTACACGAGTCAGGGAGCTAAGAAGTTGGGACGCTTTGTTAAAACATTCGAAAACAAACTTTTAGATGTGTTTACAGATATTGACATGCCATGCATTATTTATGGAGAGGGGCATTAGAGGAGGAACGTGCATGGTGAGTAAACGATGCGCGAAAGCGAATAATGTATATTTACCCGATTACGACGAGATCAGAAACCGTCGAGATTACATCATGTGTATTTGAGGAACACGCGAACAATTTTATGCGGATACGCGATGAGTCAACCTTTACTTACGGGTAATTTTAAGTGGTTGAGCGAAAAACAGAATAAAACGACTCCGAGGCGAGGGATTTAAAAAACAATAAAGGATACATTTGAAGTCAGATTTATATAATACCTTTTAACTAGTTTACGACTCTCACAACGCGTTTCACCTCTGCGCCAGAGTCGTTAAATTAGTGCTGGCGAATATGGATGAGCGAGTACTCAAAAAGGGTTTGCTAAAAGACAAACCGGCCCCAAACGTTTGTAAAATTAGTTCCAAATTTATACCATAAAAAAAAAACTACGTGATTCATTATCGTAACTTAGAATTGTATTTGCAACTCAGTATGTGAAACTATCTAAAATTCATAAAGTTTTAGAATTTGACGAATCGTGTTTGGATGAAAGAGTGACATTACATTGATTTAAACACACAGCTCAGAAAAAGAAGCAAAGTGATTTTGAAAAAGATTTTGTTTAAACTTATGAACAATTCGTAGTTTTTGGCAAACGATGGAAAATGGACATATTAATCGTATTAACGTGAATATAAAAGAGGCTATGAATGCGGCAAAAAAGCGGACAATCAAGTTGTGGCGCTCATCATGCGAAACCAAATTTGCCGGAGGCTAGGATTTTCGATAATGATTTAGGTAACTTGAATTCACGTACATAAACTTAACTCGCTCTCAACCGCCCGGTTTACGGCCGGAATGAGCATACTGGATGTATCTAAACATTTAATGTACGATTTTTTATTACAAATCATTTTAAACAAAGAGTTACGGCAACGAGTGACGATTTGCTTAGCTGCACGGAGTGTTGATAGCTTGTTACTTTCGAAGATTAAAACTCGAGACGTTTATATGTAAAGATTTATATAAAACAAACACTCGTACGACTTTTTCAAATTATAAACAAGATCATTTTTACATTCTGGAAGCTAATAAAAAAGTAATTGGTAAAATGAAAGACGAAACCCACTTGGGAGTACCTGTATGGAGCGGAAATTGTGGTGTCTAAGACCAAAATGTAATTCGATTACTTCTTTATCAAATGAAGCTGAAAGAATAAGAAGAAAGCTAAAGGTGTTAAAAACAAGTTTTAGAACAGGGATATTAAACACGCTAGATATAAAACAATTTTATCTCAAAATATTACGCTGCATCACCCCATGAGTTTTATCAGGCACGAAAAACATAGATTATATACAACGCGCAGTAATAAAATATCGCTATATCCTTTAGACAGTTGCAAGAAGACACATTTTAGAAAATGGAATAGATACTTGCGCTTACGGTCACTACAGCCTTTTTTTTTTTTTTTTTTTTTTTTTGTAATGTGTTGTTTTTTTTCGGAGGAAAAATATTTATTCTATCTCAATTTTCACAATCGTTCAGGTACATAAAAATATAAATACATACATATCAAAAAAATAAAGAGCTACTCTTCTACAAGCGAACCTTAATCTTAATCCCATTTTTGATTAAAATTTAACACTATTACCGCATTGTCATGAAAATGAATTTCTCCAATACACTTAATATCGTTTAATCATCCTTCT
Organism: Zoroaster sp. YZ-2022; assembly: GCA_029582265.1. Taxonomy (NCBI): domain Eukaryota; kingdom Metazoa; phylum Echinodermata; class Asteroidea; order Forcipulatida; family Zoroasteridae; genus Zoroaster; species Zoroaster sp. YZ-2022. The sequence goes on along the minus strand of CM055816.1, from coordinate 98,975,016 downwards.
TTATCTGCTCAAAGGATGGTTTACTTCTCATTCATCTTTCATTTTTATAGATATGGCTCGACACATAAGAAAGTTAATCAAATTACGGGCACTCGAACTCTAATTCAGCACCCCAAGAGAGAATACACATATTGTCCGAAATTGACATTAATGTTCACTGTCTCTGTCACCCATATATTAACTCGATCCCAAAAGGAACGGGTAATCTTATATGTATGCTGGGAACAGATGGTAGGGGAATCTCACTTTCGACTTGGCAAAATACACAAATCACTATTCTTGATCCTTAATTTTTAGCCAGAAAGAATTAACTCCCAGGTTCCCTATGGACCCAGGCCTATATATTGAAACCAACGTAATTTAGTATCTAAAGTACACCAAAGGAAGACGACAAAAGACCAACCATTTTGTTATGGGAATGTCAAGCATTCAACTTTGTATCCCACTTACTGATAAATTTAAACTGAGACCGTTTTATTTGCACGGTAAAAATATTGTAAATACGTATCGAGCCTTTTTATATCCTGAAAAGCAACTCCAGGTTAAAAGGATAAAAAAAAAAAACAATGTTACATTTTATTCCAGTAAAGCAATTACGAAAATAATGTTTAACCGCTTTAACCATGCCCCCCTATTACTCAAAAAATTCGATTCTGTGTTAGATCGAACCATAAAATTTTCCAACGTTAAAAAGTCCCCCTTTTCATCAAGAAGATCGCACACAAAATTTACACCTTTGTTGTTGCCCAGTGTTTATATTTATAATACTGTTTTCTTGTAACTCTAGTATGATTATACCACAAAATCGTTAAAACGTCGTTCAATGTGTCTGGTTCGTGGATTGACACAAAGGAGGGCAGGCATTGAGAACATCAATCCAAAAGTAATTGGGGCATTGGGCCGTTTTTAATGGTTGGACAATGGTGGCATGTCCTCCTCAGAACAAGGAGTTTTGAATTGTTTGTAATCTTGGAAAAAGGTTGACCCACACCAGGTCAACAACATTTAATATCTACGAATCCAAGTAATTTTAAGTGCATTAATGCAGAGAACGCACTTATCGACCATTTTCAAACCTCCCTTGACTATAGTCTTGAATCATCTGATTCCTGGGAATGATTCTATCGACACCTTATTTTCCAAATGAATTTGTCCAAACATACTTGATCTAATAGCACTTTAATCATATAGCCAAGCCGGGTCTGAGGGAGTGTCCAAAAGGCAAGAAATGTAAGTTTGGATGGTAAATGATTTAACTATTATATACCTTCCAAAAAGAACAGGTGGAAGTTTTCTTTTAGGACCATTGTTCAATTAAACATTTAACTGTACAATAACCTATATCATGAAGTTAACTCCTCACCATGGTATTAAGATTAATTGGAAAATCAATACCAAGGTGCTCTAAACGTATCTTGGACACCAATCCAGTTAATATTAATAGTTAACTAATAGCCAAGTTTTTGATGGTCCTTCTATTACCACAATCCAGACGCACATTTTATTTTTATCTACATTGACTTTTAAGCCGGACATTTTAACTTAAATCATCATCAAGTAACCAAGAAAACTCGTCCCAATGAAAATTTCTGAACCATTTAAAAATACACGGTGTCGTCTGCATATTGAGAAAGCCTATATTCCACATCCTCAACTATATGATCCCTTTCAAAATTCTGTCATTACGAAAACCATCTTGCGCCCAGAATCTCCTCTAGCCACACAAAGACACAATACGGGCTCGAGAGCCGTGTGTGTCTACAGCCCACATCAATTTTGGAACGACTCCTGACGAGAAATCCATTAATCAAAACGACGGAAGTTTTAGCCCCACTATAAAGAAGTCAGGAAACCATTTTGAGATTGAAGGGACCAAAATTAAACTTATCAAAGAATATTCATAATAAATTTATGGAGACAGAATCAAAGGCTTTCTCAAAATCAATGCTAACAAAAACACCGGGAATGTTTTTTAGTTTCCCGTAAAATTTAATTAAATCATACGATAACCGGATATTTTTTCCCCAATATAGCGTCCGCTTAAAAATCCCTTTCTGCTGCCTGACATAATAGATGAGAGACAAGTTTTAAGTCTCCTCTGCAATACAAGCAGAAGCCAATTTATAAAGAGGTATTCAGTAACGAAATAGGCCGCCAGTTTTTTAAAATTGACGTGGTTTACATCCTTTGAAGGCAATAATGTGATAATTCCATATTGTTGAGTAACTGAAAGTGTCCCCGTTTCACTGGGCAGCATTTAAGGAACGCAATAAAATACCATGATAGATCAGTGAAAAACAATTTATAAAATTCAAAACTGAAACCGTCAGGACCCTGGAGACTTCCCGTTTTTTAGTCTTCTTCAAAACATTTTAAAATTCCTGATGCAACACGGGACCTTCCAGGTGTTATACACGTGTTGTGTTAAGATAAAACTGGAGAGTCTGAATTCTCTAAAAATAGACTGCAAATCAATATTGGTTATTAGTGTCAGGACACGGAGTTATAATTTTTTATAAAAATGTCTAGCCTCAAGGAGAATATCCTTAGATGACTTCCAATTCAGTTACTATCATCTTTAATAACACAACCCTTCAACGGTCTTGGTCTTGTTAACACAATTACGCTTCCTCCATATTCAAAAAAATACTTGGAAGGTTTTCGCCATGCTCTCAATCCAACGAGTTTTAGATCTTATTAAAACACCATCCATTTTATTTTTGCGGATATCTACCAACTCCGCCTGCTTGGAGATTGCAAATCGTCCACTAAGGTGCAGTCTCCCTGAGATACCTTATCAGTTAAATCGCAATCTCATTTTCAAGACCGACTCCCAAACCTTTACTGGGGCATATTTCTTTTCCATTGAACTGAATAGGAAATAGTTTTAGACCTAATCCTCCATTAAAAGCATCTAAAAAAAAAGCGGTCGTTAATTGTAAACTGGATATCCCCATGTATCTCCTTCAGACTGGAAGATAAATAAAAGGAGGAGGCCGCATATGTTTTCACTGAGTTTCCTCAATAATATTTTAACCCTGGTCAAACAAACACTTTGTCCAGTAAGCATAGAAGGAATTATTAAATTTCCAATACCCTACCCCCTATATCCATTTTAGTTTAAATCAAACTTAATTATCTACCGAAGAATGGTCAGTACGATATCCCGGCTTTATGTCAGCATGCAAAAACAAATTTAGAAATTTAGTTCGAAGAAATTTAAAACAAAATCCAGTCCTGAGATTGCTGAGAAGTAGCGTATTGCCTCCGTATACCTGCGACCATCTGGATTATGAATACGCCATGGGTCAATAAGATCAAAGATCACTACACAGAGTTAACACCCTATTTTGTAGAAGAGGATTATTAATATTGACGTAATTGTGGCAATCTATTTTATCGTTTTAGAACTAAATTCCAGTTCTCCACAGATGATGGTATGAGGGTTATCAAACTCTTTATGTGTACAAAATCGCCAATGAAACAAAAAATCGCTGAAAGTAAAATTATGATCTTAGACTCATCTTTATTTTGGGGGGTAGTAACCAAAGATTACCATTATATTATAGTCTTTAATCTCATATTGAGGGCTAAGGTGCCATTATCATCCTTCCTTACACCTAAATGTTATATTATACTCAAAGATTATTGACGTAAATAAAATGGCCACACATTATTTTTTTAAAAGGCTGAGCTGAAAAAACGCGGGTGCCTTAATGTTTAAACGGCGTATGGTAATTGCGCCGGATGCTTACGGTGGTAACCAAAAAGTTGTACAAACTACGAGGGTGAAGCCGACGACGCAGGGTAAAGCATAGTTTCAACTACCGGAATTGCGCTGGATACAGTTGGTAACGCAAAACTCAGAGCAACCAGGCTCTACAAGGCGTTGATTTTGTTTTAGCATCGCTTTCTGGCGCGTTGGTTTTAGATTTTTATAAAAAACGATGCTATCATTTACCATCTTGTACGCCATAATGGAGGTATCGTCTTGGTGCCCATATTGCATTTTATACACGCGAGAAGAATAGGATTTTCCAACCTTTATACGACTCCGATGCAACCACACAAAATGTTTCCCCACACACGCTGAGATTTTGAACACGCGTTAGTTGAACCCACTAAAATACCATTCACACGGAATGATCTTTTGGATTTGAGTAAAGCATTTAAATACTTTTACCCGTCATAAGTATTCTTTTTATTCACCTTGCTAGATAGAGATCTCCATCGTTATGTTATTATCATTAACCATTACTCTTTTCAAAGTTTGCGCGACAGGTCTTTATCCAACAATTTATCTTTCCATCTTTTACTATAAATCTAGATAATATTATTAAATCAATATCTCACCGTCAGAATATTTGCTTTCATCGAATGTAAGTAAACGGTAAAAAAGTGTCTTTTAGAGAATAAATGAAACAAAGTCACGCTCACACCGTGCTTTATTCAAATAAGGTGTAATAAAACAAGTCATCAAAAGTTAACAACTTCAAAACGTTTTTTACTCGAGAAAAAAAATTTGTAACTCACGATATGAAATAGTATTAGAAGAGGCGATAATCGACATAATTTATACACTATAAACGTTTATAAAAAAAATCGTGGATCGGATCGAAAAGACGACATTAAGAGACATATTTTGCGAAACGAAACAGAACACTCTCGCGCATGGTATGGCATCGCGCTCGGCGCAGTTGAACCTAATGCCGTAGTGTTTGGCTTATGAAACTTGTCGGTGCGACTGATGCTCCAATGTGTTTACGACGATACTCCAATGTGTTTTACGACTGATGCTCAATGTGTGTTGCGACTGATTCTTCAATGTGTTTGTGACTAATGCTCAATGTGTGTTTGCGACTGATGCTCAATGTGTGTTTGCGACTGATGCTCAATGTGTAAGTTTTGACAAGCGTGTTTTGCGACTGATGGTCAATGTGTGTTTGTGACTATGCTAAATATGTGTTTAGGACTAATGCTCAATATGTATTTGTGACCTAATGTAAATGTGTGTTTAGGACTAATGCTCTCCGTGTTTGTGAAACTAATATCAATGTGTTGGTACAACTAATACTCAATGTGTGTTGCGACTATTAACTTTAAATGTGTGTGTTTACGAGCCGTGTTTTAACTTAATGCTCAATATTGTGGAGTGTAGTAATGGCCGAGCGGTCCTAGCGCACCGAACTCAAGTTCTGGTGTTGCCAACGCTTAAGGGTGTGGGTTCGAGCCCGGTCGTGACACACTTGTATCCTTGAGCAAGGTACTTAACCATAATTGCTTCGTCCTTCCGGATTCAGGACTGTAAAGCCGTAGGTCCCGTGTGTTGTATAATGCACATGGGTATGTAGTGGATTTGTCATGTAGCCGGCGGATTCTAGCGCGCACTGAACTCCAAGTTCTGGTGTGTTGCCAGCAGCTGGAGTGTGGGTTCGAGGCCTTCCCAGCCGCTGACACTGTAATGTCGCCAGGCAAGACACCGCCAGCACGCCATAATTGCTTCTCTCCACCCAGGGGTTAAATGGTACCTGTGAAGGCAGAAGATGGTTTGCTCTCTATGCGCTGAAAGTGGCAGCTTGATTGAGCTCGTATACTCCCTCTGAGGAGCTAGAGATGGTTTCAGGAATGATTTATGCGCCCATGAGCCCCTTGTGAGGGGGATAATAATATAATGCGCCTTGAGCGCCACGCAGATTGGTGGACACATTGCGCTATATAAATCTATACATTATTATTATTATTATTACGAAAGCGTGTTTTGCGACTGATGCTCCAATGTGTGTTTTGTGACTAATACGCTAAATGTGTTTGCGACTAATGTAAATATGTTACAGTTTACGAAAGCGTTTTTATGCGACTGATGTAATGTTTGTACGAAAGCGTGTTTGTGACTAATGCTAAATGTGTTTGCATTGTCGCTTGCGATACCTAATGCTAAATATTGTGCTTGCGACTAATACTCAATGTGTGTTTTACGAAAGCGCAGACTAATGCTCAATGTGTTTTGCAACTAATGCTCAATGTGTGTTTGCGCGACTAATGCAATACTTCTAATGTGTGTTTACAGCTGTGTTTGCGACTGATGCTCGTAAATGTGTGTTTGTGACCGTGCTATAATGTGTTTTGCAACTTCAATAACTCAATGTAGTGAGTAGCTACATCACTATGGGTTGAACCAGATTTTTAAATGATACAAATGGTGCTACAAATCGTTTCTTTCAACTTCGCAAGGCGACACCAAAACCATTACACCTACTTACGAGCACTTGACGGTATTCTTTAGAGGTATCATTAACGCTAACGCTTCAACCCACCCAAAAGGCTAACTGGTGAGGGGATTTTTGCTTGAATCTTTAGGTTTGCAATCATTCACACTGTACTGGGCCTTTTGTAGCAGTATTTAACTGGGCTACAAATACACGTTGAGGTGAGGTTTTATGCTTTTAGCGGCTATGCAAGCTACTCGTTTGTTAATTCATTCGTATTATATACAAATCAAAATAAGAGTAATTACTATACTAAGCTATAGTAAGAGGAGGTAAGCAATCAGTAACCTGTGAGTGTTAACATGTGAGTAACCCAGAGTAAGCGCCTGTGCAGGTAACCTGCGAGTAACAACTATGGGTAACCTGTGAGTAACCTGTAGGTACCAACCTGTGAGTAACCTGTAGGTAACCTATGGTGCTTGTAGCCAGCCTATAGGTATTGCTCGCGACCTATGGGTAATTGCTCAACATGACCTATGGTGTAATTGCTCAACTTGACCTATGGATATGACACTGTGAGTAGTTCCGTGTGAGTAAACCTATGAGTAATTGCTAACGACCTATGGAGTAACCTGGGAGTAATTGCTAACGACTGCTATGAGTACTTGCTAACGACAGGTGGAGTAGTAACCTGGTAACTGCTTAACGACCTATGGGTAATTGCTCAACGACCTATGGGTTATTGCTAACGACCTATGGGTAATTGTACAACGACCTATGAGTAACCTGTGGTACTACTAATCAACCTGTGGGTATTGCTTAATGACCTGTGGGTAACCTAAGGTAACCTGTGAGTAACTGCTAACGACCTGGGTAATTGCTCAACGACCTGTGGGTAATTGCTTAATGACCTGTGGGTAATTGCTTAATAACCTGTGGGTAACCCAGGTAACCTATGGTAACCTGTGAGTAACTGCTCAACGACCTGGGTAAATTGCTAACAACCTGTGGTAACTGCAACGACCTATGGTGGGTGCTTATAATGACCTGTGGGTAACCTGTAGGTAACCTATGGTAACCTAAGGGTAACTGCTAACGACCTATGGGTAATTGCTTAATGACCTGTGGGTAACCAGGTAATTGCTAACGACCTGTGAGTAACCTATGAGTAATTGAAAGGTTTAACCTTCGATTAAACTCCCCGTAAGTTGTAGTAGCAACGCTAAGGGTAACACAACGAATGATTACAAAACCTAAAGATTCAAACAAAATCAACTAAAAGATCAGAACTCTTTATTAAAATTATCTTAGCCTCACCCATTAGGTAATGACCTTCAAGAAAAAATCGTTAGACTCGTTGGTTTATACGCCTTTAGTGAAGCTAAAAGGTATCAAAGCTATTCTGCATTAGTACACATTTAGCATTAGTCACAAACACGCTTTCGTAAACGCACATTGAGCATTAGTCGTAAACACACATTTAGCATTAGTCGCAAACAAGCTTTCGCAAACACATTTAGCATTAGTCACAAACACGCTTTCGTACAAACATTGAGCATCAGTCAAACACGCTTTCGTAAACACAATTTAGCATTAGTCGCAAACACATTTAGCATTGATCACAAACACATTGAGGCATCAGTCGCAAACAAACTTTCGTAAACACACATTGAGCATTAGTCGCAAACACGCTTTCGTACAAACATTGAGCATTAGTCGTAAACACACATTGAGCATTAGTCGCAAACACGCTAGCTTTCGTAAACACACATTGAGCATTAGTTGTAAACACGCTAGCTTTCGTAAACACACATTGAGCATTAGTCGTAAACACACATTTAGCATTAGTCGCAAACAAGCTTTCGCAAACACATTAGCATTAGTCACAAACACGCTTTCGTCAAACATTGAGCATCGGTCGCAACACGCTTTCGTAAACACACATTTAGCATTAGTCGCAAACACATTTAGCATTAGTCACAAACACACATTGAGCATCAGTCGCAAACACGCTTTCGTAAACACACATTGAGCATCAGTCGCAAACACTTTCATGTAAACACACATTTGGCATTAGTCGCAAACACACATTGAGCATTAGTTGCAAACACATTGAGCATTAGTGATCACAAACACACATTGAGCATTAGTCCTAAACACATTTAGCATTAGTCACAAACACATTGAGCATCAGTCGCAAACACGCTTTCGTAAACACACGTTGAGCATCAGTCGCAAACACACATTTAGCATTAGTCACAAACACACATTGAGCATCAGTCGCAAACACGCTTTCGTAAAGCACATTGAGCATCAGTCGCAAACACGCTTTCGTAAACACATTGAGCATCAGTCAAAACACATTTGAGCATCAGTCGCAAACACACATTGAGCATTAGTCACAAACACATTGAGCATCAGTCGCAAACACATTGAGCATCAGTCGCAAACACATTGAGCATCAGTCGCAAACAAGCTTTCATACAAACACACTAGCATTAGTTCAACTGCGCCGAGCGATGCTATAATACCCATGCGCGAGTGTCTGTTCGTTTCGTAAAATATGTCTCTTGTCGTCTTTCGGATCCAACGATCTGTTATAAACGTTTATAGTGTATAAATTATGTTTATCATTTCTAATATATTTCATATCATTGATACAACGTTTTTTCTCTCGAGTAAAACGTTTTTTAAAGTTACTTTTGATGACTTTTTATTACACCTTTATTTGAATAAAGCACGGTGTGGAGCGTGACTTTGTTTCATTTATTCTCTAAAAGACACTTTTTTTTACCGTTTACTTACATTCGATGAAAGCAATATCTGACTTAAAAAAGTGAGATATTGATTTAATATTATCTAGATTTATAGTAAAGATGGCTAAGATAAATTGTTGGATAAAGACCGTCGCGCAACTGAAAAGTACGTTAACTGATAACATAACGATGGAGATCTCATCTAGCAAAGGTGAATAAAAGATTACTTGTTGAGTATTAAAAACATTTAAATGCTTTACCAACCAAAAGATCATTCCGTGTGAATGGCTTTTAGTGGGTTCAACTAACGCGTGTTCAAAATCTAGCGTGTGTGGGGAAACATTTTGTGGTTGCATCGGAGTCGTATAAAGGTTGGAAAATCTATTCCTCTCGCGTGTAAAAAATGTAACATGGGCACCAAAGACGATACCTCCATTATGTACAAGATGTAAATGATAGCATCAAGTTTTTTATAAAATCACTAAACCAACGCTGAAAGGATGCTAAAACAAAATCAACGCTTTCTTGTAAGAGCCTGTTTGCTCTGAGTTTTGCGTTACCAACTGTAAGCATCCAGCACCTGGTGAAACTGAAACTATGTTTGCTCCTGCGTCGTCAGCTTCACGCTCGTAATTTGTAAGCAAATTGTTTTTAACGATACGCCGATTAAACATTAAGGCTGTAGTGACCGTAGGCGCAAGTATCTATTCCATTTTCTAAAATGTGTCTCTTTGTGTCTAAAGGAGATAGCGATATTTTATTTACTCGCGTTGTATATAATCTATGTTGTTCGTGCCTGATAAAACTCATAGGGTGATGCAGCGTAATATTTTGAGATAAAACTTGTTTATATCTAGCGTGTTTAATATCGTTCTAAAACTAGTTTTTAACACCTTTAGCTTTTCTTATTTCAGCTTCATTTTGATAAAAGTATCGAATACATTTTTGGTCTTAGACCCACAATTTCCGCTATAGGTACTCCCATGGATTACTTTTTATTAGCTTCAGAATGTAAAAATGATTTTGTTTATAATTTGAAAAAGTCGTACGATTGTTTGTTTTTATATAAATCTTTATAAACGTCACGAGTTTTAATCTCGAGTAACAAGCTATCCGTATCCGTGTAAGCCAACTCGCACTCGCTACCATATTTTAGCTTTAAATGGTTGTAATAGAAATCGTACATTAAATGTTTAGATAAATCCAGAATGCTCATTCCTACGTAAACTGGTTTATTGAGAACGAGTTGCTTTTTATGCATGTGAATCGCCACTAATTCATTATCAAAAATCCTAGCCTCGGCAAAATTTGGTTTCGCGATGAGCGAACGAATTTGATTTTCTGCTTTTTGTCATTTAGCCTCTTTATATTCACGTTAATACGATTACGTACATTTTCCATCGTTTTGCCAAAAACTGAATTGTGCATAAGTTTAAACAAATCTTTTTCAAAATCACTCTTTGCTTCTTTTCTGAGCTGTGTGTTTAAATCAATGTACGATTTCATCCAACACGATTCGTCAAATTCTAAAACTTTATGAATTTTAGTTAGTTTCATACCGAGTTGCAAATACAATTCTAAGTTACGATAATGAATCACGTAGTTTTTTTTTTCGTATAAATTTGGAACTAATTTTACAACGTTTGGGGCCGGTTTGTCTTTTAGCAACCCTTTTTGATAGTCGCTCATCCATTCTTTCGGCACTTTTAACGACTCTGGCGCGAGTGGAAACGAGTTGTGAGAGTCGTGTAAACTAGTTGGATATTCTAAATCAACTTCTAAAATGTATCCTTTATTGTTTTAAATCCCTCGCTCTCGAGTCGTTTTATTCGTTTTCGCTCAACCAATTAAAATTACCCGTAGGTAAGGTTGACTCATCGCGTATCCGTATAAATTGTTCGCGTCCAAATACATGATGTAACTCGACGGTTTCGATTCGTCGTAATCAGGCAAATATACATTATTCGCTTTCGCGTATCGTTTACTCACCATGCGTTCCTCCTCTAATGCCCTCTCCATAAATAAATGCATGTCAATATCTGTAAACACATCTAAAGTTTGTTTCGAATGTTTTAATAAAGCGTCCCAACTTAGCCCGGGACTCGTGTAATAATTAGCCGGGTCCAAACCGTACTCTCGTATACAAGTAACGCGAAAGTTTTCAAATACATCCGCCAATAAGCAAGTATCCGTACGCACGTATAAATCGTGGTACTCACCCAAGTTTACAATCAAACTTGTTGTAAACGTTCTTTGCGTGCTCGTATTGTTCTTCAGTAATGCGACTATCGTTTGAACTACTATAAAAATTATTGCGTTGAAGTTCTTTTCTTCAAAACGTTCAAAGAGTCCATGTACTCGTAAGGATAAATACCCTTTCTTTTAATAGATTAAATTTTTCTAAATCTGGTTTCGAGTTTGATTGTGATTGGGAAAGAATTGTTTGATTTCACGAGCTTATCCAACGACGCCGGTAAAAATTGAGCGCTGTCGATAAATCGTAATTGACCGATATTAAAAATGTACTTTTCGATATTGTTTGCTATACACGTTATATTTCTCTCGCTGCAACCCGCGGCTTGCATAATGAGATGAGAGTCGTAACCTCTCAAGTTATGAAACACGAATGGAATAAAAGTTTTATTAGGTTTTAAACTCAGTTTTAAATTACAACAGTTGTGCGCCGCGCCTCTATACTTACCGGTAACGTGACAATGATCTCTAACCTTGTCGTTATCGTTCGCTAAAAACTTTTCGCATATCCAACACTCGCTCGCAAAGTCATAATCTTTTACATTTTCTTCGGTCATTATTATTTTAAGAGGATTTTTAAATATCTCGTTAATTTGTTTTGATTCTTTTTCTAATTCAGTTAAAAAGTGTTTAGCCGCATCTTCTCCCCTATACGTAACGGGGGTGTGAGTCGACCCGTCGCATCGCACGACTACGTATGAATAACCTGAAACGACGTGTTCTTGTAGTTTGTGCGTATTAGTGAAACTTTCATCGTCAACCTTTTTAATAATGCTTTCAAAATCTGCGTATATTACGAATGGAGCTTTCATCTTTTTATGAAAATTTTAAAATTTTAACTTGTCGTTTTTACCCTTTATTGGTAAAACGGTTTTGTCGGTCTGTCGTTAATTCCTTACACATTTTACGTGATTTTCGAGAAACGCTTTTGCTGAAAAAACCTTGTAAACATCTCAAACAAAATGCTGATGATGTTCGTGTTTCGTTTGGTCAAAAAGTAATTTATTCACGTCTTTAATCCAAACATAGTGAGATCTAACACCATTTTCTTCTTCTTTATGAAACAATAATAAATTTATACGTTTTAGTTTCGCGGGTTGTAAGCTGAGCTCGTAAGCTAGTATCGATTTTCCTTCAACCATAAACGTTTATCGCTAAATCATTTTGTTTCTCCACGAGCTTAATTTGATTGATGGGTGTTGAAGCGTCGATATTGTTAAAATTTAAACCGTCTTTTGTCGAATAAACAGAGGGTCTATCCGAATTTTTTATATTTACTTTTTCAATCGAGACATTTTCTTCTATCGCTTTTTTCGTTATGTTTATTATAACAACGAATCGCCCACCGCAAACAATCGTCGTCTTTCTTTTTTACGTTGATGCACGCTTTTTATTTCTTATATAATCGCATGGCTCTATATAACTACCGCCTCTCAAGGTCGATACTTGCTAATTCTAACGTTCATTTCAACGATGCGATCATGCCATCCTACCTTCTCGCGTATATTTTTCAAAGCCTCTTGAATTTGTGAAAAACGTCATCTAATACATTTTCGATATTGTATAAATTCAATAAAACAATTTGCTTATTATTATGAAAATTTGGTTCAGCTTCATCGATCGAACCGTTTAGTTTTCTTTAAGTAATTTAATGCGTATGTAAATCATAAACTTGAATGATTTAAAATCTTTCAGAATCTATATTCAACAGTGATAATCTTTGGTTTTACCGCCTCCCAAAATATGTTTAAATCTTTTTCTTTGCTGTGATTCAGCGGAACCACCATTCTTCGTTCGCGCAAATAAGTTCCACCGTCGATCGGTAATTAAATCTCAACTCGGTTTCTTGCCCGTAAAACCTTTTAATAGCGTTGATGTAGTCTTGCCTCAACAACCACCATATTTACCCGTGCCGCGTTGAGGCAGCTCAATATGTTCATTCGTTATACGCCTCTCAATTCGTTTAATTTAATTTATACAGTGGCTTTTGTTTATGCCTTTTTATATAATTTTCACGGCTTGTAATAACTACGTTTGTTTATTTTACCCTCGCCTAACACGATTGACTCGTGTTCTCGCGTAAATGTTTTCAATTCTGGTAATGTCCATTTTGATAAATATCTTCTTGATTCCATGCTTTCTTCACTATAAATCTAGATAATATTAAATCAATATATCACTTTTTAAAGTATCAAAATGTTAAATCAATATCCCACTTTTTTAAGTCCTAAAAAGTTAAATCAATATCAAAGTCTTAAAATGTTAAATCAATATCTCACTTTTTAAAGTCTTAAACATTTTCGTATGAGCTAATGTCATTTACTTTTCAGCGAATAGTAAATGAGATGGAGCGCTCGTACGTTATAAAAAAACGTGAAGTCTTAAGTTTGCCTTTAAAGACGCGGCGCGGTTTTTTAACAAAAACGCCCTACTACCCAGCGATTTTTATAAAAATCGTTTTTTTTCAATGATTTTTTATAAAAATCGTTTTTTTAACTTTTGATAATTCCCTACTACTACCCAGCGAATTTGTTAAAAAAACGATTTTTTGGGGTAGGTGAGTCAGTTACGGCATCTGACATACTACTAAAGGGGACTTGCCTTCCCCTTTGCCCCCCCCCCCCCCACACCCATGGTTTGTCAGTAGAAACCAAAGAATGGATGATGTCCATATAAAGTTTCAGATCAAATACATGTAATCCTGATGAGATTGTACACCTTACCTTTGCCAGCTGTGACAAGACAGAACAGTCCTGAGTAGAGCAGGGCACAAAGTGCAATTGTCAATCTATGGACAGGAGCCATTTAGATCAATTTACACAGGTGTTCTTAAACAAGAGGCCAACTACAGCAGCTCACATGGATATCTACATGTATGGCTGTTAATCTGCGTCGATGTTGAAACACGTCAAATAGGAATGATGACTTGTTACGAAACCCGTCTTCTTCGCAAACACATCACAGTCACACTGATGAATCATTAACACTCAGGACATCATGTGTGGTAGATAAACGTACACTGGCTGAAATGTATCCTTTGATTTTGTTTTTGACCAAAATACCTCCCCTAATGTGAACACATACAATTTTGCGTGCGTTAATCCGACCATGCAAAAATTCCTTCAAGTTGTCTCAGTCTCTCATCAGCTGTTGAGGTCACAGATATCAGACTTAATCCAGGTAATTTTACAGTTTTATTTGAACGCCTCACAGCAAACGGAGTGTTATCCCTTTAGTCACAAAGAGTATCATGATGCAGTACCTGCAGAGACGATAATTTCAACAGAAATATTTCAAAAATTATCAGCACAATCCAATCATCACTGTGGACTCAACTGTTGGATACATGTACATGTACAGGACAAGCATACATGTACATGTATTATGTATCCTTAAGTAAAAAAAAATCACCCTGAAATATAACTTCAGGCGGCTTCAGAATGCTTCCAAATTGTGTCAAACACACCACACATCAAGCTGTGTAATACTAAATACTAAATGTACACATGTGTTCCAATGGTGAATGTCCTTGACCAAATGAAATCATCAATGTAGTTTATGCTGGATACTGAACAGTTGGTTAAATCATCAGAAGTTGTGAATTAACTCTCCTTTTCTTCCAGATATGATGGGCAAAGGGTGAGCACCATTGATTGCCAAATCAGACCACTATCAAATATTACACACACACTGCGTATGCCATATGGTGATTTTAGCACAACATACAGGCCAATGGGCTTGAATCAACAGCCAACCACACTCCAGCAGTCAGTAAACTTTGAAAATCCATCAAAAAGGTTGACACATCTGCAATGTTAACGCTTGTCCATTGACTGATGAAAGTAAATCACTTTCTGTTTCTATTTCGATGTCGATACAATAGTTTAGATCTTTATGGAATCTTCAGCACACAAAGATGACTGGTTGTAACCCTTACAGAAAATAAAGCTTGCCGCAAGCTTGCCACGAGCTTGCCACAAAGCTTGCCGCAATCATAAAGAGCTTGCCGCAAGCTTATATGAGCTTGCGCTATTTTCTCACGGTTAGTACTAACTCGCTGCAAGCTTGCCGCAAGTTTGTGTGCAAGCTTGCTGTAACTACCAAGCTTGTGGCAAACTTGCCGAAGTTGCGGCAAGCTTGCCAAGTTTGCAACAAGCTTGCCTTCTTGCAAGCTTTTGATTGTTAATAATATTGTACTATATGTTATTCTTCATGTATAAAGCTGTAATTAAACTTCATCTTGCATTTTACAATGCAATTCTCAAAACCTTATAATATATATAACAAATTTAACAAAATTAATGCAATTAAATATTTTATTCAATTCAGTGAATTACTCATAGTCCAAAAGGTAATTTATTTTCAGAAACACATACATATGTTGAATTATGTATGTACAATTTGAAATAACACATAATATTCAATTTATGTATTATATTAAATTCCTCAATATTGTTTGGCAAATCATGAAATCTATAGTAATAAAAGAACAGAAGTTCTATACCTTCTGCCTCCTTTAATGTATAGCAGAATCATATATTGTTCAGGCCTAAAGTATGTTTGAAATGAACCATATTTCTAATTGCTACCAAAGATTTTGAACCAACTAAGTTTGTTTTCATCATGACAGAAATTTTCTCTAGCCTATACATGCAGAATAAATAAACAACCTGCATTTTACTAACCTGTGATCTGATGAGTATATTTGTGGAGGCAGCATATATTTATCAAATGTACAGGTGTACATTAATACTATACATGTAACTCCATGATGACTTTCCTCATACCCAAATACATTAAGTAAGTTGTTTATTGTTGTGACTGTGTAACCCACTCATTGAATTACGTACAGACTATAGGCAAGCAAGCTGTAATTGATACCTCTAGTGCAGTGCACATAATTTGCATTGATTATGTAATACTGTCACTGTGTGGGGTAGTGTGTGTAACTTGACACTGTGTATTATAGCTGTCTGGCCAATCATTGGACATTCATGGTCAAGCTATATATGCCTCTGCAGTATGCTCTAAATTCAAACTGGAAGAAACAGATCTACAGTAAACAGCAGTTTTTCAATGGAGCAGTGAAATTTCAAGCAAGTTTTGTGATGCAGGATAGGGATTAATGATGGTAAGATGAGTTGTACTTTTCAGTCTTATGAACTGTATGAATGATTTTACTTCATGTGAATGTGAATTGTACACTATGGGCTATTGAGTGCTGCAAATACAGAAATGCTGAATGCAGTCTTGAATTGATCTGTCAACCTATTGAATTTTTGCAAAACCTTATGAGTGCAAAAGTTTTTTACTTTTGAAATGGTGTTCATTATTTTGCTATTCATGTTGTATTGTAATGATTTCATTAACAACTACATGGTGTAATCATATATGGTAATTCAGGAATAATTTTAACTGAATGATGATTGAAAAGCACATTCGCCAGAATTAGAACTGTAAATACTGCATGGCTCTAGAAAATATTGCAGTCACATCCACATGATGGATATACAAGAAGTTACATGTACATATCCATTATCATTATATTTAAGAACTCATCAGGAGGTTCCTTTTCGAAAATCTAATAATTTGGGGTGATTTACATCATAGAAAGAGCATATCTGCATGTAATTGTATCTGTGCAAATATATAATAGTCACATTTCAAATTTAAATTGGTGAAAGGAGAAATATCTGGCTTTTCTAATATTTGTCTCCTTTCTTTGAAGACCTGAACTAAGTTGTTCCACGATAAACTACATATGACTGATGCTGCTACTGTGATCAAAGATGGGATGACAACCAGCCTATCTCCCTGATGAAGTTACAACATTTCAACATTTTCCAAAAAGAGATTATACTTCATATGCTGTTGCACAAATACACTGACATAACATGAACATTTAAATTTTGATTGTTCATACTTAAATGGTTGTATTATTATCTTTTGGCTATACTGTTATTGTAATTATTTCAAAAATTTATTGCACATATGTAAGATAATATTTAGCCAAAAACAAACGATGATTCATATTTGATTTACAATAAAAATGATTCCCTGCATGGTCACAATCAAAATGTATCCCTCAGGATTAGCCTACATACAAGCAATTATTATCCACCAAAGATGTCAGATATGTATAGCTACTGTGGTTTTATTTTACTAACCTACAAGTTAGCCTATGGAAAGCTGATGTTTTCATCAGAAAGCTTGTAGATCGGCATACATGTATGTCAGCAAATTACAACACAAAATTGTATTTAAGCTTTTTGCAAGCTTGCATATTATGTGCAAGCTTAATATTTAGATCTTGGCAAATAGAAATATCTGCAAGCTCTATTAAGCTGAAAGGTGTCTGTAAGTTTAGTTTGCATATTCATGCAAGCTTGCAGATGCAACAAGCTTACAATCTTGTCTGCAGCAAGCTTGCCCTAATTTTCATTTTGGAACCCCTGCAAGCTTGCAGGCTTAATGTACTAGTTTGTGATGAGCTGAAAACTATACAGCATGATGTCAATGAGTGAATAATAATACCATCAAGTTACTTCCTCGTTCTAAGCAATGACAGGAAATTCATATGAGGTCTACAGCTCATGATGAGAGTACAGTATGGCATTTCATTTAAATGAAGGATCACTCTTATAATTAAGTTGCTTATTTCCAGTCACAGAGGAAGAAACACGCTATAGACCGATGAAGGAGTCTTTATTTGACTTTGAGACAGATCATGCTGTTTGGTTCTACAGGGTGGGGGGGAAGAGCCTTCAAATTGTTCTGCACTAGTTACATGTCTACAAGATCAGCCAGATAAATAATTAAAGGGGCAGTATTGTCACGATCAGAGCAGACTTTCAACAGAGCATGGAATCGGTGTCCCTGGTTTAAGATGAACACAGTGACTGAAATTACCAGCTCATTATATGCAGCAGCAATGGTAGTGACGTACAGGTAATCATGTGGGGTATTATTTTCAGTCACCAAGATTAATCTAAAACTAGCACTCTGATTCTATGCCCTGTTGATCGTGAAACAATATTGTCTCTTTAACACGAGCTGATGGAAACTTTTAGTCAGGTTAAGCTTTTGATGAAAACACAGACATGGGGTTTCGGATGTATTGATAATATTGGAATAACAACAACAAACATATATGCACAAATGACAGCTATGCAAAAATTACATGAAGAAATTGTAGCAGTGGCCATGCCAGGCTGAGATTAAAACCATGGGCAAACTAGGTACATATGTAGCTAAACAAGTGGACAAATCAATTTCATGAGAGGTTCTAATACTTCAAGTTCATCTATCACTTGTGCTTCAGGAAGGAGGACTTGTAACAACCATTAATTAATAATTCACTGGAGTAGGCTCTCTCTGTTAACGTAAATGGCAAGTGTGCTTAAATGGTCTTGGCAATGTTGTTAAAAGAATCATTAATTGTATGCAGAAGAAGTCAAGCTACAGTAACAATGACAGTATGGCTGCAGTTTCAGCTGTGAACTATCTACATGGAGGTAGCCAAATTTAATTGGCAACTACATTGTTACATTACGTTTATTGGTTATAGGGAACCAAAAGAAGTCCAAAAAGTGATTTGGAAAAGGGGAAAAAACGAGGGAACGACTAGTGGTAATATTAGCATCCTATGCAGACATAATAATAACAGGACTCAGGAAAATCAACATGTAATTTCCTTTTCACATGTAGCATTTCACACGTTTTAAGGTCTTTGATTTGGCAAATTGCCCAACATTAACATTCCATGCCAGTAAGTTGCACATAATTGTAAATTTATTATTGGCTGTGTAAATATTTGTACAATGATTTGTACAATGAATGCATACTAACAGGTCCCAATTTATTTGTTGTTAACCAGTTTGTACATGTCAGTAAATAAAAATAATAACAACAAAAAGAACATAACGGCCAGAAAAATATTTGTTCTAAAGATGTTTCACCCATGTTTTACCAGCAATATTCAGAATTTAATTTTTTCATTGGAACATTGCTGATCTCCTTTTAGAAAGGAAAATAAAATACTTTAAAACAAGACACATTTGTGCCACTAATTAATATATAACAGGACCCACCAAAATATATTTACTGCAAAGCTACATGTATGGCAATTCCATGGTTACTCACGTTACATTTTTGAGGTATTGGGCCCATTCTTAACCAGTTCGCGTCAGAGGCCGTGTATACAGCAAATTTATGTTGCACCACGGATCAGAGAGCGTCTAAACACGCCATAGGAAACTGCAATATATTGGTATGAATGCCCGGTTGAGCCACGCGTGTGCGGTGACATGCTCGGAAGACGTGGCCACACGCTTTGGGAAGCTTCCATTAACGTGTGTGGGAAAAAGAACCCGCACAGGGGTTAATGCAATTTTGATATATTTCAGCCATCCATTTTTTTCACAGTACATGTAGTTGCATTGTAACCAGACTCACTCAGCATGAAAATAATAATTTAAGAAATTTGCTATACGTACATGTACTGTACATACGCTACATGTCTCAGAGAAAAATGCTGGTTACTCACGGTTACTCATACCCTCATTTGTTACGAACCACCATAAATTCATTTCAGTCTAATATTTACTGTAAAACCATGTTTCTCACATTTACATGTATTTTCAGAAACGTGTCATTTTAAAAGCATTTGTATTCTCTTCTCTATAAAATAGCAGTTTTTCAATGAAAAAGAAAAATTTGCAAAATAATTGTTCTAATTGTACTAAAATGAGAGCACCTCATATAGAAATATTACAAAGGATGTTCGATAACATCATCAACTTTATACCAAGTTTCATCAATCTGTGGTCACTTGCATTGGTCACCTGGTAACACCATGGTGTTATGGTGTTTAGCCTGGTCGCCGAAAACCTATTGATTATTTAGGGTTCGAGCGACAGCGCGAACACCTCTTGTTAGGTGTTCGATCGCGCAGCCTCGAACACCTATTGTTTTGTACTGTTTTTATTTTCTTCTTCTTCTTCTTCTCAGTGGCGCTTGTCCAGCAACAAAGGCATCCTTGCTGAGCATTTACAGTTTTCAAACTTAACACATGAACAGAACATATCAAGCTGACGAAACCGTTTGCTGTGACGTCATGATTACGTCATCAGGTGTCGAATTACGCTAAATCAAAGTTTAATATTTCAAAAAATTATATCTCATGAACTACAAATGATATTTTTCACAATATTTGCATCATCTGAAAGATCTTGAATTATGTGATTTTTCGTTTTTCGACGTTACTGCAATTTGACCTCTCCTTCCGGTCGAAACCGGAAGTTGAAAATTTCAAAAAATCATATCTCATGAACCATAGAAGATATTTTCACAATCTTTTTATCATCTTAAAGATCTTGAACTATGTCACATTTCGTTTTCAGACGTGACCACAATCTGACCTTTCCTTCCGGTCGAAACCGGAAGGTTAAGTGATATGCTGATCCCTGTATGTACGAATAGCCCATATCGCGCGTGCATAGAATACGTACACAGCAATATACGGAGTTTAATATTGGCCTACAACATAAAGGCCTTGTCACGGGGGCAATTTTCGGGCAATTTTCAAGCAATAAAAGTTGCTGGCAATGAGATTGCTCGGAGATTGCCCTGTGTGGCATTAAAATGGGTTTCCGAGAAAGAAGAAAATATAATTGCATTATTAAGAGGTAAGTAGTAGACATTATTTAGAGGTTTATTGGCCTAAAATGTGCGTTTGTAAAGTAGGCCTATCGTGAACATAATTATTGCATGCACAATCCAATGGAGGTTAGTGACGGACGAAACTGTTGTTGTACTGCACCTATTTCGTAAAAACTATATTGAGTCTACTCTTTCCTGTTTTTGCAGTGTGCCTACATGATTTTAAGTTTGCATTTTAACTAAGGATAATGACTGAGCATGGATAGATGCTATATATTGTCCAGAAAAAGTTTAAAAACTGTGCCATGCAGTCAAAGTCAAAAGAGCATCGTTGGAAAATACTTCATTGTGTAACATATCCAGTACATGTATGCAAATCCATGTAAATATATACATGTTCGTGTGTTGTTGTCTCTTCTGCAATTCTGCATGTTCTTCGTGTCAATGAAATATATCCTAACTCAACCTAAAGAGATGCTTTTACTTGATTAGTCTGCTAGTAGTAGCCACAAAATTGTCATAGGGCACCTGTTTTCTGAGCTAGGTTACATTTGTTGTTTTTGTTATTATTAAGCATAAAAGTATGTCCTCTATGCTTTAAAGAAAGGTCAGGTCTTATAACATAAAAAGATGAAGACCTGCATAAAAAAGAAAACTAATAAATGAAGAAAAAGCTGCAGAGGGACGAGTTAATATGAGTTTTACTTGGAAAATAAACATGCAGGTGTGTTGGTGGACAACATGTGTACACCAAAATTCAGGATGGAAAATGCAAATGAGGTGGAGGTGATGAAGGTTGTTTTTGCAATTATAGAGGACATTCTCTTACTGGAGTAATACATGTTGGCCTTTCCCATTCAGAATTTATTTTTCACAGAATCATTTGAACATTTCTTTATATTTTGTATTTTAGCTCTCCAGTATGCTGAGTAATTGGAATTAGATGCAATGGCTGGCATCAGTGAGAATCAGTTCAACAGCCTAGAAAGCATCTAAAACCAAGCCCCAAGGTAACCAATAAATCTGTGGTACAATTATTGTAAATGTGTGTGTGTGTATGATTGCATTCCTCCTGACTGCCTATGATCCACTCACATGACCCCACAACCTACATTGAAGATTGTGATTTTTATTTTCAAAAAAGCAATTCTTTTAAACTTTATCCCACAATGTTGTATTCTTTCCCAGTGAAAACAGGTCAACTCGTATGCGTGCCAACTCGTAGTTTACCAACTCGCCTCATTTTGGTCAACTCGACCCGTAAACATATTTATTACTGAATATTTACTAGCATGTGTATGGGTTGACATCCGGTGGAGTACGAGTTGGTAGAAGTATAAGTTAATTTAGCTACACTATAGTGTCTGTAAGTTCCTCATAATACTAGTAGTGCTTATGTCTTGTGTGGTGATGGCTGCATTGCAGTTTACTTGATAATAACGCATAATTTTCTCACTAAGTAGACCAGAAACAAATATCAGCACCTTTATTGAGATAATGAAATCGTCACATCATGGAGGAAGGAAGACGTCACATGTAACTTTCTATTCATTGTAAAACCTAACAAAAGGCATTGTTCTGAAGGGATCATTTTTGTAAAGTTGTATAATTTTGTAAAGTTGTATCATCCTGATAATAACATATGAGGGCATTCTAAGTTATGTGTGTTTTGTTAGCATGACGCATTATTCTTCGTCCCTCTTTTGAAAACATTTCGTTTATATGTCAGATCAACGGTATCCATTTGTGCTACTGCTACAAGGTGTGTCAGAGTCTGTGTAACTTTGTGATCCAATGGCCAGCATTTGAAGTTTATCCATTCATCAAAGGAGTTAATGTATGATTCAAATTATTTTATATGGACTTATCCTATCTGTGGCAGTCTTACCCTCAAAGGAATTGTTTTCAGGACATCAAGACACATCTAGGTCTTTCTAGAATTTCTTTAACATGTTAGAACAAAAATAGTACTGAGGAATTCTTATTATTTTTTGACTGGACCCAAACATCCTCACAAATGTAGTTATTAAGCAATATCTGTTGGTGATCTAGTAAAATGTATATTGCTGACAGTGAATCCCTGGCAGTTGGGCCATATAAACATAGTAAACGTATCCCCCAATCTTCATTGCATGGGTGTGTCAGCCTTGGAATACCTTTTGCCAGATCACCCAATTAAAGCACTAGTATAAGGGGGCCCCCTTATACTTGTATTGCTTGTTTGCCCCTCCCCTTCCCTAGTTCTTGGATTCTATAGTGCTGCAATGATAGACCAAAGAATTTTAGAAAACAAATGTGTTGGTTCATCACCAGTGGCAGTACATGCCATCACCAAGAACTTGTGGGAGGGGGCAGGCATTTTATTCCAAAATTACCGATTCCAATGACAACCCCTGAATGTCACCCATTCTGAACTCACTAAATCGTACATACAGAGTGTACATTTATTTTAAATGCAGATTGTTTCTGTTTTCTTGTTAACAAAGGATCATGGTTGGGTTCATTTACACTGAAGTCATTTCACTTGTTGCATGTGTAAGACCATGTACACTCATTTCTAGATTGGTTACAAGTAGGTTAAACAGGTCAACAAAGTGGTTTCAATTGATTGTGGGGAGGAAATATTGGAACCACAAAGTCAAGTCATGAAACCCAACAGACAGTTAAAATAAATATGTATTTCATTGTTTTATTAGCAATTTACAAGCACCCATACAACTCTTTGATTATTTCAGTGTCTAAAAATGTATGTACAAAATGACATCTGATCTTTAGGTTGTAATTCTGTAGTATGGATGCAGCTACAGACATTTTGCCAATCATGTGTACAACCTTGAAAATGTAAAAATCAATGTAGAATTTGTTTTCAAATGTTATGAATTATTTTTAAATTATTTGCAGATTAGGTGAAAACAAAGACAATTTATAAGCATGTCACAATAAGGAGATGCTTGATTACAGTGTCACTATCATTGTCAATATATCATTATATTTTTGTTATAAACTTGACCTAAAAGTGAAGTATATTATAAATAAAGATCACTCTCAGTATAACAACATGCAGTCCATCAATTAAATTAATTTTTGTACAAGACTTAATACCAAGACATAAACACCAATGTTGGCTTCATTTAAATCTAGAATTGAAAGGTTTCTCCATAAAAAAATGAAAAGGGCAAGCAATTATCAAATTTGATCCAATGGATATAATTACATTTAATTTTGTTTGAATTGGGAATTATTTACTTTTTGCGTGGGGCAGGGGAAGATGGAAAGCACGGATGCAAGCTTTGTTCCAACTTTATCATGTAGTAGTTATAAGCTTGTTTTCTAATGAAAGGCTAATTAGCTGATATCCATACAAGCAACCCTCAGCTCCCCCAAACAATTTAACCCACACTTCCTGCTCTTTGAATTTGCAGCCAAGTTTAATCCAGTTACTATACATGTAGTCCCCTTCTACGCTAAATCAACTTTGTGACTTTATGCCCATAATAATGCTGAATAGGTTGATCTGGCTGCCTACAACCCTGGCAAACTATTTTCATATGAGTGATTTTTAATGTTGATTTATCATCTAGCATGGTTTTTGAAAAGTATGTGTTGGGCTAGTATCAATATTTAAAATAAAAAACAGTGTTCCAAGTCACACTTGTTAATTTCTAATTTATTGCTTAAATCTCACAACTTTTTCAAGTTCAACAGCCAATATCTCAAGAACTAAATGACATATTAGAAAACAAAAAACACAATTGAATTCCTTACATTAATAGCCGTTGTAATTCTTGTGAAATGACTTATCATAAATGCTTTGCCAATGGTCCAATTAGTGGCACACGAAGTAACGATTTTACAAATTTTAAAAGGTCATATCTCATAGCTTTAATTTGATGTATAAGTTGACAAATTTGTTATTTTTTCATAATCATGAGGAGGTCATATATGACCTTCAAACCACCTAAGCTGACCTTTACTTCCTGTCCAAACAGTAAGTTCAAATTCAACACATTCTAACGCAAAATTGATATGTCTTTTGAATATGAAATTGATAGTTATTATAAAAGATGACAAACCCTTGCACAATATAATATTTACATCATCGTTGAAAATTTGATTGAACCGGAAGTGGACTCGAACACCGTGTGTTTGTTCTAACAAACACTTAAGCTCTAGTTTTTTTTCGTTTTTTTTAATTTTTTTTTTTACTTCTTCTTCTCCCCCGCGGCTGTCCGGTAACAAACACATACTTGCAAACTTCACATGAACTTGAAACTTGGCATGTACTTAGAACTTAACAAGTAGATGAAACACGAGTTGTGAGTGACCCCAATTTGACCTTACTTCCAGTCCAAACCGGAAGTCAAAGTTTAATATTTAAAAAAATCATATCTCAACAACCACAAGAGGTAAATTCACAATTTTTGTACCATTCTACAGATCGTTAATTGTCAAAAAATATTGTAGTGCCCCTCCCAGAGACCTCTCAAAAGGAGTTAGTAAATACCACCCCCCTAAAAAAATACAAGTTCCCATTTCCAAGGTCCAAGAGTGTACATGTGGCAATCCTCCAAGAATGTCCATGTGGCACTCCTGGTAGCCCACACAGCTGATTGGTTTGGGTGTGAACCAGTTGCCATGGTCACTTCCTTCTGATTGGTTAAGGCACCCAGTAGGAAATGCAACCTTATCCCAGTAGGTTTCATTGCTGTCATTCTTATGTGAGCATGCAGTGAAACAATAAACATCGTTTCCACATCCTCCAGTCAACAAATACTGATGTGTTCTCCTTTTTGCTCCTTTTATCAGGTATGTTCATTTCATTTATTTATCTCACATTTCAGACTCCATTGTATTTGATTGGCATTGTTTTATTAGGAATATTATTATATTTGATTGTATTTAAAAGAGACAAGTGTTTCTTTCTACTTTAAATTCATGCTTTCCCATTTAGCTTGAAATCAGAAAGCTGAGCAAGTTAACATTGTAGAATTTTTATTTTGTTTCTTTGAAACTTCTCAGTCTTTGTTTCACTTGAAACAGGAGAAGTGAAGACTTTAAATACAGTTTACAGATTTAGTTTTTAGAAGGAAGTGTTAGGTTTTTCTAGGGGTTTGTGCTGATTTTGTTCAAGAAAGAAGTTTGGAAATAGGTTTTATTCTAGAAGATGCAGATAGATTATGTTGTGAGTAGTTACTCAAACATTTAATTCATCTGATCATAGAATACGCAAGAAGGTATAAATTAGTAACTTTTCCACTCATTCTGAACTATGGGTAATGTGAATTAATTGTTCCCCATAGCCACTGCACTTAAGCTAAATTCTTATAAAACTTGGTACAGTTTGACCATTTTATAATGAGATGCGGACAAGTGGTTATGGATACCTATACTTTAGTACATGGCACAGGAAAGGTCCTGCTGTGGATTAGTGATGACTTGGCCAGAGAGTTGTCATGAGATAAACAATGACTTAATCCTCTAGATTAGACTTGTACTAGCCAAGTGAATGTTTACTCATTGCAGAATTTGGTTTGGTCATTTAAGTAAGTTAAACCATGGAGGTAGAAATTAAGTTGATTTGATTATTTAGTGATATTATTGATCAAATGCCTTTTTAAATTTAATTGTAAAGTTGATTGATTTAAGTTGAGTTTTATTGTTAATTGTGTTAATGCAATCAATGAGTGATTGCATCATTGCCGCAAGTCATTCTTATGTGAGCAGTGAAACAATAAACATCGTTTCCACATCCTCCAGTCAACAAATACTGATGTGTTCTCCTTTTTGCTCCTTTTATCAGAATCAACCCACCCCTCCGGGGCGGGACCTACAATATTTACAAAAAAGTGACCCCCAATTTGACCTTACTTCCTGTCCAAACCGGAAGTCAAAGTTTAATATTTAAAAAAATCATATCTCAACAACCACAAGAGGTAAATTCAAAATGTTTGTACCATTGTACAGATTGTTAATTGTCAAAACAATTTTACAGAAAGGTGACCCCAATTTGACCTTTACTTCCTGTCTAAACCGGAAGTCAAAGTTTAATATTTAAAACAAAATCTTCCACAAGAGGTAAATTCACAATCTTTACACCATTGTACAGATCGTTATTTGTCAAAACAATTTTACAAAAAGGTGACCCCAATTTGACCTTACTTCCTATCCAAACCGGAAGTCAAAGTTTAATATTTAAACAAAAACACATCTCAAAAACCACAAGAGGTAAATTCACAATTGTTGTACCATTGTACAGATCGTTAATTGTCAAAAAATATTTACAAAAAGGTGACCCCAATTTGACCTTACTTCCTGTCCAAACCGGAAGTCAAAGTTTAATATTTTAGAAAATCATATCTCAACAACCACAGGAGGTAAATTGACATTTTGCACCATTGTAGACTGTTAATTGTCGAAAAATATTTACACAAGGGTGACCCAATTTGACCTTACTTCCTGTCCAAACCGGAAGTCAAAGTTTAATATTTAAAAAAAAATCATATCTCAGCAACCACAAGAGGTAAATTCACAGTTTTTGCACTATTGTACAGATTGTTAATTGTCAAAAATGTTTACAAAAACATGACCCCAATTTGACCTTTACTTCCTGTCTAAACCGAGTCAAGTTTAATATTAAAAAAAATAATGATGCAAAGTTGCTTTAAAAACATTATGACGTCATCATCACTGCCCTGACAAAACTCGAACACCTATGTGTTTGTAATATCACAAACACTGGATTCTAGTTTTCTTCTTGTTTCTGCCAAAACCCCATAGGTTTAACACGTGAAAGTTGTCGATGGATGATGTCATACTAAGCATCGTCACATCAATACAAAACATGCACCATATGAAAGCCTGTGACGTGAATTAGTGTCTAAAACAAAGTACGTCATCATAACGTCAGTAAATATCATTGTTATCACATTTTAGTGTGACGCTGCGGGGGGTTAAGACGTCTTGACCCTCGTGACAACTCGACACGAACAACTAGGATCCACGACAGCATTCGAGCCTTGTGACAACTCGACCTACGCAAAACACAACCCACGAGTTGTCATACTTCGCATTTTCACATACAATACATGCAGCATGAAAGCTCGTAATGTGACTCAGTTTGTAGAACCAATTACCTCATCATTACGTCAGTAATTTTATCAACATTTTAGTCTAATCTGCGGGATGTATAGATTGGCGAGAACGGATCAGTCGACCTAAACAAATAGTGTGACCCTGCGGGGGATTAAGACATCTTGACCCTTGTGAAAACTCAACCTAAACAAAACTCGACCCACGAGTTGTCGTACTTAGCAGTTTTGCATAAATTTATACAAAACATGCACCATGTGAAAGCCCATAATGTGACTTAGTTTCTAAAACAATTACGTCATCATGACGTCAGTAAATATTTTTTGTCTAATCTGCGAAGATTATGATGTAGTCAATATAAACTTCGAAATTTTATTTACCAACTATGGGTAGAATGTGGGATCATCCTTTCTCACCCTTTATCACGATAGCAATAAAAATAGTGCACATTCTGTTGACTCTTGTCGGTGGTGGTTTTGCAGAAAGGGACATTTCCATAGGGACTGTACACGTTGTGGTATGATTACGTGACGACGTAGTGTTTGTATATAGTGCAAGCTACAGGGTTTGTACACATGGAATTGATTCTACAATACGATGTTCTTCGTTTCGTATGTTTGAATCATTTGAGAATCGTTGCATACATTTAATGGAAGGGCATTAACTTGATTCGTTACATCTTTTGCATTTATCCACATACAAATTGTCTTAAATGTCTGTGGGACAAACAATGAAATTTGTGTGTACAATGATTACAGTTCATGCGTTTTAAGTTCATATATAATCGTAAATACTAAACAAAGAACTCAGTGTCCCAATAATTATCAATATACATGTAGCCGAAACCCCTGTGTTCGTTTTCATCGAACACTTCGTTGCAATTTTGTACTATTTCATTTGATCAAATAATGATCAAAATGCTTTATACTTAGCACTCCATTGCAATTTTGATGGTGCAGTGCATTCTTGTTGCTGCCATGTACAGCTTGTGTATTTGCCTACGTGTGTTATACACGCGTACAGTGTGGGCATATGTTTCATGCGATGCATACAAGCTGGAGCTCTGTTCACGCTCGTTGTTGGCAGTAGTGTGTGCTTTTGTGTTATGGGTTTTGTTGTGCTTGTCAAGCCTTTTATACTGGGGTTTGGGATCCACTGTGTGGGTCGGCAACCAATCAGCGCAGGGCTGGCAGGCAGGTTGTTTCTGATTGGTTTACAGTGAACTTCTGGGGATCGGTAACTTTGTGTTGGCGGGAAGACTTTTGGTTAAGCGTCACTTTGTCACAGCTTTTATTTGATAACACTTTTCAACAATTTGCTCTGGCAAATTGATCACCTTTGTTGATAACACTTTTCAGAAGGAAGTTTATGCTATACCTGATCGTCGGGGTTAATTACTGCTTCGGAGATTTTCGTTGTCGACTTTCGAACACAATTTTAGTGTTCTTATTTGGCTGTTTGGAGGTTGGTGTAAAGAAAGCGTGGTACATCGTCGTCGCCGTCATCGTTCTTCAGTTTGGAGGGACATTTTTTCTTATCGTGTCATCCGTGTCTCCGTGAACCAGTTCAGCTGACTTTGGAGGAGGCTATTTTATTAGCGTCGTCACCCGTCGAACCTTTTTCCGGCGCACTTTGGTGGGAACTTTTATATTTTGTCGTCACCCATCGATTCATTGTTTCAGCTCGCTTACTTGGACCAAGGGAACTTTTTCTTATTGTCGTCTTTCGTTGAACTGTGTTTATTCAGCTTTGGCGGGAACTTTTCTTCGTGGGACGTTTTAATTGTCATCAGTTGTTCGACTCACTGTCTGCGTTCGCGAACTTTAAATAGGCTGAAGCCTAACTGTACGTGTGGATCATGCCACGCTCGAAGCGTGCGATTCGACCGCCAGCACGCCTTGCGGAGAGCGCTCAGCCCCCGCCGAGGAAGCGGCCACGGTCTCGGCCTAACGTTGCATCGCCAACTCGTACGGAGGCACCTACGACGAGTGCAACTAACGTTAACGTCGGTGCTGCAAGCCCCGTTACAACCACCATGGCGGCGAGTGGGATGGCTTCGCCAGGGATGCCTGCAGCTGGGGCTGGCTCTAGTGGGCCTAGGCCTACTATTGTTAGCTCCGACTCAGCGGGTGGTGAGTCAAGTTGCTCTAACGTTAACGTTAATTATGACAACTCTGTTTTTGTTAGGCCTAACGTTATTGATCAGGTTGATGTTCATTCTAACGGGGTTAACGTTAGGCCTAGCCCTACTGGGGATTGCGTTAATTTGGGTTCACTTTCTGGGCCTGACGTTAACCCTTTCAATCCCATTGTGCCAAATTGGCTCAAAGTTACATTCCAGTTGGATACCATGGAGTATTTTTTGCACACAAAAGTGCAGGTCCCTTGGTCCCCGCAGTGCCAAATGGCACTATGGCCATCTTGGTGGTAATCACTATGTCAACAGCGCCCTCTTTTGGCAGTGCGGTTACAAAAGGCACGCGCGCGTGGGTTTAAATAGTTACCACAACGCGTCCCTTCACGATCAGACATGGACGACGATGAGAGATAACATATTTTGGAAGAAATCTTTGCTGATAGCGGGTCTGACATGTCCTCAGACGAATCTTCCCCACCTACGTCGGAAGACAGTGATGAGGAGCATCCAACCTCATCATCTTCATCGGAAAAGCAGAATTTCCGGTCTGGATGGCGTGCAGCAAGTGCCCCGGACTATAAGCGTAAGCGACCGCCCGTGCAATTTACAGAACACACGGTTGTACTCAAGATTACAGTAAGTTCTCACCCCTCCAAATCTTGCAACTGTACATTTGTCAAGCAGTATGGGAATTGATGGTAGAAGAGAGACCAATCGTTATGCAGCCCAAACTTTGTCTGCAGACACAGCCAATCCGCCTGGTGCTTGGACTCACGACAAATGTTCCCGAAATGATGGCTTTCGTCGCATTACTTCTATCCATAGGCATCAACAAAAGACCCCGATACAGCATGCATTGGTCCACGTCCGAAGGTCCTGCGAAGTCCCTGTATTCGTCGACCATGGCTCGTAATAGATTCACGGCAATCCTTCGATTTTGCACCTCGCCAACAACCAAGCTGAAGACAAATCCCCCTGACAAACTTTTCAAAGTTCGCCCTCTACTGGACATTGTACTGCCATCCTTTCTTCGGATCTATAAGCCTGGAAGAAACCTCTCACCGGACGAGACTATGGTAAAATTCAATGGACGAATCGGCTTCAAACAGTACATGCCACGAAAAGCTGCCAAATGGGGATTGAAATACTTTTTCTTTGAACGAGTCGGAAACCGGGTACACTTGTGCATGGAGCTTGTTCACGGGGTCTCAACCCATGTCGCCACCAAGTAAAACCACCATTGCTTATGCTGCAACGCACCATCCACCCAATCTTCCGCACAAGGCAAAATAGTCTTGAATCTACTGAAAGGACTAGAACATAAGGGACATTGCATCTATATGGATAATTGGTTCAATAGTCCGGCTCTGGTATCAAGTTGTCACAGCTAGGATTTGGAGCTTGTGGAACTGTGCGATACACCACACGAGGCATTCAGATTTTGCAAACCCCAAAAAACACCACATGACAAGAGATGCTGATCCCCAGTTTTATCAAAAGCAGGCCAACTAGCCGTCGTATGGCAGGATACGAAGCGTGTCACTCTCCTGACAAACTATGGTGATTGCAGTGTCACCACAAAACAGATTCGCAGCAGGAAGAGTTCGACTGGATATCGTGAGCAAAAAAACCATCCATAGTCAATGATTATAATAAATACATGGGAGGGTGTGATCTAGCAGGTAATTATGCAAATGATTATGCGCACAATCACCGAACACTAAAATGGTGGAAAGATTATTCGTCACCATGCTAGACATTTGTTTATTGAATGCTACTATCGTCTACAATAGCATCCTACAAACAGTCGCTTGTCGGGTTTGGAATTCCGGGTGAAGGTGATAGAGGTCTCCTTTCCACCTGGAAGTATAACCCAGCACAGCATGCAAATCAACTCGCGAGTTCAGGCCTTCAAGTCAACATCCACACTTTCCTGGACGCAGTCGCAAGAAACGGAACTGTGTTGTATGCAGTACAAAGTTTAAGAGAAGACAAACTCGTTATGATATGTAAACATTGTCATAAGCCAATGTGTGTAGTGCCATGCTTCGAGAAATTTCACAGCCAATGATTCAAGTTCATTCCCCTTGCAATCTCTGCCCTCCCTCCACCTCCCCCTCTTCAATGTTGGACGCACTCGTATGATATGTAAACACTGCAAGCCAACTCGCCCTCCATTAACAGCCCTGAATTTACCCATGTGTGAGTGGCCTGGACAACAGCCTTAGATGCAACATTAGTGAGGGGTGCAAACGATCAGATGGTTAATTCTGGTTGGGCCTGGGACGGTTTGTTCGCTTGATCAGTTTTAGTGACATATTTCCATGCACTGTAATAGTTGTGGTGAGCTAGAAATAATTACGCAGACCTTTAACCACCGCTGAGTTCTGTCAAGTTTCAACGACGTGTGATGATGCAGCCCGCAATCGGTGTGAAATTCTTGAGAACACGCCCATTGAAGTACATGTACCCGTGCGATGCCACATGTTTCAAACGCAGTAACAACTTTATCGGCCAGACCTTTACGAGAAACGTCGGGAGAAGCACAGCTGTACAAAGTTTAAGAGAACACAAACTCGTATGATATGTAAACATTGTAATAAGCCAATGTGTGTAGTGCCATATGCTTCGAAATTTCACAGCCAATGATTCAAGTTCATTCCCTTGCAATCTCTGCCCCCCTCCCCCTCTACAATGTTGGACGCACCGCAAACCCAACTCAACATTGAAGAGGGGTAAGGAAAGGAGAGATTACGTGCACTTGTAACTCCATCCAACTTGAAGTGATTTGACAGCTCTTATATGTGCATATATTATTACTGATTTCATATATTGGCCATGATAATTGTACTATTTATCTGTTATTGTACACTTCTTTTAATGGACATTGAAAGAGGCAGTGTCACATGAGTCAATGCACAGGCAATCAGTTCCAGGCAATCTGCAAGACAATAAAATACTAACATTTATATATTCGCTTCTTTTTCATTGTAATGTTTTTACACTGTCAGAAAAATGTGCATCCCGAGCATTTTGTTAGCCTGCAGTACCATTAGTTGCCTCTAAGTTGCTTGTAAAAGTACTCTTCTGTGACCCTGCCCATACAGTATTTCATATCACCTGAAAGACTAATAACTGCCTTTCAATCCATTGTCATGCGAGGGCGCTAAACACACAAACTTAGTAAAAATACCTCTGGTAAACAAGAGAGTCATTTCACTGACAACAGTGTGGTAACCAATGCATTAGTGACAAATATCTGTTGGTATTGAAAGGGTTAATGTGAGGCCTAACGTTAGTTTGCCTTTGTCGTCCCAAGCGAACGGCATGTGCAGCGGGCATACTAGCCAACAGCCAGTTATGGTCAGTTTGGGGCTACCTGCCCAAATTGGTCAGCCCAATGCAGTTGCCAGTTTCGCAAAAAGGGGGGGTGCATTAGGTTTTGCAGTCCCTGCGCTAATCAAACAAAAGATTTGGGACGGGGAATTCGTGGATTTTT
>CM055816.1:98896476-98940916 GCA_029582265.1 Zoroaster sp. YZ-2022 | reverse complement strand
TGAAAGTAACAATAACAAATCAATTCTTAAAAAATCTTCTGCGCATCATTAATTTGATTGCATCAATCGCGAAAAGATGCGAAACATCATATTTCACGATGAGGTAATTGAAGTCATAAATGCCAATAAACGATCTTTTAGAACTCACACTTAGATTTAGAACACGCGTTAACCATTCCAAAACTGTGTACAAAAATGACAGCTTGAAATAAAGGACAACAGTGAAATTACCGTAAACTGTGTTGAAACGAAGGTATTATATTCTAAATAGATACTGCAGTGTAACAGTGAATGTGTTTACAAGGCATATGCACACACTGTATATGCATCTTGTGTACGAAATGTGACATAGTTCAAGGTCTTTAAGATGATGCAAAGATTGTGAAAATATCTTCTGTGGTTCATGAGATATGATTTTTTGAAATATTCAACTTCCGGTTTCAAGAAGGAGAGGTCGGATTGGGGTCACGTCTGTGTACGAAAAATCACATAATTAAAGATCTATAACATGGTGCAAAGATTGTGAAAATATCGTTTGTGGTTCATGAGATATGATTTGTTGAAAATATTAAACTTTGATTTAGTGTAATTCTGATGACCTCACTATGACGTCACTACAAGTTCTAACTATGTGTGAAGTTTTAAGGTTCTGTGAACTCTGCAACTATGTTTTTGTCTCTGGATATGTTTCACTGAGAAGAAAAAGTACCAAAAAATATATATATATATATATATATATATATATAAATTAAATCGGGAGGGTGGCCTTAGCTTTCGATCCAATCCGGACCTTCATCAGAGGCTTTGACAAAGTACAACATAAAAACTCATCCATTTATAGGGAAAAGGGAAGCAAAGGATCATGGGGCGGGATCCAAAAAAGGCGGGAAAATAGTGACCAATTAAAGATAAGCATCAGTCGAGAAAAAGCCAATAGGAGTATCAGAAGTGAACAAAAGGGGAATTATTGAGCCACTCAATAAGTAGATGTGGCAGCTTATGGTGAAGCTACGGTAAAAGAGGGATTATTGAGCCACACAATAGGTAGAGGTGGCAGCTTGTAGTGAAGCTGGCATAAACATAGGACAATACACAAAGGGATAGGACAACAAAAGAGGTTTTTTTTTTAGCCTTACAAATTGAGGAGTTGATGCGTGGGAGTTCTATGAGAGACAGTTTGAAAAAATGTAAACGTATACAAGATAAGATAAGGCAACAGGTTAAAGCAAATACCTAGAAAAGTAACAGGTTGGGACAAAGACCTGAAAAGTAACAGGTTAAAACAAATACCTGAAAATAGAATACAGATTAAAACAAATACCTGAAAGATGAAAGGTTACAACAAATACCTGGAAATAGGTAAAGGTAACTGGGTTATTTGATACCTGTGTTGATATTTAGGCCATAGGGTTGCAATGTTTTCAGTTGATGTATCCAGTGTGACTCCCTAAGTTTGCGATGTGTATCATTGCTAGTGCAGGCTTCAATTACAATGAGTTCAACATCATTAATCCTATGATTAGGGTTGTTAAAATGGATAGCCACAGGGTAGGGTTTTTTAGTTTTCACAGAGGAAACATGGTTGGCAAAGCGGAGACACAATTTGGTCTTTGTCTCCCCTACATATTGTATACCACATCTTTTACATGAGATCACATATACAACATTAGGTGTGTCACACTGTGATTTAGTTCTGATTGTGTAGGTGAGACCAGTACTGTGGCTTTTCACCTTCTGAGCAGGTTTGAGATACAAACAGGTTTTGCATCTCGAGCGGTTACACTTGGAGCACCCCTGATCAGTGACGTTAAGGTCAATGTTGGTGCTAGGGAGCCTAGCCCGAACCAATATATCACCGAGGTTACGGGGGCGACGGAAAGCAATCAAAGGGGGCTCAGGGATGGCTGAGCGTAACCTGTCGGAGGAGTGTAAAATAGTCATGTTATCATTTACGATAGATGAAAGTCTGGGTAATCTGGGGTGATAAGTCGTGACCAGGGGGACTCTGTTAGGAAGGGTTTTCTTGTCATTACCCTGGGTAGCCAAGAGGGTGCTACGGGGGGTACAGAGGGCCCTGTTGATGGCTAGTTGGACCCTGCGTTTGCTATGACCCCGGGATACAAGGTGTTGCCTCAGTTCAGACGACCGTTTCCTGTATAAGGTATCGGTGGAACAGATACGTCTTATACGGAGCGCTTGACTGTAGGCGATGGCCTCTTTGCAGTGCTTGGGGTGGCAGCTGTCAGAAAGCAGGTATTGATGAGTGTCAGTGGGTTTACAATAGACATCAGTCGAGATGCCATGGGGGGATTTGTTGATGGTGACGTCTAGGAAGTTCACGCTATTGGTAGAGTAGTTAGCAGTGAACTTGATGGTGGCGTGGAATGAATTAATGTAGTTGATGAATTCACCTAGGCTATCTTGGCCACCACACCAAATGCAGAATATATCGTCAATAAATCTCCACCATACTAGAGGACGGTGGGGGGCAGAAGATAGCAATCTGTCTTCAAGGTCAGACATAAACAGATTAGCGTATGATGGTGCCATCTTAGTGCCCATCGCTGTACCTTGAACCTGGAGAAAGTTTCTGTCTAGGAACGTGAAATTGTTTTTGGTCAGTATTATGTCGGATAAGATCTGTGAGGTGTCTCACTGAAGGTTTGGTTTGGTTGTTGGATCTGAGAGCATTGGCACATGCACTTATGCTCTTCACCATGGGGGATGTTTGTATATAAGGAGTGAAACATCCAGAGTGACATATATATATATATATATATATATATATATATATATATATATATATATATATATATATATATATATATATATATATATATATATATATATAAGTAAGTAGATAGACAAACTACTCGGTGGGTGAGAACATATGGGTCTTAATACAAATTTGTTTCGTAGGCCGACATGATGTCGATCCACTCATCAGTTAATCACCATATACACTGAAGCATCAGGTGTGGTTTACAAGTATACGTATGTGTGTGTGTTTAGTGATGCATATCTAATTGTATCTCAGGATGTGTTTTCGTTGATGTCTGCAAGTTGATATAAGTTCATTACGTTTATTTAACGTTGCCATGTGCGGTTTGGTAATAATTAAGGACTGACAGCAACTGAATTTAAGACCAGATGGAGGAACCACAAGACGTCATTTACACACGAAAAACGGAAGAACGATACAGAACTCAGCAAATACCTGTGGCAGTTAAGAGACAAACAAAAAGAATATTCAATTACGTGGAAAATCATCGCCAAGGCTAAACCCTACACTAACCTCACGAAGAGATGCAATTTATGCATTACCGAGAAACACTTAATTATTACCAAACCGCACATGGCAACGTTAAATAAACGTAATGAACTTATATCAACTTGCAGACATCAACGAAAACACATCCTGAGATACAATTAGATATGCATCACTAAACACACACACGTATACTTGTAAACCACACCTGATGCTTCAGTGTATATGGTGATTAACTGATGAGTGGATCGACATCATGTCGGCCTACGAAACAAATTTGTATTAAGACCCATATGTTCTCACCCACCGAGTAGTTTGTCTATCTACTTACT
This sequence comes from Zoroaster sp. YZ-2022, assembly GCA_029582265.1. Classification (NCBI taxonomy): domain Eukaryota; kingdom Metazoa; phylum Echinodermata; class Asteroidea; order Forcipulatida; family Zoroasteridae; genus Zoroaster; species Zoroaster sp. YZ-2022. Next base: position 98,937,316 of record CM055816.1, on the reverse strand, counting down.
TATTCCGCTCCTTCAATGTAGAGCACTATCTTGGTCCCGCAGTGAACTATACCTGATCTATATATATATATATATATATATATATATATATATATATATAAATATATAGATATATAAATATATATATATATATATATATATCAAGGCTCGTACACCTAAAAAAAACACCGAACAATATCAAGAGGTGCTCGAGCTATAGCTCGAACACCTAAAAAAAAAAACGAACAATATCAAGAGGTGTTCGCGCGCTGTCGCTCGAACACCTAAAAAGTGAACAAAGATTGAGTGTCAGTCACTGAATGGGATTGCACCATCATTCTTTACTATTAATGTTGCCCTATTATTTTGGGGGAAAGATCTCATTTATTATAAGTATTTTTTCCAACAATGATTTTAATGTCGAAATATTGGCCTGGGTATATTTGGGAACCACGAACCATTATATAGAAAACAGTTTGCTTTGCGGAAGTTTCCTGTTGAAATATTCAGAAGATAAAAACAAGTTGGATAAGTGTACGTATGTATATCCGGCATATAGCTTGTGACTTAAAGTACAATTATGTTTATCACAGCAAGTATACTCTAGATTCGTGGTAATTTGGGGGTGAATAATTTTGTTTTCCAATTTTCTCTAAATTCAGATCATAACGCATTTCTGTTTGCACGTTCTTTTTGAACGCAATCATTTAAAACACTCATATTTCGAGAACAAACACATCTCAGAAGTTTTGCACTGTAAAAACTGATCTGCACCGTTTGCATTTAAATTGTGTAATACACCAATATAAATATTAAAACAAAATCAAGAGATTCCTGTTTGTGAATGTTTTAGCTTCATTCATTGGGTCACCAATAGTATTCAATTTCGCCATTGTGCGAAATTGATTGCCTGTAAACTAAATTGAAAATAAAACTCAAGTGCATATCCTCATTCAAGCCAATCTGGCGAAATAGAATTACGGATTGTGCACCACAAAACTTTCCGTGACGAAATTGAATTCAAACCCTGGTAGCAACCGGATTAGCAAAATTAATTTAATACGAAGGCATGAAAACGAATGCGAACGCTCGATTGGCGAATTTGGCCAAAAAACCTATATAATAATAATAATTACCCACTTACCTTGAAACTGTCGAAATTCTGCTTCAAGAATCACCAAGAGGTAAGATAAGTAAGACTAATTGCGGTGACACCGTGTTAAAATCTCTATTGAGTAGTAATTAGTTCTGAAAAGAACTGGAGGTTACAACGTTTCGATAGGTATGCTCTGATCGTCCTCAGGAGAATTCCAGACTCTGTGAAATGTTGCTACTTCTTGGAGCTGGATGACCGGCTGGATGAAGTGGTAGGATGTAAGGTGTTTAACCTATTCCGGTTAAGCTGCAGTCACACCTTGCCGGATAGCGTAAACGAACGTCCGACGGATAGAAACTTTGCGAAAAAGAATTATCCGGTGGTGAAAGGCGTCTCCGTTGCTGCTCGAGGCTCTCACGAATGGAGTATGGAGCGGATAAAATGCACAATGACCGCACAATAACCGGACAAGTACAGGACAATTACCAGCCAATGTAACAGACACCACCGTACGAGTAACGGACAAGAACCGGGCAAAACGAAAGCGGAACGCATGAGAAACTGACAAAACGTTCTTCGAACGTATTTGTACAGGACATGTGACAGACAAAACGGGTATAAATATTCCGGTAAATCGAACACTGAACGCACATATCTTCAGGCTCGAGTTTGCTCAACATCTCCACATCACCTCTCTCCAAGATGCCCAAGGTGAAGTCCGGGAATGCCGGGAAGGGCAAGGCCAAGGCACGGAGGAAGGCTGCCAGGTCCTCCTGTCCTCCCTCTGCCAGTGGCGACAGTGGGGTAGAACTGGCCGCCCCAGAGGCAGTTACAGTCCCAGAAGAAGTTGCACCTGCAGAAGTCCGAGAAGCCCATGATGAGCCACAGGAAGAAGCCCTTTCTGAGCCTGAAGAGATCCCTGCAAGGGCAGCCTCAGAGATCCCTGCAAGGGCAGCCTCTCCCAGTCCCAGTCATTCATCAGTTTCATCACAGTCAACTCACAAGTCAAGTAAATCAAAGTCAAAGAAGAAGGCCAAGAAGTCTTGCCGCCTCCAAGATGAGCAGGAAGAAAGCCAAGTCCTGGAATGGGTTGAGGAGCATCCCTGCCTTTGGAATTCGAAGAACAAGGACTTCAAAAACAAGGCCAAGAAGGACCGCCTCTGGGAGGACAAGGCTAATGAGCTGGGCTATGATGGTAAGTTTAAAATAATATTTTCACTAAATTTTATTATTGTCTTCATAATTCTAATTCTCTTAAAGTCTTGTACATTTTTGCAGAAATTTTTGCACAAATTTGTAGCATGTATTACTTAACATTTTCTCATTTTTTCTGTATTTTCAGTGGAGAGCTTGAAGACCTGGTATACTGACTTGAGGGACTGGAACACCAAGCTGCATGCCCAACGGTCTGGGGATGGGCAGAAGGAGTTCACAGAACGGGAGAGATGGGTGATGGACCGCTTTATGTTTCTGAGATCCACAATTCGCCACCGCAGGGCTCCAGTCAAGAGTGTAAGTATTAAAATATATTTTTCTTTTTCATTAAGTTTCACACAAAAAGGTAAACGTTAATATCATGCAAAATAGTCAACTTAAATATCATGCAAAATAGTCAACTTAATAGAGATCATGCAAAAAGGTCTTTTCTTCACATTTTTACATGCATTTTATTATTGTGAACATTTTATTTATGATGTTTTATTTTTCTGTATTTGCACGTGAAGGAGGCTCTTGCCATAGCCCGCGGGGACCTGGACGAGGCAGAGAGAATTGCTGCCGAGGACAGACTGGCCATTCCTGCAGCTGACGAGGATGCTGTGGAGGGACCTGCTGCTGCTGAGGAGCCTGCCATAAGTTCCAAGCCCAAGAAGCAGAAGAAAGATGTTGAAGACCCCGTCCTGGCGGAGATGCGGAAGAAGTTCGCTGATGCCCAGGCACAGCTGACGTCTGTGAAGGATGCCCTCGCTGATGCTGAACCTGTCACTGAGCGCACTGCCTTCCTGGACTGGGTGCGTCAAGTCTGCAAAAACGCCTCTGATGACCAATTCACCGAGTTCCAGACAAACTTCATCCAGATGCAGGCCAGATGGAAGCTGTATGACAAGCAGCAGCAGCGTTCGGCACAGATGTCACTCTGCGCATCATCTTCCAGCATCGGTCCATCACCAACTCCGGAGTGTGGCGATTTCCAGCCCATGCCCAGCCAATGGAGAATGCCGCCTCCACATCTTCAGGATGCATCTCCGTGGCAGAGCCAGTCTTCAGAGTACATGCAGGCATATACGCAGCAGCCCCTCTTCAACCCTCCTGCTTGCCAGCAGTATCAGCAGCATTACCATCAGCAGTGGGCAGCTCCATCTCCATCCCAGCCTCCATTTACAGTTTCTGCTGTGGTGCCAGTCTCCAGGCCAGCTCCAACTCCTTCATCAACAACAGCTGCCCGTTACATGTACGGTAGTTATACTGTACTTATCCTGAAGTCGTCAGTTTTGTCCTGTGGACCCCCGTTACACATCCGTTATTCATCAGTTCCCATGCCTTCCTTGTCAGTAATCGTCCGCTGAACATGCGGTCTATGTCCGGCACACCTCCGGTTCACCCGTTGCATGTCAGGTAGTAGTCCGGCCGCGAGTCAGGTCCACCGTACATCAACGGATGCGAACTGACAAGTACAGGACGAGGAACGCACGAGTTCTGAACAAAACGCATTGCCCAGCGAACAACAAACGTACAACCAGCGGACGCCTTTGCCCGGTAGAGTCCGTTCCAAGTTTTGTGCATGCACAAAACTTTCCGCCGGATTGAACGGACCTCGCCTGACAAGGAACGCATTCGCCAAACGAGAAACGGACAAGAAACGCATGCGAACGGAGACGAACGGATTGAAAATGTTGCTCTCCGTCGGACGTCCGTTAACGCTATCCGGCAAGGTGTGATTGCAGCTTTAGTAGTCTATAGTATTCCGCATGTAATTCAGATGTAGTTAGTTGTCCGTACGAACCTCTGATATAATTCATTTTATCAAATAATGATCAAAATGCTTTATACTTAGCACTCCATTGCAATTTTGATGGTGCAATGCATTCTTGTTGCTGCCATGTACAGCTTGTGTATTTGCCTACGTGTGTTATACACGCGTACAGTGTGGGCATATGTTTCATGCGATGCATACAAGCTGGAGCTCTGTTCATGCTCGTTGTTGGCAGTAGTGTGTGCTTTTGTGTTATGGGTTTTGTTGTGCTTGTCAAGCCTTTTATACTGGGGTTTGGGATCCACTGTGTGGGTCGGCAACCAATCAGCGCAGGGCTGGCAGGCTGGTTGTTTCTGATTGGTTTACAGTGAACTTCTGGGGATCGGTAACTTTGTGTTGGCGGGAAGACTTTTGGTTAAGCGTCACTTTGTCACAGCTTTTATTTGATAACACTTTTCAACAATTTGCTCTGGCAAATTGATCACAGCTTTTATTTGATAACACTTTTCAGAAGGAAGTTTATGCTATACCTGATCGTCGGGGGTTAATTACTGCTTCGGAGATTTTCGTTGTCGACTTTCGAACACAATTTTAGTGTTCTTATTTGGCTGTTTGGAGGTTGGTGTAAAGAAAGCGTGGTACATCGTCGTCGCCGTCATCGTTCTTCAGTTTGGAGGGACATTTTTTCTTATCGTGTCATCCGTGTCTCCGTGAACCAGTTCAGCTGACTTTGGAGGAGGCTATTTTATTAGCGTCGTCACCCGTCGAACCTTTTTCCGGCGCACTTTGGTGGGAACTTTTATATTTTGTCGTCACCCATCGATTCATTGTTTCAGCTAGCTTACTTGGACCAAGGGAACTTTTTCTTATTGTCGTCTTTCGTTGAACTGTGTTTATTCAGCTTTGGCGGGAACTTTTCTTCGTGGGACGTTTTAATTGTCATCAATTGTTCGACTCACTCTCTGCGTTCGCGAACTTTAAATAGGCTGAAGCCTAAAACTGTACGTGTGGATCATGCCACGCTCGAAGCGTGCGATTCAACCGCCAGCACGCCTTGCGGAGAGCGCTCAGCCCCCGCCGAGGAAGCGGCCAAGGTCTCGGCCTAACGTTGCACCGCCAACTCGTACGGAGGCACCTACGACGAGTGCAACTAACGTTAACGTCGGTGCTGCAAGCCCCGTTACAACCACCATGGCGGCGAGTGGGATGGCTTCGCCAGGGATGCCTGCAGCTGGGGCTGGCTCTAGTGGGCCTAGGCCTACTATTGTTAGCTCCGACTCAGCGGGTGGTGAGTCAAGTTGCTCTAACGTTAACGTTAATTATGACATTGACAACTCTGTTTTTGTTAGGCCTAACGTTATTGATCAGGTTGATGTTCATTCTAACGGGGTTAACGTTAGGCCTAGCCCTACTGGGGATTGCGTTAATTTGGGTTCACTTTCTGGGCCTGACGTTAATGTGAGGCCTAACGTTAGTTTGCCTTTGTCGTCCCAAGCGAACGGCATGTGCAGCGGGCATACTAGCCAACAGCCAGTTATGGTCAGTTTGGGGCTACCTGCCCAAATTGGTCAGCCCAATGCAGTTGCCAGTTTCGCAAAAAGGGGGGGTGCATTAGGTTTTGCAGTCCCTGCGCTAATCAAACAAAAGATTTGGGACGGGGAATTCGTGGATTTTTCACAATTGCTGAGCGACAATTCCATTCAACTGTTGGCGCATTCCCAGCAGCAGCAATCGGAATTGGTTTTTGCTGTTGAAGGGGGCCAAATGGTTATTCGCCCGGCGGCGCAGCCCAAGAAGAAAATAGATAACCTGGATAAATGGCTGTCTGCATTCCATGTGTTTATGGCCATTTTTCTGGAAAAACACCCTTCAAGGGCAGCGGAACTGCTTAAGTACGCAGAAACCATCCGGTTAGCCTCCATTCAATTCTCTGGGTTTGGTTGGCGGGCATATGATGAGCAGTTTCGTTTGCGCCGTGCGGCTGACCCATCCAGTAGTTGGGGGGAAATGGATGTCGAATTGTGGGTCACGGTTGCGGCGGCTGCGACTGTGGGATACGGCCCGCGGCAGGTGTCTAATTTGCACGGTAACATTGTTACTAATAATAACATTGCTCATGCTAGCGTTGCCAATGGTGGTCCATTTTCTACCGGTAATCGCTCCGGCGGGGGCGTTTGTTTTGCATTTAACAAGGCACAGGGCTGCCGCTTTGCTTTGTGTAGATTTGCCCACAGGTGTAGTGTCTGTTCACGTGTTGGGCACAATGCATTATCATGCCGTATGTTGGTTGGCAATAGCAATGCGCGCGGGCAGTTTGGCCTTGGCACTGCGCTATCTTTGGCTGGTGACCGGCCGCCTGTGGTGAGGCGGTTTAACAGTCGGCGGGCGCCTGCTACGCAGGCATTTGGCGGTGCTCGACAGCTCGCTACAGCTGCGCAGTCACATTCGCAGGCAGTGCAGCGGCTGCATCCAGCCGCAGCAAAATCTGTGCTTCCTGGTAAGCCTAGCAATTTTTGTGCTTCCTACGCCAATTAAATTGCGTGTTTTAGGGTGTTGGTTGCAAAGGTATCCGGATAGACGTGCAGCGTCTATTTTGCTTAATGGTTTTACTGTTGGGTTTCGTATTGGTTATGTAGGACCAAGGGTGTGCAGGGATTCAGAGTGCCTTCCGTCTGCTGCTCAACGCCCGCAGGTTGTGCGCGATAAGCTCATTAAAGAGGCGAGTTTGGGACGTATTGCAGGGCCATTTGCAGTCCGGCCTTTGTCGGGTTTGCAGTGTTCACCTATCGGCCTCGTGCCTAAGCATGAACCGGGCGTTTTTCGTCTCATTCACCACTTGTCATATCCGGCCGGTGATTCCATTAATGCTTTTATTGATAGGGATAAGTGTGTGGTACATTATGCATCGTTTGACAATGCCGTTGACCTGGTTTTGCGGGCGGGTGCGGGCGCTTGGTTAGCTAAATCTGACATCAAATCGGCGTTTAGGCTGCTTCCTGTGCACCCTTTGGATTATGAACTGTTAGGTTTTAAGTTTGATGATAGGTACTTTTTTGATAAATGTTTGCCTATGGGTTGTGCGATTTCATGTTCATTGTTTGAATTGTTTAGTACATTTCTAGAATTTAGGGTAAAAGAGGTTATCCATGATTCTCAGTCAGTTATTCATTATCTTGATGATTTTTTGTTTATTGATGCATCTTCTGCGTCATGCAAATGTGCCTTATCAGCTTTTGCCAGTATATGTCGTGAGTTGGGGGTGCCAATTGCCACAGAGAAGACTGTAGGTCCGGTTCAGGTGATTACCTATTTAGGGTTGGAAATCGACACTCTTGCCCAACAGGTTCGAGTGCCTGAAAACAAAGTGCAGGTGCTTTGTGATAAAATTCATACTGTGTTAGGCAAGCACAAAATTTCTTTGGTGGAGATTCAATCGCTTGTTGGCTCCTTGAATTTTGTTTGCAAGGCTATTTTGCCAGGTAGGGCATTTTTGCGGCGCCTCATTGCACTTTCACAGGGGTTGGCCAAACCCCACCACAGGGTACGCATTTCTACGGGTGCAAGGTTAGATTTGCTTATGTGGCTAGAGTTTTTGGTACACTTTAATGGTGTTTCTCATTTCTTGATTGGTGAGTGGGACAGTCCAGTGGAGTTGTTTACGGATGCGGCGGCATCGGTTGGGTATGGTGCATTTTTTCAAGGCAAATGGGTGCAGGGTCGCTGGCCAGCAGGCATACTTGAGGATCCTCCTTCAATTGCATTTCTTGAATTTTTTCCATTGCTTGTGGCCGTATTGTGCTGGGCGCCGTTGCTGTCGAACCGTCGGGTCAAGTTTCGGTCTGATAACTCGGCGGTGGTTCACATCATTAATAGCCAAACTTCCCAGTGTGATAGGATTATGCATCTTGTCCGGTTGTTTGTGTTAGAATGTCTGCGCTTTAATATTGTTTTCAAAGCGGTGCATATTCCAGGGGTAGCTAATGATTTGGCGGATTCTTTGTCACGTTTTCAGATGGGTCGCTTTTGGGCCGCAGCACCGGACGCGGAGCCGGCAATGACGCCACTGCCGGTACTCCCGATCATTTGGTAGCAGGTGAGATTTGTAGGTTGCTATCGGTAGCCTTTGCTAAGAATTCGTTTAGAACTTATTCCACTGGGTGGAATGCTTTTTGTCAATTCACCAGGGTGAGATTTGAGGTTCCAACATTGCCAGTACATTCCACTGTTATTCACGAATTTATTGCTTGGCTTTCCTTGCGGGGTTTGGCACCATCCACTATTGCCACGTATGTTGCCGGTGTGGGGTTTTATCACAAGTTGCATGGCCATCCAGATACCACCAATGATTTTGTGGTTTCTAAGTTGTTAGAAGGTTGTCGCCGGGATCGTAGGAATTTTGATCAGCGGACACCTATAACAGTGCCCATTCTTATTCGTATTTTAGGAGCCTTACCACATATTTGTGCATCCCGTTTTGAGGAGTTGTTATTTAGAGCAGCAATGTTGTGTGCGTTTTTTGGTTTCATGAGAGTGGGTGAATTTACGGCTGATACTAAGACCTCCCTTCAGGAATCGGTCCTCTTGTTGTCTGATGTTACATTTGACAAGTTAGGTGATGATTGTGAGTCCATGCTCATTTCATTTCGCACTTGCAAGACCAATCACTCTGGTATCCCTCTTGTCATTAGGTTGGTTTGTGCCGCTGATATTTATATTTGCCCTGTTACAGCATTGCGTGAGTTTGTTAAGGTTCACCCCATGGGGTGTGCGGCATTGTTTTGTCACTTTAATAGTGAGCCCCTCACACGCTATCAGTTTAATGCGGTATTGCAGAAGGCACTGGTGTTTTGTGGTTTTGGGGATTTACACATTCGTGCGCATTCTTTTCGCATTGGGGCGGCTACTGTGGCTCATGACATGGGGGTTCCTCTTTCTGATATCCAGCGTATGGGTCGGTGGCGTTCTGATGCTGCACTTACTTACATTAGGCCTGTGGCATTGTGTGCTTTGCCAGGCATTACCTTGGATTAAATGGTATTTGTATTTGGATTTTACAGGTAACCATTCGGGTGATGTGTGGATTGTTGGCGATTCCCTGGTCCGGTGGGCCCAGCGTCCGTTGGGTGTATCTGTACCAGTGTGGTGGAGGGGGAGAAGTGGGGCACGTTTGTCTGACCTCAGTTCATTGATTTCGTCAATGCCTGCCAATGCGCCTTCCCCTGCTGTTTTAATTGTTCATTTGGGTACCAATGATTTACTTAGTATTGATGTTTTTTCTGTTCGGCAATCTATTTCCATTTTTATGGGTGACCTCAAGGCTCAATTTCCTGACACAATTATTTGCTGGTCCGATATTTTGCCTCGGGTTTTTTATTTTGGCGCCCGATCCCAGAAGGCCATGGAACAGCAGCGCAAGGTCATCAACAGGTGGGCTCGGGCTTGTAGTCGTAGGATTGGGTGTCAGGTTTTGAGCCATCCACAGTTTGCTTGGACAGATTTGTCCCTTTACCGGTTTGATGGCATACATCTGTCAGAAGCTGGCAATGCCGTCTTTTGTAGTGACATGGCTGCTTGTATTAATGGCCTGTCAAGGTAATTTTCCTTGTGCTTGTCCTTTTTCTTGGGGCGCGCTCTTGCGCGTTTGGCAGTTTTTTGCAGAAAAATGACAGTCAATGTTACAATTTAACGCTTTAAACATGTAGCTCTAGTTTCAATTGTAGCAGGTTTAGTTTTATCAGGTAGTTTAACTTTAAGAGCCATTGGTCGGGACATTTATATAGTGCCCTTCGGTTTCGGAGGGGCTAGGTTACCTATCCCCACGTACATTCCGACTTGGGGAAATTCAAAGGTTTTATTAGGTAAATGATATTCTACACTTTTTAACACTGTGCCTCTCGGTTTCGGGAGGGCAAGCTTACCTGTATCTGTCCCCTCGTATTTTCCAACTTGGGGAAAATTACAATGTTTAATTAGGTAAAGGGTACTCTACACTTTTAGTATTGTTAGGGTTGTAAACCTTTTAACACTAGTGCCTCTCGGTTTCGGGGGGGCTAGCTTCATGTACATGTCCCCTTGTACTTTCCGACTTGGGGAAAGTCCAATATTTTATAGGTCTTAATATAATCTACTGATGTTTGTATATTTACATACTTTTACATTAGTAATACTAAGGCAAGGTGCGTATATGTATATTGTGGAGGTCATGTAAATGACCCGTATCTGGGTCGGGCGACCCAGCATGTTCATGTAAGTGTTGTGTTGTGAATTTTATGGGCGAGGTAGTCCATCGGGCGAGGTAGTCCGTTATATGTTGGTATAAAGGGCGAGGTAGTCCTTGGTGTGGCCACTTTTTGTTTATGGGCGAGGTAGTCCATAATTTATGTTAAATGGGCGAGGTAGTCCATAATTTATGTAAGTGGGCGAGGTAGTCCATGATGTGATGTTTTGTGTGTCTGTTTAGCCGGTTTGCCCTGTGTTCGGTATCCGGCTCCTTGCCAGGGTAATTTCTGTGATTGCATTTGTTAAGGTTGTGTTGTGAAAAAAGAAAAGAAATAAATGCAGTTTTTAGCTGTGGCGGAAATGTCAAAATTTGGTCGGTCCCTAATTTTATTGTCTGAGTATAATTCATTTTATCAAATAATGATCAAAATGCTTTATACTTAGCACTCCATTGCAATTTTGATGGTGCAATGCATTCTTGTTGCTGCCATGTACAGCTTGTGTATTTGCCTACGTGTGTTATACACGCGTACAGTGTGGGCATATGTTTCATGCGATGCATACAAGCTGGAGCTCTGTTCACGCTCGTTGTTGGCAGTAGTGTGTGCTTTTGTGTTATGGGTTTTGTTGTGCTTGTCAAGCCTTTTATACTGGGGTTTGGGATCCACTGTGTGGGTCGGCAACCAATCAGCGCAGGGCTGGCAGGCAGGTTGTTTCTGATTGGTTTACAGTGAACTTCTGGGGATCGGTAACTTTGTGTTGGCGGGAAGACTTTTGGTTAAGCGTCACTTTGTCACAGCTTTTATTTGATAACACTTTTCACCCACCGCCTCCCCAGGTCTCCTCCATAGCGTTTTTTCAGTAGATTTTTACTGGGTTCTGTAACAATTTTCTTGCAGAAAAATTACAGTCAATGTTACAATTTAACGCTTTAAACATGTAGCTCTAGTTTCAATTGTAGCAGGTTTAGTTTTATCAGGTAGTTTAACTTTAAGAGCCATTGGTCGGGACATTTATATAGTGCCCTTCGGTTTCGGAGGGGCTAGGTTACCTATCCCCACGTACATTCCGACTTGGGGAAATTCAAAGGTTTTATTAGGTAAATGATATTCTACACTTTTTAACACTGTGCCTCTCGGTTTCGGGAGGGCAAGCTTACCTGTATCTGTCCCCTCGTATTTTCCAACTTGGGGAAAATTACAATGTTTAATTAGGTAAAGGGTACTCTACACTTTTAGTATTGTTAGGGTTGTAAACCTTTTAACACTAGTGCCTCTCGGTTTCGGGGGGGCTAGCTTCATGTACATGTCCCCTTGTACTTTCCGACTTGGGGAAAGTCCAATATTTTATAGGTCTTAATATAATCTACTGATGTTTGTATATTTACATACTTTTACATTAGTAATACTAAGGCAAGGTGCGTATATGTATATTGTGGAGGTCATGTAAATGACCCGTATCTGGGTCGGGCGACCCAGCATGTTCATGTAAGTGTTGTGTTGTGAATTTTATGGGCGAGGTAGTCCATCGGGCGAGGTAGTCCGTTATATGTTGGTAAGGGCGAGGTAGTCCTTGGTGTGGCCACTTTTTGTTTATGGGCGAGGTAGTCCATAATTTATGTTAAATGGGCGAGGTAGTCCATAATTTATGTAAGTGGGCGAGGTAGTCCATGATGTGATGTTTTGTGTGTCTGTTTAGCCGGTTTGCCCTGTGTTCGGTATCCGGCTCCTTGCCAGGGTAATTTCTTTGATTGCATTTGTTAAGGTTGTGTTGTGAAAAAAGAAAAGAAATAAATGCAGTTTTTAGCTGTGGCGGAAATGTCAAAATTTGGTCGGTCCCTAATTTTATTGTCTGAGTATAATAATGGTTATAATGGCATGGAATTAACAACCAACGTTGATATATGGAGCGCTGTGCCCAATCAACACATTACTGTAACTGGCTGACGTCACAGTATTTAGTGGAACTGTATTGTTCCCCGGAGTTCGTGACACGGAAGGTGCCACTGGGCATCCTCAGATGCTGAGTCTAGGGAAGGCATCGTTTCCCACTCATTGACAGGGTAATCCCCAGGCGCCCATTCTGAAATTCATTAACTAAATAGCCATATTACTTGCATATGGCGTTATAGACTTTCAAATGGGTTATTGAAAGTCATAATTGATTGGGTGTATTCTTCTTCTTCTTCTTCTTCTTCTTCTTCTTCTACAAATTTTGATAAAGAGCACGGCGCATGAATTTGGTCACTATTTTCGGGGTGCACACATGTACGTAATTGAAAGTAATTGAAGTCTTCGGTTTAATTTTGTAAAAACATTTGGAGGGCTAAAAGTGTCAAAGGTCGATCTTTATTAGATACTGACCTTCATACGAGTCGACATGTATTTATTCAAAGCAAATTCCTCTTTTTGACATTCCCCGAAAAAGTGGTGCACATGCTAGTGCTCCCTGCAAATTGTACATGTATGCACAATTGTACATGTATGTATACATGTACATGTACATCAGTGTATATGTACATTAATTGTTTTCGTGTGTAATGTGACAATGTCATACTTTTATTTCCATGTTGCCAACAACTCAATCTATATTGAGTATAACAGTTTAAGAGTACATGACATTATTATCAGTATTAAGCACAGTTAACCGTAAATACATTAAGTGTAAATCACACTTTGACTGAATTTATACATTTTGAATCTTGACAGTATTACCAACATGTAGGGGGGAAATGAAACAATGCTTTTGAATATTCCCTATGACAGACAAAGACTTAGACGTGATAAGAAGATGTAACAGGCATGTAAGACCTGACTAATAAATAATTCATAACAATAATAACATTTGATAATAATCTTAAATCAATTGATAATCGACTGTGATTGGTTTGTTTTGGTTTTGTTTTGTGTACACTGGAGATTTATGTCTGCAGACCCATTTTGTCCGGCCCAGTGTGTCCGCATGCCCATTATGACCGGTCCTTTTTGTTCACAGGTCCATTATGTCCGGCCCATCGGAAGTACATTTCTTTTACAGCCACTATTGATAATTTGTCTTTATTATATTATTCATGTGGATCTATGTACAGTTAAAAACTAACGGTTTCGATCAGTATGCTCTGAATCTGATCGTCTTCAGTGAAATTTTCCGAGAAACATGATAGGTGTTTCCTGCCTTATATCCGCTCCACTCATTGACAAGTTATAAATCATCAGACGCGCATTTTGAACTGAAATTAATTAACGAAATTGCCATATTTCTTGCATATGGCATTATAGACTTTCAAATGGGATATTGAATGTCATAATGTATTGGGTGTATTATACGGAGCTCTGGTACGAAGTGCCATCCGACTTGTTGAGATCCTGAGATATTTTTTCTCAGGATGACGACATCCTAAGATAAATTATCTCAGAATCTCAACAAGTCAGATGGCACTTCAAGAGCTCCGTAGTATTACTTACACGACCTTGACAATGATAATGAATATTAAGAATATGCTCTCATGAGTATTTAATTTGTTTTTCTTTTTTCGGGCGTGATGAGTGATCATACTGTGAAACTTGGCTCGGTGCAAATATCAATAGTGTTATAAATGTTATTATCTTAATTTTCAAAACAAGGCTGCCAAATCCGACTTATATTTTACAAATCCTTAACAAATTTGCTGCCTTCTTATGGTAAACTAACTGTGGGTAATGTTGTATTTTTTATTTTGGTAACATTAAAACATATGGACATTTTGGGGGATACCCTGTAATATGATACATTCAATCATTGACAAAGTAACCTACGTTTGCTAACATGTTCTGCAATATAGTTTTAGTAATCATAAAGGCATTGCAGATTTTGTTTTTCGTACGCACCAAAATTAATTTATTAATAAACACAATTAATACAAATTAAAACAATCAAATAAACCATTCTACAAAATTATTTCTTTCTGAGAGCTATTAAAAGTAAAAAGGTATTTGCGGCCTAGTATATGTTGCGCATTTTGATCTGAAATTCATGAACTAAATTGCCATATTTCTTGCATATAAAATTGGTTATTGGATGTCATAAATTAGTGGGTGTATTACTTACACGAACATGAAAATGATAATGACTATTCAGAATATGCTCTCAGCTACCAAATCCGACTGATATTTTACAGAACCCAGACAAATAATTTGCTACCATATTATGTTAAAATAATAGTGGATAATGTTGAATTTTTTTATTTTTTTATTTTTTTATATTTTATTTTATTTTATTTTTTTTTATTTGGTAACATTAAAACATATGGGCATTATTGACAAAGTAACCTACGTTTTATGCGATATCATTTTATTGTAGGTTTGTTAACATGTTCTGCAATATAATTTTAGTAATCATAAAGGCATTGCAGGTTTTGTTTTTCGTCTGCAAACTTATTCATCAATAAATACAATTAATGCAAACAATCAAATAAAACATTCTACAACATTCTTTCTTTCTGAAAGACATTTAACAAAGAAGTTGTTTTCATAAATTATGTTCAACTTGAATTTCAATCAAAATTGATTTTAAAAAATTAGAATGTGTTGATAAATCATTTCTCGTACGGTAGTAGGTATAAAGACAGCACCTTGTTTAGATGAACGATATTTGAGTTCCATTTTATAGCCAGGTACAGATAACATCGACTCGGGATTTGTAGTATGCTCCAGTTAAGTTATTATTAAGTTCAATTCCAGTTAAACCTGTGACGTGGATTTTATGATAAATTTGACTTAGATCGAGAAAGTGCGATTTCAGTAGGTCGTTGAAGGGAAGAGGAAACGGCATTGAAGGTCTCTCAGCATTTTATGATCAAATCTATAAAAGATGAAGACGGGGAAAATGTCAATCTTCTCTCGCCTTTACTGATATAACATCTAATGTAATTCTAATTAAGACTATCAAAGACTATGGCGATAATAAATTGTAATTGTATTATTAATTTATTTATTTACTTCAGAATTTGTTTACACACAATGTGTTCTTTTGGACACTTAGGTCAAGTTGGGGCCCCTTGTTGACTTCAACAGTTATTATATAATTATTATGTGACCTTTGACTGCTACGTTTTGAGTGCCACCAGTCCAACAAGTCCATAGGTAACTTAATTGAAAGGCCTAATTTTAACTTGCCTAATTGGGATCCATATGATCTATCTGTTTATGCAAAGTGCAATTTGCCACATTAATGTTTTTTCGGATTCCCATGTAAGGAATCTGTGGCTGGTTTTATTATCAGTAATTGCAATAGTTTATTTCTTAACTATTTGTCAGTGTTGCATAATTAGACAAAATACTTTGAGGAAAAAAAGGGATTTTGGCATACATGTATTGTAATAGCAAAAGCATTTAAATACAGGCTATCGTCAACTGTGAGACTTGTGAGCTTAATGCTTTATGTTTGGAGTTGGTTACAGGTTGTTTCAAAAATAAAAGAACTTGTTGCTAGAATTATAATAGTTAAGTGTGTTTATTAAAAACGTGTTTATCCATTTCCAATAGAATTATTTGGTGAGATCCTGAATTAACCATTAGTTGGTTAAATGTTTACTATTTATTGGGTATTAAAACAAAATTTAACTAACGTGTGGTTAAGATTTTAAAAACGGTTAGTGGAAACGATTTGCCCAACCATTTTTATATAACCAACGAATGGTTAAACTTTGCCCAACTCTTGCCCAATTAATGCCCAACTTGTATGACCCTGAATTAACCATTAGTTGGTTAAATGATTACTGGTTATTGGGTAAAATAAAACAGAATTCAACCAACAGATGGTTAAGATTTAAATGACAGTTAGTGGAAATGAATTGTCCAACCATTTGTATATAACCAACTAATTGTTAAACTTTGCCCAACCCTTTCCCAAATAATACCCAACTTTTATGACACAACAGGTTGGGTAAAGTACAGTTAACCAGTAATTGGCTAAACTTTTTGACCAACCACTTGTTAAAAGCTAATCAACCCTGGTTGGTTAGCAGTTTGCCCAACTGTTGGGCTGTTCACCTGGTAATACGAGGTTGGTTAAAAAAAATTCCAAATATTGGTTAACATTTTTAACCAACGTTCTGAGAGTGTATTAGTTTCTGAATCCAATATTATTAAGTACGTCGGCCCTGATCAATGGCAGACATTTTCGTCGTAGAGACTAAGTCTTCCTGAAGGTGTATTATAGGGGATAGTTAAAAAAAAATACTGGCAAGCACCCATTTCAGAAAATTAGGACCACTTTTTAGTATCTGAAATAGTCAAAAATAGAAGTCAAGGACCACAAGTTATGACATTGTTGGACCATTTTGTTTTTCAGATTGTTTTTATTTATTTATTTATTTATTATTTGTTATTTATTTATTTTTGTTATTTTTTTTTTTTAAATAATAATAAACCCAATTGATATCCTCTTATACTATAACACATTTAAATTGCAATCAAAAACTACCAACGTACTCGTAGCTTGATTCGATAGTGCGCTGGTATACTGTCTAAGTGTCCCTTCAGACCACCGGGGTCTGGGTTCGATTACCGTCTGCGCCCCCTTTAGGAATTTGGCTTTTCGCCGGAACTGTGATCCGGTAATGTTTGGGAAGCTGCCTTCAAATGCTTGGGAAGCTGCCTTGTTTTCCTCGCTAGGAAAAATCTGGACAGTGAAGGAACGCAAAGACCAGAGAAGGATCCTAATGGAAGCCGGTAAAGGGGCACTATATGACTTTAAAGCGCCGACAGTGATCAAGTCCAATAAATCGCGGCTCCTGAATGCTTGGTTTTCGCCGAGTAAAAATATTTTATTGTTTTATATAAATATATTTATTTTGTTTTTTATTTATATATATATAGCCTAAGGCCTATAATTATTTTTGCTGAATGGTATACCGTTCTCGAGAAAGTGTCAGACTTGATTCAGTATAATGAAATAATTAATTACAAAAAATATCCATTTATTTTGATAAATATTAGCCAATAAAGAACTTCTCCAATAGCTGTCAGTGACACCGATATCTAACGATAAACATCTTGCAGGGGCGCCCTCATGCATACAGAGTATACTTTACTTAAAACACTTTACTTTAAAAACACAGACTTAATTCTCATGGGACTTACACCCTACAACCCCGCAACATCGCCACATTTATGCGGGTTATTTATTCATCCATCGGAAGTTATAAATTTATATATTTGCATCATACTCATCAATTTTTATTGAGAAAGTGTTAAATCATCGAGTAAAGGGGTCATTTCTCGATAGCATATCACATGTAGGCCTATCTAATGTATCGTACATGTATGTTTACACCTATGATTTTTTTTTTTTTTGATTTTTTTTTTTTACTGTTCTACGTAGAGTAGTATTGAGTGTAATTCTAGTGGGTTTTCATTGTTAGGTTAAATTATGGTTCTCATACTTCAATAGGTTTATATTAAAATCTCAAAGTAAATAACAATTTCTCAAAGTAAATATATCTCAAAGTAAATAACGATTTTCATTTTCATTAGATATTTGTACGAGATGAGTTTCGAAATAATTTATAAAATCAGTCATGTTAAGGCCGGGTGATTTAAAAATTAAACCAACAATAATATTTTTTCATAAATTATGTTCAACTTGAATTTCAATCAAATTTGATTTAAAGAAATCAGAATGTGTTGATAAATCATTTCTCGTACGGTAGTAGGTATAAAGACAACACCTTTTTTAGATGAACGATATTTGAGTTCCATTTTATAGCCAGGTAAAGATAACATCGAATCAGGTTTTGTATTATGCTCCAGTTAAGTTATTATTAAGTTCAATTCCAGTTAAACCTGTGACGTGGATTTTATGATAAATTTGACTTAGAGAAAGTGCGATTTTTAGTAGGTCATTGAAGGGAAGAGGAAACGGCATTTGAAGGTTTCTCAGTATTTTATGATCAAATCTATAAAAGATGAAGACGGGGAAAATGTCAATCTTCTCTCGCCTTTACTGATATAACAGAGACTGAGTTGACAAAACATTACTAATTAAAAATAAAACCATTATAGGAATAAACAGTATCATCATTAATATTCCAATGTATAGTAAATCTTAATTTTATGTTATGTACAGATAAGGAAAAGATAAATAAACTAAATTAAAATGGCGACACCCGCCTTGGACTGCCACCCGAAACCGCAGCTCTTTCCGTGAATAAAATACAATGTATTATAAACTAAAAACAACTCGGCAAATCTTCAGTGCTTAGATATTATTTGCAGTCGGCAAACCCATAGCTTTAGGTTTGCTGACTGAAATGTTATTCTGGACCAACCCTTGTTGTAGTACCGTACCTCTAATACTATTAAATTCATTTGTCGACTGCTGAAGCTCTAAATGCTGACTGAGAAACATTATTGGGGATGCCCCCCCTCCCCCTAGTTCCCCACATTCGCACAACCCTGCTGCTCGAAGGTATTGTGATGATTTTGTCACAAAATTTTAATTGGCCTATGTAGCCTTGAGTCTTTTTGTTTGTAACCAGTGCAGTTAATGATTCTCTAAAACTAAATCCAAAATATTCCAAAAAATCGTAAATAATCTCCAAAACAGATCCAAAATGTCCCAAAAAAGTTCCCTTATTTTTCCCAAATTTTCAAAAGAAATTCCAAATAAAATAATGATAAAAGAAAATTTTCACAATTTTCGTTTTTTCTCCCTGCCATTAATTATTCCAGTCATTTTAGTTTTCATCAAAATATTGATTATTTCCTTTTCGAAAGAAAACAAAAACTTATCATGACGAGACCCACCATTATTCCACAAAGTTGGACTGACGTACACACATGTAAAACTGGAATTGTTCACACTTTCTGGTCGTTAATTATTTTGTAAATACAGCATGATCGAATACTGATCATCTGTGCACCTGGTCAATCACGTATACTTCACTCAACTATGAATTAATAAAGGAAGGACTTGAGGAAGTTTTGCTACCCTCTTGGGCATCGCCGCGGCGCCCTCAAGTGGCACACGATAAAAATGTAGAGTAGTATTTTCTTCGGTATGTTGCATCGAGAAAACTACGTGTGTTACAATTATACGGTAAGCATTCACCGATGAAATCTGCGAACTACCGAGCAAAGTGTAATATTGTCAGTGCAATATGTTATGAAAATAAAAATGTGAGTAGGTCCTATAATCACAATTGTTTTGGTGGGTAGAATGTCGTATTCAATTGCCATTTTTTCTTATTCCTCCAGTCCATGCATGATCATGATGATACCAAGGCAATAGGCCTAAATTGTAATCTTATCTACCCAGTAAGGCCAAGGGAGGACATAATTATGGCCTTTATGGGTGATGATGATGGACATAGGCTACTTCAAATTATTCCAGGATATTTATTTTATGAAAAATCAGGCATTTGTGGTATACGATGACTTCCTCAGTCATGTCAGTCTGACCTTGTCAAGTCCCACGTTAGTGACCAACACGGTCATTATACATGCGCAGTGGCAATGTATACATGTAGTACTAGTACTTAGTAGGCCCATGGAGCCCTAGGCATTTAATTTGTATGCTGCAAGTAGAGTTTCAAACTATAGCTTATACTTCGGTTAAACTTAAGGGCATGACTTAAGCATTCAGGAACTTTTTTCTTTTTTAAATCGGCCACCTACATGTAGGCCTACTTGTTAAGTTATAAGAGTTTGAATGATGAAAAATATCACGAAAATTTGACCAAATGTTAAGGGTAATTTTTTTGTTTTTTCTTTATAAACAAAATGGCACCAGGAATTAGCCACAATTACAATATTTTCTACCATATCTCTGTCGTGGTTTATTCGAATTCTTTCATTTTCGGCACACTCATAGTTAACACATTGTATTTATCATTTAAAAAGTTTTAACCGTAATTTGCATAATTAATTAATAAATTGGCAAATATGACATCTTTTTAATGGTTTTTAAATAGTTGTAAGTGTTACTTAAATGATTTTGTAATGTCATATCACCCCTAGACCATTCATAAAGATATTTTTGTTTTCAGTTCTAAAGATTTATGATGCCATTCTAATTTGCATAATTAATGAGTTAAATTATCAAGGATTTTGAAGCATTATCTGTGCTTATATGGTTATATTATTTTTGCACTGGCAATGAAACAATAATACGACCAATTGTCCAGGATTCAATATTTCCTAGCACAATCATTTGAATTTTCATAATTAATTAGATTACACTTATTTGCATATTAATTACAGGCATACCTCATTACAGTTCTTGAGATATTTGTTTCCTAAATTTGAAAGAACTGCATAGTACACTTGGAAAATGTTATTATTACATGTACATGTTAATATTTTAATTTAACCAAGCATAAATAGTGTAGATTAAGGGTCTGTCTTAATTACTTCATTAATTAAACAAGTTAATTAAATTCACGTACAGACATTGAAAGATTCAGTTAAACAGAAAAGATCAATATGAGAAAATCATGAACAAAATGAAATAGCTCAGTGTTCTACTTTGTTGAGGATTCATTATTTTTATGATTATAGACCTTTATAATGTTGCAGCCATATTTATGCTGTCTTACCATTCAATGCAATGTTACGAAACCGAGGCTGGAAGGAAATATAGCGAGGTCCCTGTTAATTAGTACAATCACTGCTGTCACTGGGTGAACAGTGTATATATGACAAAGATGTCAGCAGTGTGATAAAGGTCTACTGAGTCCTTAAACTATTTTATGAGTAAATTAAAGGTCGTCTATTAATATAACTTTAATAAACAATGTGTAACTCGACTTTACCTACAATTTCTTAGAGCACAAACAGTGTTTATTCAAACTAAAAATTGTGACTGATCCTTGAAAATGGTATTGAGAACTCTTGTGCTTCTGTGAAGTTTATGTACAGTCTCAATTGATTTGCATTTGAAATGTTCTCTTTTGATTAAGACCTATTTTGTTTAGATTAAGTCACAATTTTTGCTCAAATAAACTCCTCAAAAATCCAATTTATCCGCTATAATTAGGTCCTTTTTCTTGAGGTAACCTCACAAAATGGGGTTGTACAATATAATTTTATTTTAATTTAAACAATTAAAAAAACACTAAAATTATGCACCAAACTCCTAAAAACATGAAATTAAATAATAAACTGAAAAGGTAATCAATAAACAATCATCTTTAAATCCCTCATAAAGATCTGAAAGTAAAAACTATGAAACCTACCAAAAAGTAAAACTAATATTCATATTTAAAAGCATGGTAAGGTTTTCACGAAATAGATTCACAGAAAGTTTTTTGTCCGATCATTTTCAGAGCACCACCTTGAGTTATGGAGCGCATTTAAACCAAATTAAAATACTTGAAATATATAAATACCCATCAGAATGCTTGTTTCTGTCATTTAAAAAGATTTACATGTACAAATTTTGTACAAGAATCGCTTTTGAATGTTAAAATCAAGGAATTTAGATTAAAATATACACAACATGGTTTGCCAGCTTTGGAATCGATGCGTGTGCCACGTATTACATATCAACTTACATGTCCAAACAGTCAAACTAAGGCTGAATTTTGTTGTGAATAAATTGTAATTTTAATATTTTTGTTTAAATAGGTTTTTGGAAATGATCAAAAACCTGGAGCCCCTTGCCTCCGTTACATTGTTGCCATAGACACCAAGGAAAAAATAACAACTGAAAATTATTCATTTCCAGCATTACAATGGCCGCTGTGAATCATGACATCGACAAATCACTACCTGTCAGAAGGAGATGGATCACGGCAAAACGGTCTGCGTCAGAAGGAGATGATGTCGCAGACAGCTTCTTGGCAGACTGTCACGTGACCTCCGAGACATATCCCTACTTGCCGAGGGGGTATCGTACCATGGAGGA
Organism: Zoroaster sp. YZ-2022; assembly: GCA_029582265.1. NCBI lineage: Eukaryota > Metazoa > Echinodermata > Asteroidea > Forcipulatida > Zoroasteridae > Zoroaster > Zoroaster sp. YZ-2022. The sequence goes on along the minus strand of CM055816.1, from coordinate 98,915,165 downwards.
ACGCCATCCGCAACTTATGATGGAGCTGAATCACCATGGAGACGCTGATGTCATATGTCTCCAGGAGGTAGATACCATTTTGCACAATATATAATCTGTAACATGACCTTGACTTTATAAACCTTATCACGGTAAATATGCACGTCATGTTTATATTTAGAACACGCATTGCCATCTGCGACTCGAAGATTGAACTGTATGTGGAGTTTGAGCGCTGCGTCGCAGGTGGCAACGCCTGTTCTAAATTTTGCCCTGTGAAAAACATGGCGCATTTTACTGTGAAAGTGTCTATTCTGGAGCAAACGAGCATTGAGAAATATCACGGATGACCAATATTTATACAATATATTCATAAATGCCCAAGACAGTTTAGACAATCTGATTGGACAAAACGTTATCACGTGGGCGTGTATTAACGGATGATGAAGACATGGCTTATCAAATTCAGAGCAGCGCATATTTGCCAGCTGTTCACCAGTCAGAGTGATGAAGATTGGTATCACGCGCCTGACTCATGTACTTTGGAAGTGTTTCATGTGTCCCCCAAAACGTGAATTTACCCATTTCTATTTGGCTTTATTCAACAAATATTACAATTTTATTTTTTACATTTTGAAAACGAAATAGATACATGTACGGGCATTTATGAATGGGAATAAAAGTTTGCTCTTTACTGCATGTAGATTAATGTCTTGTTTTGTGCATAGTTACGGGTGATAAGGACCGAGCTGATGGCAATAAAAAACTACCTTTTTTTTTTCAAAATGAAGTCAATACGGCTTGGTCCTTATCATCTGTGACCAAGCCTAAACCGGTTATTAACCCTAACCGTCCCAAATGCTCCAAAATCCTCTTTGCTAAAGTGAAGGATTTTGAAGGATTGAGGTTACATGCTACATGCTCTTTGCTAAAGTGAAGGATTTTGGAGGATTGAGGTTATTTTTTTTTAGACATACATGTACTTGCCTTTCCATAGTACATGTACATCCATGTTTGTTGTAGTGATTGCAAGGTCAGTGCTTGGGTCAGTGGACACTGTTTATTGCTCCATGCATGCAGGGAGGGTCCCTGGCCATGTACATATATCACAGATTAGAAAGACATGTGTGCATATATACATACGTCATGTGCTTGCTTTACTACTGAAGGATTTTGGAGGATTCAGGTTATGTGTAAGCAAATGGGCCTAGTGAGTTAGGAAGGATTCAGGTTATGTGTAAGCAAATAGGCCTAGGGAGTTAGGAAGGATTCAGGTTATGTGTCAAACAAATGGGCCTAGGGAGTTAGGAAGGATTCAGGTTATGTGTAAGCAAATGGGCCTAGGGAGTTAGGAAGGATTCAGGTTATGTGTAAGCAAATGGGCCTAGGGAGTTAGGGTTAACCTTCAGTAAAGACTGCGTGACAAACTGTTCCCTCAATAACATTCTGCAAAACAATTTTTTTCTTATTTTATTGGCACTGGCCTTTGTACAAATATTTCTGGTCTAGTGAAATTCTTGAGTTTATACTATAGTCTTGTTGTCTAATGGAATTGTTTCTGAAATTCAAGCCCTGGTCCATCAAGAGTCCCGCTGAAAATCATGACACCTCTAAATTCCTCTGCCATCCCCCAATCCCCATCCCCCCCCCCCCCCCCCCCCAAAAAAAAAACCAAAACAAAACAAAACAAAAAAACAAAAACAAAAAACAGAACTACCCTAGTTTCACTGTTGATTTACAGACATTTCACCAATAGTGTACAATGTACATGTACATGTATACTGGCTTTAACAAGCCTTGTACTACTGTAGTCTTTTGGTTTTGTTTGTGAAATTTAAAAAAAAATAAAATTGTTTCTTTCTTCCAAGGTAAATAGTAAATACTTCAAGGAGACACTAGCCCCAGCATTGTCAGATCTTGGCTACGATGGTGTACAGTGCAATAAAGCCCTTGGCATTGACGAGGGTTCGGCCACATTCTACAGAAAGAGCCGATTTGAGGTTGAGACCCAGAAAGTGGTTTATTTTAAAGACCAGATTCAAGAGGTATGAGTTCCTCCACCTTTTATAAGATAAGATTGCATTTATTGTCCATAATAAAAACATAGAAATTCAACTGCCACTGGCAGTACAGGTAAGGAGGAGGGCCAAAGTCATGGTACAGCCAAACCTTTGAGAAGCTCGGCCAGGCCCAGGCTTTGCCAAGGTTTATGGGCCTTTTATAATCCCCTAGCTGAGCACAAGAGACCCTTAAGACCCTTTACTAATGTCAAACAGCCCTTATTGTTAACACAGACTTGACTTACACCTTGGCTGCCGTTTGTTTAATAAAAAAAAAAAACACTGAACCAGGGTATACTCGGTGCTTTTCGATTGTATGTGAACAAAATCCATCGGGTGGGATTCAAACCCACAGGCTCCTGCTTACGAGTACAGACATCTCAATTATGATTTTATTTATGTATTTTTTCATGTGTACAAGTGCAGAGAAGTGCGAGTGCGTACAAGGGAGAGTATTCCAACTATATGGTTGTACTTTTTCAAATATACGAGCAGGCCTACAGAAAATTATCCTTGAGTGCAAGAACGAGAATGAGTACTTCAACATGATGTTGGCAAATAGAAGGGGAGGGAGAGGGGTAGGGGATATACAGTGTAAATATCCCCCACCAAGCAAATGGGCCTAGGCAGTTAGGAAGGATTCAGGTTATGTGTAAGCACGTGGGCCTAGAGAGTTAGGGAGGATTCAGGTTATGTGTAAGCAAATGGGCCTAGGGAGTTAGGAAGGATTCAGGTTATGTGTAAGCAAATAGGCCTAGGGAGTTAGGAAGGATTCGGGTTATGTGTAAGCAAATGGGCCTAGGGAGTTAGGAAGGATTCAGGCTATGTGTAAGCAAATAGGCCTAGGGAGTTAGGAAGGATTCAGGTTATGTGTAAGCAAATGGGCCTAGGGAGTTAGGAAGGATTCAGGTTATGTGTAAGCAAATGGGCCTAGGGAGTTAGGAAGGATTCAGGTTATGTGTAAGCAAATGGGCTTAGGGAGTTAGGAAGGATTCAGGCTATGTGTAAGCAAATATAGGCCTAGGGAGTTAGGAAGGATTCAGGTTATGTGTAAGCAAATGGGCCTAGGGAGTTAGGAAGGATTCAGGTCATGTGTAAGCAAATGGGCCTAGGGAGTTAGAAAGGATTCAGGCTATGTGTAAGCAAATGGGCCTAGGGAGTTAGGGAGGGTTCAGGTTATGTGTAAGCAAATGGGCCTAGGGAGTTAGGAAGGATTCAGGTTATGTGTAAGCAAATGGGCCTAGGGAGTTAGGGAGGATTCAGGTTATGTGTAAGCAAATGGGCCTAGGGAGTTAGGAAGGATTCAGGTTATGTGTAAGCAAATGGGCCTAGGGAGTTAGGAAGGATTCAGGTTATGTGTAAGCAAATGGGCCTAGGGAGTTAGGAAGGATTCAGGTTATGTGTAAGCAAATGGGCCTAGGGAGTTAGGAAGGATTCAGGTTATGTGTAAGCAAATGGGCCTAGGGAGTTAGGAAGGATTCAGGTTATGTGTAAGCAAATGGGCCTAGGGAGTTAGGAAGGATTCAGGTTATGTGTAAGCAAATGGACCTAGGGAGTTAGGAAGGATTCAGGTTATGTGTAAGCAAATGGGCCTAGGGAGTTAGGGAGGATTCAGGTTATGTGTAAGCAAATGGGCCTAGGGAGTTAATTAGGAAGGATTCAGGTTATGTGTAAGCAAATGGGCCTAGGGAGTTAAGGTTAACCTGCAGTAAAGACTGTGTGACAAACTGTTCCCTCAAATTATTCTGCAAAACAATTTTATTCTTATTTTGGCACTGGCCGTTGTACAAATATTTCTGGTCTAAGTGAAAGTCTTGAGTTTATACTAGTCTTGTTGTCTAATGGAATTGTTTCTGAAATTCAAGGCCCTGGTCCATCAAGAGTCCCCCTGAAAGTCATGACACCTCTAAATTCCTCTGCCATCCCCCAATCCCCCTCACCCCACCCCCCCCCCCCCAAAAAAAACCCAGAACTACCCTACTTCCATTGTTGATTTACAGACATTTCACCAATAGTGTACAATGTACATGTATACTGGCTTTAACAGCCTTGTACTACTGTAGTCTTTTGGTTTTGTTTGTGAAATTTTTTTAAAAACAAAATTGTTTCTTTCTTCCAAGGTAAATAGTAAATACTTCAAGGAGACACTAGCCCCAGCATTGTCAGATCTTGGCTACGATGGTGTACAGTGCAATAAAGCCCTTGGCATTGACGAGGGTTCGGCCACATTCTACAGAAAGAGCCGATTTGAGGTTGAGACCCAGAAAGTGGTTTATTTTAAAGACCAGATTCAAGAGGTATGAGTTCCTCTACCTTTTATAAGATAAGATTGCATTTATTGTCCATAATAAAAACATAGAAATTCAACTGCCACTGGCAGTACAGGTAAGGAGGAGGGCCAAAGTCATGGTACAGCCAAACCTTTGAGAAGCCCGGCCAGGCCCAGGGATTGCCCCGGTTTATGGGCCTTTTATAATCCCCTAGCTGAGCACAAGAGACCCTTAAGACCCTTTACTAATGTCAAATAGCTCTTATTGTTAACACAGACTTGACTTACACCTTGGCTGCCTTTTGTTTCCAACTACAGCCATTATAATGAGCTGGGCTAGGCCCTCCAGAAGCCTAGTTGATGTTGATTGGCAGGTACTGTATTGTTACAGGATTAGGACTCACAAAAGACAGATTAGGAGGCCTGGTAGCCTGGGCCTGGCCGGGCTTCTCAAAAGCTTGGCTGTACCACGATTTTGGCCCTCGTGCCAACCAATGACAATAATACACAGCGTAAAATACATCAACCATCCAGTAAAATACCGTTACAACAACAAACTGACTAATCAGTGGCAAAACGTGACAGCAGATCTTTGGCACAATGTATCCAATGAAATCCTTGTAATGGTATGGCTGGAATGGTATGATACATGTAGGATGAAGACAGGGGACTAGTCTATGTTTGCTGATGCAATCCTTGTAATGGTATGGCCGGAATGTTATGATAGGATGAAGACAGGGGACTAGTCTATGTTTGCTGATGCAATCCTTGTAATGGTATGGCAGGAATGTTATGATAGGATGAAGACAGGGGACTAGTCTATGTTTGCTGATGCAATCCTTGTAATGGTATGGCAGGAATGTTATGATAGGATGAAGACAGGGGACTAGTCTATGTTTGCTGATGCAATCCTTGTAATGGTATGGCCGGAATGGTATGATAGGATGAAGACAGGGGACTAGTCTATGTTTGCTGATGCAATCCTTGTAATGGTATGGCCGGAATGGTATGATAGGATGAAGACAGGGGACTAGTCTATGTTTGCTGATGCAATCCTTGTAATGGTATGGCCGGAATGGTATGATAGGATGAAGACAGGGGACTAGTCTATGTTTGCTGATGCAATCCTTGTAATGGTATGGCGGAATGGTATGATAGGATGAAGACAGGGACTAGTCTATGTTTGCTGATGCAATCCTTGTAATGAGTATGGCGGAATGGTATGATAGGATGAAGACAGGGGACTAGTCTATGTTTGCTGATGCAATCCTTGTAATGGTATGGCCGGAATGGTATGATAGGATGAAGACAGGGGACTAGTCTATGTTTGCTGATGCAATCACTTGTAATGGTATGGCGGAATGGTATGATAGGATGAAGACAGGGGACTAGTCTATGTTTGCTGATGCAATCCTTGTAATGGTATGGCCGGAATGGTATGATAGGATGAAGACAGGGGACTAGTCTATGTTTGCTGATGCAATCCTTGTAATGGTATGGCCGGAATGGTATGATAGGATGAAGACAGGGGACTAGTCTATGTTTGCTGATGCAATCCTTGTAATGGTATGGCCGGAATGGTATGATAGGATGAAGACAGGGGACTATAGTCTATGTTTGCTGATGCAATCCTTGTAATGGTATGGCCGGAATGGTATGATAGGATGAAGACAGGGGACTAGTCTATGTTTGCTGATGCAATCCTTGTAATGGTATGGCCGGAATGGTATGATAGGATGAAGACAGGGGACTAGTCTATGTTTGCTGATGCAATCCTTGTAATGGTATGGCGGAATGGTATGATAGGATGAAGACAGGGACTAGTCTATGTTTGCTGATGCAATCCTTGTAATGGTATGGCCGGAATGGTATGATAGGATGAAGACAGGGGACTAGTCTATGTTTGCTGATGCAATCCTTGTAATGGTATGGCCGGAATGGTATGATAGGATGAAGACAGGGGACTATAGTCTATGTTTGCTGATGCAATCCTTGTAATGGTATGGCCGGAATGGTATGATAGGATGAAGACAGGGGACTAGTCTATGTTTGCTGATGCAATCCTTGTAATGGTATGGCTGGAATGGTATGATAGGATGAAGACAGGGGACTAGTCTATGTTTGCTGATGCAATCCTTGTAATGTTCTGGCCGGAATGGTATGATAGGATGAAGACAGGGGACTAGTCTATGTTTGCTGATGCAATCCTTGTAATGGTATGGCCGGAATGGTATGATAGGATGAAGACAGGGGACTAGTCTATGTTTGCTGATGCAATCCTTGTAATGGTATGGCAGGAATGGTATGATAGGATGAAGACAGGGGACTAGTCTATGTTTGCTGATGCAATCCTTGTAATGGTATGGCCGGAATGGTATGATAGGATGAAGACAGGGGACTAGTCTATGTTTGCTGATGCAATCCTTGTAATGGTTTTGCGGTAATGGTATGATAGGATGAAGACAGGGGACTAGTCTATGTTTGCTGATGCAATCCTTGTAATGGTATGGCCGGAATGGTATGATAGGATGAAGACAGGGGACTAGTCTATGTTTGCTGATGCAATCCTTGTAATGGTATGGCGGAATGGTATGATAGGATGAAGACAGGGACTAGTCTATGTTTGCTGATGCAATCCTTGTAATGGTATGGCCGGAATGGTATGATAGGATGAAGACAGGGGACTAGTCTATGTTTGCTGATGCAATCCTTGTAATGGTATGGCCGGAATGGTATGATAGGATGAAGACAGGGGACTATAGTCTATGTTTGCTGATGCAATCCTTGTAATGGTATGGCCGGAATGGTATGATAGGATGAAGACAGGGGACTAGTCTATGTTTGCTGATGCAATCCTTGTAATGGTATGGCCGGAATGGTATGATAGGATGAAGACAGGGGACTAGTCTATGTTTGCTGATGCAATCCTTGTAATGGTATGGCCGGAATGGTATGATAGGATGAAGACAGGGGACTAGTCTATGTTAGATCATGCAATCCTTGTAATGGTATGGCCGGAATGGTATGATAGGATGAAGACAGGGGACTAGTCTATGTTTGCTGATGCAATCCTTGTAATGGTATGGCCGGAATGGTATGATAGGATGAAGACAGGGGACTAGTCTATGTTTGCTGATGCAATCCTTGTAATGGTATGGCAGGAATGTTATGATAGGATGAAGACAGGGGACTATAGTCTATGTTTGCTGATGTAATCCTTGTAATGGTATGGCCGGAATGGTATGATAGGATGAAGACAGGGGACTAGTCTATGTTTGCTGATGCAATCCTTGTAATGGTATGGCCGGAATGGTATGATAGGATGAAGACAGGGGACTATAGTCTATGTTTGCTGATGCAATCCTTGTAATGGTATGGCCGGAATGGTATGATAGGATGAAGACAGGGGACTAGTCTATGTTTGCTGATGCAATCCTTGTAATGGTATGGCTGGAATGGTATGATAGGATGAAGACAGGGGACTAGTCTATGTTTGCTGATGCAATCCTTGTAATGGTATGGCCGGAATGGTATGATAGGATGAAGACAGGGACTAGTCTATGTTTGCTGATGCAATCCTTGTAATGGTATGGCGGAATGGTATGATAGGATGAAGACAGGGGACTAGTCTATGTTTGCTGATGCAATCCTTGTAATGGTATGGCTGGAATGGTATGATAGGATGAAGACAGGGGACTAGTCTATGTTTGCTGATGCAATCCTTGTAATGGTATGGCCGGAATGGTATGATAGGATGAAGACAGGGGACTAGTCTATGTTTGCTGATGCAATCCTTGTAATGGTATGGCCGGAATGGTATGATAGGATGAAGACAGGGGACTAGTCTATGTTTGCTGATGCAATCCTTGTAATGGTATGGCCGGAATGGTATGATAGGATGAAGACAGCTTAGCCAACTTTAGTGCCGTTTTGGTGCCAAGTTGGTGCAGTTTTAGTGTAGGCATTTGAAAAAAATTGGTGTACCCCAAAACTACACCAGAGCTGTGTTATTGGTGCACTTTTGGTGTACCCTCGAAACACCAACCTAAAATTTGTACTGGTTGGTGCAGTTTTGGTGTAGTCCCAATTATTTAAATTAGTACTAAAGAGCACCAGTGGTGCATTTTGGTGCTGAAAAATTTGGTGTAGTATTGGTGCATATGGTTTTGGTGTAGTTTTGGTGTACATGTAGTCCCAACAGTGCACGAGTGGTGATATTGGTGTAGCATTGGTGCATATGGTTTTGGTGTTGTCCAAATTATTTAAACTAGTACATGCACCAAAGCATTGGTCTAGCTGTTTTATTTTATACTTCACATTGGAAAACTACCAAAATGAGTGCAGACTTCGTGTATATACATGTAAAAATAACTGCAGTATACCCTTACAGAAATATCATGGTGCTTGATTGCTGGCTTCCAAAAATGCAAATTAGTTCAAGCTTGCAGCAAGCTTGCGGACAAGATTGCAGCAAGTTTGCGGACAAGCTTCACGGCAAGCTTGCAGACAACATTGCAGCAAGCCTGTGAGCTTGCAGGGGTTCCAAAAATGAAAATTAGGGCAAGCTTGCTGCAGACAAGATTTTAAGCTTTCTGCAATCTTGCAAGCTTGCATGAATATGCAAACTAAAACTACAGACACCTTGCAGTTTAATGGAGCTTGCAGATATTTCTATTTGCCAAGATCTAAATATTAAGCTTGCACATAATATGCAAGCTGACATACATGTATGTCGATCTACAAACTTGTAGGTTAGTAAAATAAAACCAGTAGCTATACATATCTGACATATTTGGTGGATAATAATTTAGCTTGTATGTAGGCTAAGGGATACATTTTGATTGTGACCATGCAGAGAATCATTTTATTGTAAATCAAATATGAATTCATCGTTTGATTTTTGGCTAAATATTATCTTTACATATGTGCAATAACATTTTGAAATAATAACAATAACAGTATAGCCAAAAGATAATAATACAACCATTTAAGAATGAACAATCAAAATTTAAATGTTCATGTTATGTCAGTATATTTGTGCAACAGCATATGAAGTATATAATCTCTTTTTGGAAAATGTTGAAATGCTGTAGCTTCATCAGGGAGATAGAGGCTGGTTGTCATCCAATCTTTGATCACAGTAGCAGCATCAGTGATATATGGTTTATAAAGTAGAACAACTTAGTCTGTGTATTCAAAGAAAGGAGACAAATATTAGAAAAGCCAGATATTTCTCCTTCCACCAATTTAAATTTGAAATGTGGCTACATGCAGGTACATGCATGCTCTTTCCATGATGTAAATCACCCCCAAATTATTAGATTTTCGAAAAGGAACCTCCTGATGAGTTCTTAAATATAATGATAATGGATATGTACATGTAACTTCTTGTATCTATCCATCATGTGGATGTAACTGCAATATTTTCTAGAGGCAATATATGAGAGCCATGCAGTATTTACACATGCTTTTCAATCATCATTCAGTTAATTATTCCTGAATTACCATATGATTACACCATGTAGTTGTTAATGAAATCATTACAATACAACATGAATAGCAAAAATAATGAACACCATTTCAAAACTAAAAATGTTTGCACTCATTTGCAAAATTCAATAGGTTTACAGATCAATTCAAGACTGCATTTAGCATTTCTGTATTTGCAGCACTCAATAGCCCATAGTGTACAATGAACATTCACATGAAGTAAAATCATTCATACAGTTGATCATAAGACTGAAAAAGTACAATCATCTTACCATCATTAATCCCATCCTGCATCACAAAACTTGCTTGAAATTTCACTGCTTCCATTGAAAAACTGCTGTATACTGTAGATCTGTTTCTCCAGTTTGAATTTAGAGCACACACTGCAGAGGCATATACATAGCTTGACCATAAGGTCCAATGATTGGCCAGACAGCTATGGCCACACAGTGTGAAGTTACACACTACCCCATACAGTGATAGTATTACATAATCAATGCAAATTATGTGCACTGCACTATAGGTATCAATTACAGCTTGCTTGCCTGTAGTCCATGTAATTCCAATAAGTGGGTTACACACAAATAAACAACTTACTTAATGTATTTGGGTATGAGGAAAGTCATCATGTAGTTGTACATGTATAGTATGTATTAATGTACACCTGTACATTTGATAAATATATGCTGCCTCCACAAATATACTCATCAGATCACAGCTAGGTTAGTAAAATGATTGACCATCAGGTTGTTTATTTATTCTCCATGTATAGGCTAGAGAATGATGAAATGATGAAAAAACACTTAGTTGGTTCAAAATCACTTTGGTAGCAATTACAAATATGGTTCATTTCAAACTTGTGTATACTTTAGGCATGAACAATATATGATTCTGCTATACATTAAAGGAGGCAGAATAGAAGGTATATAGAACTTTATATAGTCTTTTTATTACTAGATTTCATGATTTGCCAAACAATATTGAGGGATTTAATATCATACATATATTGAATATTATGTGTTATTATTTCAAAATTGTACATACATAATTCTACATTTACATATGTATGTACTTTCTGAAAATAAATTACTTTTTGGACTATGAGTAATTCACTGATTTGAATAAAAAAATTAATTGCATACTATATAAGCTTGTGGCAAGCTTGCAGTGAGTTAGTTTTAACCTTGCAGAAAAGAGCGCAAGCATAATATATAAACTTGCGGCAAGCTCGTTAAGATTGCCGCAAGCTAATTTTTCTATAAGGGATAGACCTAGCTGGTCAACCATGTCCACACTGTAGAGTCTTTTAAAGTGGAATCAAGTTTTAAAGTACATTTGGTGCCGTGTAGGGGGATTCAGGCTAATATAAGTGTATCTGCAGTTTGATTCAGACTAAGTATATCTGGTGCACGTTTGGTGTGGTTACTTTATTTGTAAGTAATTTTGGTGCCTTATTGGTGTAGGAGAAATTCAGAATAGGCCCAAGTGTATTTGGTGCACTATTGGTGCACGCTGCAAATTGACAAAGACAATTTGGTGCTCTATTGGTGCTCTATTGGTGTCCATTGGTGTAGAGTTTGTATTGGTATACTTCTGGTGCAGACAACAGGTACACTAAAAGTACACCAGAAATGTACTAAAAACGTTGGTGTACACCAGAGTTGGCTAAGGGAGGGGACTAGTCTATGTTTGCTGATGCAATCCTTGTAATGGTATGGCTGGAATGGTATGATAGGATGAAGACAGGGGACTAGTCTATGTTTGCTGATGCAATCCTTGTAATGGTATGGCCGGAATGGTATGATAGGATGAAGACAGGGGACTAGTCTATGTTTGCTGATGCAATCCTTGTAATGGTATGGCCGGAATGGTATGATAGGATGAAGACAGGGGACTAGTCTATGTTTGCTGATGCAATCCTTGTAATGGTATGGCCGGAATGGTATGATAGGATGAAGACAGGGGACTAGTCTATGTTTGCTGATGCAATCCTTGTAATGGTATGGCTGGAATGGTATGATAGGATGAAGACAGGGGACTAGTCTATGTTTGCTGATGCAATCCTTGTAATGGTATGGCGGAATGGTATGATAGGATGAAGACAGGGGACTAGTCTATGTTTGCTGATGCAATCCTTGTAATGGTATGCTTGGGAATGTTATGATAGGATGAAGACAGGGGACTATAGTCTATGTTTGCTGATGCAATCCTTGTAATGGTATGGCCGGAATGGTATGATAGGATGAAGACAGGGGACTAGTCTATGTTTGCTGATGCAATCCTTGTAATGGTATGGCCGGAATGGTATGATAGGATGAAGACAGGGGACTATAGTCTATGTTTGCTGATGCAATCCTTGTAATGGTATGGCCGGAATGGTATGATAGGATGAAGACAGGGGACTAGTCTATGTTTGCTGATGCAATCCTTGTAATGGTATGGCTGGAATGGTATGATAGGATGAAGACAGGGGACTAGTCTATGTTTGCTGATGCAATCCTTGTAATGGTATGGCTGGAATGGTATGATAGGATGAAGACAGGGACTAGTCTATGTTTGCTGATGCAATCCTTGTAATGGTATGGCCGGAATGGTATGATAGGATGAAGACAGGGGACTAGTCTATGTTTGCTGATGCAATCCTTGTAATGGTATGGCCGGAATGGTATGATAGGATGAAGACAGGGGACTAGTCTATGTTTGCTGATGCATTCCTTGTAATGGTATGGCAGGAATGTTATGATAGGATGAAGACAGGGGACTAGTCTATGTTTGCTGATGCAATCCTTGTAATGGTATGGCGGAATGGTATGATAGGATGAAGACAGGGGACTAGTCTATGTTTGCTGATGCAATCCCTTGTAATGGTATGGCGAATGGTATGATAGGATGAAGACAGGGGACTAGTCTATGTTTGCTGATGCATTCCTTGTAATGGTATGGCAGGAATGTTATGATAGGATGAAGACAGGGGACTAGTCTATGTTTGCTGATGCAATCCTTGTAATGGTATGGCCGGAATGGTATGATAGGATGAAGACAGGGGACTAGTCTATGTTTGCTGATGCAATCCCTTGTAATGGTATGGCGGAATGGTATGATAGGATGAAGACAGGGACTAGTCTATGTTTGCTGATGCAATCCTTGTAATGGTATGGCCGGAATGTTTTGATAGTTTGACTACAGGGTACTGTCTATGTTTGCTGATGCATTTTATTTTGAAATCTAAATTGACCAACACATTCCAATCACCATGCATGGCGGCGATGCAAAGATGAACCCATTACCTAACAAAACTCACATGATAAGCACATCATTTCCTATCGTTTGCATACAGGGGATGACAATGGCGCCTCATGTGTCGATACATTGATAACTAGGGCATAAAGAAATAACAGTCCGAATGAGACTTTGAAACCGGCATCAACTAGTTTTCAAAATAATGTGCTGGTACTTGGTATGCGGTGATAGTTAGTGCTATAACTGTACTTGTGAACAGGGAACGTCACGTGACAAAGATGGTCAAATCATACACTATGAATAACTTTACCTAAAAATGTCCTGAAAATCTGTTTTACCGTGAAATAAATAGTTCACACCAATTTCATGACGACACAACAACTCTTGGAATTTCTTCGCAGTGAAAAGCATTGAAAGCGACACAAACTTCTTGTGGCAGTTTTGGGGCAGCTCATTAATTCTGAAGATCGCTTGAATTTGCTGTGAAATCACTGTGAACATTAATGCCAATATCTGAGGAGGAAGACACCATGAAATTGCGTGAAATCATGGTGAACTATTATTTCATGGCAAAATGGATTTTCGGGAATTAAAGTTATTCATAATGATATGAATAAAGGTCTATTACAAAGAACAAATATTACAGTATATCACATGAACTTTTGTTTGCATCATTTCTAGATTGCCTTTGCCATAAACACACTTACAGAGTTATCCGATTGGCGTGTAACGCTTTGATTCTGTCGCGGTGATTTCAATACGGAGCGAGCATGCCCGCATACCAGCTCTTACAAGATGGCGCCTTAGTGACCAGACGAGGTAAGGGAATTCCAAATCCTCCTCACCCCTACCCCAACCTGAAAAAAGTTTACTAAGAATAGGTGTGCATGTAATTTTGAGTCGGGCAAAAAATGTTGGTAATTTGACAATTGCATTTATTCTCCGAGATGAAAGCACTTCTGATGGAATCATTTCTCAGGATTATTGATACTAAAACCACCTCCAGAAATTGAAGACTTTTTTTTTAGCCTAAAGGGACAATATCATCATGATCAACAGTGCATGGAATTGGAATGCTAGTTTTAGATTAACTCAGTGACTGAAAAAAATACCCTACATGATAAGGTCAAACTGTGTAGTATTAAGTTTTTATATTTTTATTTTAGTATTGTTTTTATATCTCAAAGTGTGCCTGTAGCCATGTTGTTTATCATTCTTTGTGTGATTCAATGTTTGTTTACTTCCTCAGTGGGTAGCATCAGGAGATCAACGACAGTAATTTAGTTTACTTTTTGTAATCCACGTTGACAGGGGTGCTACCTTTGTTTCTGTTTCTGTTAATTTAATGTAAATTTGTGTTTATTTTCTACCTGTGATACAAAATGAAATGAAATCAAATATTACCGTTGAGCCAGTAATTTCCAGTCACTGTGTTCATTTTAAACTAGGACACTGATTCCATGCCCTGTTTGATAGTCTGCTCTGATCGTGACGATACTGTCTCTTGACAGATGTATTGCACATGTTTTACCAGTAATTTCCAGTCACTGTGTTCATTTTAAACTAGGACACCTAATTCCATGCCCTGTTTGATAGTCTGCTCTGATCGTTGTGATACTGTCTCTTGACAGATGTATTGCCCATGTTTTACCAGTAATTTCCAGTCACTGTGTTCATTTAAACTAGGACACTGATTCCATGCCCTGTTTGATAGTCTGCTCTGATCGTGACGATACTATCTCTTGACAGATGTATTGCCCATGATTTACCAGAAATAACCAGACACAGAGGTCATTTTAAACTAGGACACTGATACCAAGCCCTGTTTGATAGTCTGCTCTGATCGTGACGATACTGTCTCTTGACAGATGTATTGCCCATGTTTTACCAGTAATTTCCAGTCACTGTGTTCATTTTAAACTAGGACACTGATTCCATGCCCTGTTTGATAGTCTGCTCTGATCGTGACGATACTACAGTGTATCTCATGTTTTACCAGGAATTTTCTGAATCGTTTTGTTTTCATTGGGAAATATATACTTCAAAATCAGATGCATTTAAAAAAATACTTGTCAGAAGCTTGGTTTAACAGTAAAAAAAAATGCCCAAATGAATTTATGATCCACCATAAATTCATTTCAGTACATAATGTAAAACCATGCTACTTACAAATATTTATAGAAATATTTATTTATTTTCCCTGCGTCCAGTAAAATAGCGATGTTCTGACGAAAAAGAAAATTTCCAAAAATGACCATTCATGGTCTCCGTGGCCTCTGTGAAATTCCAGGCCTGGGTTTAATTTGGAGAAACAAAAAAACACAAGACAACAGGTCCACTAGCTCTGAACATTTGACTGGACTTATATATTATTCACTGGACCAGAAAGGATTTACAACAAAAGCTACATGTTCACTCTTTCATAAAAGAGGAAAATGTCACTGGATTGTTGGTCCAGTACAGGTAAAAATCCATTTCAAGGACAGCTTATCGTTAAGCATAGAAAAGGGCATGCTAACATGTCAGCGTTATTGCTTGCAAATGAGTTACGTAACAATACAAATCCATGGTGAATGTTTACGACTCATCAAATTATCTTGTTAACCTGTGAAATACGTCACGCTTCGTCTAGCAGATTTATTCTGCTACAGTTAGCAGAAAAAAAAATTGCTTACCATTAATTAGCTATAGGATATAAACCCCTTGGGATCAAGATTGTACTGGCTTGTCTGTTGTTCAATGAATCTCTTCTTTCTTGTTCTCACTCTCATCATTACTATCTACATGTATCAGTACCTGCGCTGAGGGAAACGGGTACAAGATGAGATCAATAAAAATATTTACTGGCAAAAATGTTTGCGGGGTTACTTTTGTTTTCTAAGGGTGGTCACTGCCCTCCTTACAAATTTCTGGTTTAGGAAGATTTGGCTAGCACCATGTCAATTGTCTAATGAGTTGTACAAATTGTGTTGTTATACCACAAACCTTCCTGATGTTAATTTTAGTTATTTTTTAAAAGATTTGTTATTAAATCACAATTCGTGGCCCAAGAGGCCAAATTACATGTGACAGTACATCAAAATATTTTTTTTAAATTATATTTAAACGATTTGTTATTGTCTGTTTTCCTTCAGGAATTTTTAGGCGATAAGAACCGTGTCAAAACCAACCAGTTTGAGTGACTCGCGCTTATGGCGCTCTTGAGGAGAAGGGTCTCGTGACCACAGGATCTAGAGTGGAGTGTGAATTGACGCTGTCTGAAGACAGAGACAAGTAAGTAGGAAAATAATCAGAGGGAATAATAATAATCAAAGTTAGTACGCAGGGTCTGTAACACATGATAAAGACATGCTGGGGCATGGCCACTGGTGATAATAAGCAGTCCAATGACAAGGGTCTGTTTCACCCATGGACACACCTCGAGGTCTTCATCCTGCATTAGAACTTTTACATCAATTTTATTTTCAACATCTTGATTTTATTTTTTATTCATCAATATTTCAAGAAATCAACCAAAACACATCTTTTAACATTTCCTTTTAATTCCATTCACTGTTGTTGTGCATTTTTTAGCTTGTCCAGCCATTGTCTTTCCATTACCTTCTTCTGGCTGTTAAAATATGTATAAAATATGTGTTTGTACTATTTCTCTTTTCATGTATTTTTATGTTTTACCCTGTAAAGCGCTTTGAGATTGTCATTGATGTAGGCGCTCTATAACAATTTATTATTATTATTTATGTAAATTTTGCTGAAAAAGTAACCACAGTAATTCAATATTTGGGACACAAAAAATCTCAACAGTTGTGTATTACACAAAGCCAACTAGTACATTATCATTCACTCCATTTATGTGTCCAGAGAAAATGTTTCGTAAGTGAAATTTTGTTAGCTTTCTAATTAACCTTAAGAGAAATAACTATATTATATCACTTTTAAAGTAAACAGTGTGCAACAGTAACTGCTGATGGAATATTCCACACCTTCTAGAAAACTCGGACAAAATCTACATGTGAGTATATAAAATAAGATACATGCTTATCAACCTGACAAATAATCAGATATTGACAAAATAGGGAAACCACCAACATGGCTTAGTTGGTAGAGCACGGGCGCGTCAACCTGGAGGACACAGGTTCAAATCCTGCTCTTGTTGATTTTGCTTCGTTCATTCCAATCCAAACAAATGTATGTACATGTACATGTACCTAAGTCAGTGTCCCTTGTGGTTTATTCATTGAAGATAATGGCGTTGTATTATGCACGTTTCTTCACTCACGGAATAATCACCGCCGTTTTAAACGACCGTGTTACACGGTTTAACAAATCTGATTGGTCAGTAAGGAATTTGACTGAGAGCTATTGATTTTGGAATTATTGATTGATGTTTTGTCTACTTACAGCATCGGTTCTTCACATTGCGGCATTCTCGCCGAGCTGGCCAAGTTGGCGTACTGCTCCCTCAGCGAGAACTGCCTCCGTCTGAACTGCTGTCTTGAGCTGAACCTCCAGAAATTCAAATTCCACCGCTTGTTCAAAGCCGTCGTGGAAGTGGATGCGTGCGACTTTACTTTCATTGTACAAAAACACTTGCAGTACAAAAAGTTGTTGTTGAGCTACAACTGGGGTAAGTGCTTTTGGCAACACAAAATGATGAAATTGTTTTTGCACTGAGGTGATGAAATGCAATTATTGAGCAAACTGTTAAAGCTGATTCATAAAATGTGTCTCCGTTTACGTTAGACAGTTAGCTCAATGGAAAAGCCGAGTATGGTCTGGGTTAGCCCTGATAGGACCTTATCTACAGTACACTTACAATAAGGTCCTGACCAAGAGTTCTTCCCGTTCGTATACCTGTAAAGTTTGCACTGAATTTCTCCTTTTTTTGCCTGTACGTTGGCTGAACCGAGAAATGCAGGCACTGTAACTCTAACAGCTCTTGGAGAGAAACGATTTTGGCTGAAGGTGTCTAAAAAGAGTATTTCCCAGACATTTCTCAGAGCAGCGGCATCTGTGTACAAACTTTTCATGCGTTCATGCTGAATAATGCGCATGAGCGATGACCTTGGTCAGAGCGTCAATTGCTGACGACAGAACATCAATGGTGCGCAGAGGCGACAGGACTTACAGTGCAGGCGATTTGTGAGGCGTGTTCTGCCCGCAATCAATGTTCTGACCGAGGTCGTCGCTCATGCGCATTATTCAGCGTGACGCATGAAAATTGCCTGTGCTAATGCTGAATACTCTTCTTTGGGCACTTCGCCAAAATCACTCAAGCAAGATTACAGTGCCTACATTCTCGGTTCAGCAGGTAAGGGAGAAAGTCGAATGCAAACTTGGTACAACGGGATCTTAGTCAGGACCTATACGTAGTGCTCTCGACAAAGGTCTCAAGCCAGGTATAATGAAACTGTAAAAAAAAAATAATTGATGAGTGAAATGTATAAGTAGTGTTACATTTCCACTATTGTAGTCAACAAAATAATAAGGGCAGACACAAACTTTGTTGTGACAATCAAATGGGATTAGTTTATTAACATTCTCTATTCAACAATAACAGGCACTAATAACATGTTATGAAAGGAGTGGGGCGTAATTCGGTACATGTCAGTAGTTCACGATGAACTTTATACTTGTACTGTATATTGTTT
>CM055816.1:98860983-98895976 GCA_029582265.1 Zoroaster sp. YZ-2022 | reverse complement strand
GGTGGGAAGGGTGTGGAGGGGTGAGGCGGGGTTTGTTGGGGATAAATACATGTATATTTTGTATGTATTGTATACATAGTACAGTAGCACACATGTATGTATACTATACAACATACATACATGTATATATATATATACTATTTACTGTGCAATACAGTAAATTCAAGAATACTATACAAACCAACATAAGGTAACTCCATCAGTTTCAATCAAATATGCTCTTGATCATCATGGACCATGTGGGTTAATCCAGACATACATGTATGGCTGAATTTCAGACTTTTTGACCATGACCCATTTTGTTGTTGCTATCTCAAACCCTCATTTTTGGACAATATTTTACCCTCAAAATTGTTTAACTCTAACTCCCTAGGCCAATTTATTTACACATAACCTGAATCTTCCAAAATCCTTCAGTAGTAAAGCAAGCACATGGCATGTTTCTAATCTGTGATACATGTACATGGCCAGGGACCCTCCCTGCATGCATGGAGCAATAAACAGTGTCCATTGAGCCAAGCACTGACCTTGCAATCACTACAACAATCATGGATGTACATGTACCATGGAAAGGCAAGTATGCCTAATAACCTCAATCCTCCAAAATCCTTCACTTTAGCAAAGAGCATGTAGCATGTAACTTCAATCCTTCAAAATCCTTCACTTTAGCAAAGAGGATTTGGAGGATTTGGGAAGGTAAGGGTTAATGAAATTTTAAAAAGTCTGGTAGACACACTGTACATTAAAAAACACTTATAATGAAAAGGAGTAGTATGTCAGATGCCGTAACTGACTCACCTACCCAAAACATCGTTTTTTTTACAAATTCGCTGGGTAGTAGTAGGGAATTATCAAAAGTTTAAAAAACGATTTTTATAAAAAATCATTTAAAAAAAAACGATTTTTATAAAAATCGCTGGGTAGTAGTAGGGCGTTTTTGTTAAAAAACCGCGCCGCGTCTTTAAAGGCAAACTTAAGACTTCACGTTTTTTTATAACGTACGAGCGCTCCATCTCATTTACTATTCGCTGAAAAGTAAATGACATTAGCTCATACGAAAATGTTTAAGACTTTAAAAAGTGAGACTTTGATATTGATTTAACTTTTTAGGACTTAAAAAAGTGGGATATTGATTTAACATGTTGATACTTTAAAAAGTGATATATTGATTTAATATTATCTAGATTTATAGTAAAGAAAGCATGGAATCAAGAAGATATTTATCAAAATGGACATTACCAGAATTGAAAACATTTACGCGAGAACACGAGTCAATCGTGTTAGGCGAGGGTAAAATAAACAAACGTAGTTATTACGAAGCCGTGAAAAATTATATAAAAAAGGCATAAACAAAAGCCACTGTATAAATTAAATTTAAACGAATTGAGAGAGCGTATAACGAATGAACATATTGAGCTGCCTCAACGCGGCGCGGGTAAAAATGGTGGGTTGTTGAGGCAAGACTACATCAACGCTATTAAAAGGTTTTACGGGCAAGAAACCGAGTTGAGATTTAATTTACCGATCGACGGTGGAACTTATTTGCGCGAACGAAGAATGGTGGTTCCGCCGAATCACAGCAAAGAAAAATATTTAAACATATTTTGGGAGGCGGTAAAACCAAAGATTATCACCAAGTTGAATATAGACTTGAAAGATTTTAAATCATTCAAGTTTATGATTTATACGCATTAAATTACTTAAGAAAAACTAAACGGTTCGATCGATGAAGCTGAACCAAATTTTCATAATAATAAGCAAATTGTTTTATTGAATTTATACAATATCGAAAATGTATTAGATGACGTTTTTTCACAAATTCAAGAGGCTTTAGAAAAATATACGCGAGAAGGTAGTGGATGGGTAATAGATCGCATCGTTGAAATGAACGTTAGAATTAGCAAGTATCGACCTTTGAGAGGCGGTAGTTATATAGAGCTATGCGATTATATAAGAAATAAAAAAGCTTGCATCAACGTAAAAAACAAAGACGACGATTGTTTGCGGTGGGCGATTCGTTGTTATAATAAACATAAAGAAAAAGCGATAGAAGAGAATCTTTCGATTGAAAAAGTAAATATAAAAAATTCGAGCAGACCCTCTGCATATTCGAAAGAAGACGGTTTAAATTTTAGTAATATCAACGCTCCTACACCCATCAATCAAATTAAGCTCGTGGAGAAACAAAACAATATAGCGATACACGTTTTCGGTTGTGAAGGAAAATCGATACTAGTTTACGAGCTCAGCTCACAACCCGCGAAACTAAAACGTATAAATTTATTATTGTTTCATAAAGAAGAAGAAAATGGTGTTAGATCTCACTATGTTTGGATTAAAGACATGAATAAATTACTTTTTGACCAAACGAAACACGAACATCATCAGCATTTTTGTTTGAGATGTTTACAAGGTTTTTCAGCAGAAGCGTTTCTCGAAAATCACGTAAAAATGTGTAAGGGAATTAACGACAGACCGACAAAAACCGTTTTACCAATAAAGGGTAAAAACGACAAGTTAAAATTTATAAATTTTCATAAAAAGATGAAAGTTCCATTCGTAATATACGCCGATTTTGAAAGCATTATTAAAAAGGTTGACGATGAAAGCTCTACTAATACGCAAAAACTACAAGAACACGTCGTTTGCGGTTATTAATACGTAGTCGTGCGATGCGACGGGTCGACTCACACACCCGTTACGTATAGGGGAGAAGATGCGGCTAAACACTTTTTAACTGAATTAGAAAAAGAATCCAAACAAATTAACGAGATATTTAAAAATCCTCTTAAAATAATAATGACCGAAGAAAATGTAAAAGATTATGACTTTGCGAGCGAGTGTTGGATATGCGAAAAGAAGTTTTTAGCGAACGATAACGACAAGGTTAGAGATCATTGTCACGTTACCGGTAAGTATAGAGGCGCGGCGCACAACTGTTGTAATTTAAAACTGAGTTTAAAACCTAATAAAACTTTTATTCCAGTCGTGTTTCATAACTTGAGAGGTTACGACTCTCATCTCATTATGCAAGCCGCGGGTTGCAGCGAGAGAAATATAACGTGTATAGCAAACAATATCGAAAAGTACATTTCTTTTAATATCGGTCAATTACGATTTATCGACAGCGCTCAATTTTTACCGGCGTCGTTGGATAAGCTCGTGAAATCAAACAATTCTTTCCCAATCACAATCAAACTCGAACCAGATTTAGAAAAATGTAATCTTATTAAAAGAAAGGGTATTTATCCTTATGAGAACATGGACTCTTTTGAACGTTTTGAAGAAAAAGAACTTCCAACGCAAGAATTTTGTTATAGTAGTCTAAACGATAGTCGCATTACTGAAGAACAATACGAGCACGCAAAGAACGTTTACAACAAGTTTGATTGTAAAAACTTGGGTGATTACCACGATTTATACGTGCGTACGGATACTTGCTTATTGGCGGATGTATTTGAAAACTTTCGCGTTACTTGTATACGAGAGTACGGTTTGGACCCGGCTAATTATTACACGAGTCCAGGGCTAAGTTGGGACGCTTTATTAAAACATTCGAAACAAACTTTAGATGTGTTTACAGATATTGACATGCATTTATTTATGGAGAGGGGCATTAGAGGAGGAACGTGCATGGTGAGTAAACGATACGCGAAAGCGAATAATGTATATTTACCCGATTACGACGAATCGAAACCGTCGAGTTACATCATGTATTTGGACGCGAACAATTTATACGGATACGCGATGAGTCAACCTTTACTTACGGGTAATTTTAAGTGGTTGAGCGAAAAACGAATAAAACGACTCGAGAGCGAGGGATTTAAAAACAATAAAGGATACATTTTAGAAGTCGATTTATAATACCCAACTAGTTTACACGACTCTCACAACGCGTTTCCACTCGCGCCAGAGTCGTTAAAAGTGCCGAAAGAATGGATGAGCGAGTATCAAAAAGGGTTGCTAAAAGACAAACCGGCCCCAAACGTTGTAAAATTAGTTCCAAATTTATACCATAAAAAAAACTACGTGATTCATTATCGTAACTTAGAATTGTATTTGCAACTCGGTATGAAACTATCTAAAATTCATAAAGTTTTAGAATTTGACGAATCGTGTTGGATGAAATCGTACATTGATTTAAACACACAGCTCAGAAAAGAAGCAAAGAGTGATTTTGAAAAAGATTTTGTTTAAACTTATGAACAATTCAGTTTTTGGCAAAACGATGGAAAATGGACGTAATCGTATTAACGTGAATATAAAGAGGCTAAATGACAAAAAAGCGGACAATCAAATTCGCGCGCTCATCGCGAAACCAAATTTTGCCGAGGCTAGGATTTTCGATAATGATTTAGTAGCGATTCACATGCATAAAACGCAACTCGCTCTCAACCGCCCGGTTTACGTAGGAATGAGCATACTGGATGTATCTAAACATTTAATGTACGATTTTTATTACAATCATTTAAACAAAGAGTACGGCAACGAGTGCGATTTGCTTTACACGGATACGGATAGCTTGTTACTCGAGATTAAAACTCGAGACGTTTATAAAGATTTATATAAAAACAAACACTCGTACGACTTTTCAAATTATAAACAAGATCATTTTTTACATTCTGAAGCTAATAAAAAAGTAATTGGTAAAATGAAAGACGAAACCGCGGGAGTACCTGTAGCGGAAATTGTGGGTCTAAGACCAAAAATGTATTCGATACTTTTATCAAATGAAGCTGAAATAAGAAAAGCTAAAGGTGTTAAAAAACAAGTTTTAGAACGGGATATTAAACACGCTAGATATAAACAAGTTTTATCTCAAAATATTACGCTGCATCACCCTATGAGTTTTATCAGGCACGAAAAACATAGATTATATACAACGCGAGTAAATAAAATATCGCTATATCCTTTAGACACAAAGAGACACATTTTAGAAAATGGAATAGATACTTGCGCTTACGGTCACTACAGCCTTTTTTTTTTTTTTTTTTTTTTTTTTTTTTTTTTAATAATGTTTTTTTTTTTTTTTTTTCCGGAGGAAAAATATTTATTTTCTCATCTCAATTTCACAATCGTTCAGTACAAAAATATAAATAATACATATCCAAAAAAATAAAGAGCTACTCTTCACAAAGCCTTGAAAATGTGTCCCATTTTTGATAAAATTTAACACTATTACCATTTGTCATGAAAATGAATTTCTCCAATACATAATATCGTTTAATATCCTTCTTTATCTGCTCAAAGGATGGTTTACTTTCATTCATCTTCATTTTATAGATATGAAAACGACACATAAGAAGAATCAAATTACGGGCACTCCAATTTCTATTCAGCACCCCAAAGAGAATACACATATTGTCGAAATTGACATTAATGTTCACTGTCTCTGTCACCCATATATTAACTCGATCCCAAAAGGAACGGGTAATCTTATATGTACAGAACAGATGAACTAGGGTCTCACTTTCGACTTGGCAAAAGGTACACAAATCACTATTCTTGATCTTAATTTTAGCCAGAAAGGAATTAACTCCCAAGATTCTATGGACCAGCCTATATTGAAACCAACGTAATTTAGTATCTAAAGTACACCAAAAGGGAAGACGACAAAAGACCAACCATTTTGATATGGGAATGTCAACATTCAACTTTGTATCCCACTTACTGATAAATTTAAACTGAACCGTTTTAGTCGCGGTAAAAATATTGTAAATACGTATCGAGCCTTTTTTATCCTGCAAAAGCAACTCCAGGTTAAAAGGGATAAAAGGAAAAACAATGTTACATTTTATTCCAGTAAAGCAATTACGAAAATAATGTTTAACCGCTTTAACCATGCCCCCATACTCAAGGAAATTCGTTCTAATGTTAGATCGAACCATAAAATTTTCCAACGTTAAAAAGTCCCCCTTTTCATCAAGAAGATCGCACACAAAATTTACACCTTTGTTGGCCCAGTGTTTATAATACACTGTTTTCTTGCCAACTCTAATCCTGTGATTATACCACAAAGTATTCGTTAAAACATCGTTCAATGTGTCTGGTTCATGGATTGACACAAAGGAGCAGCAGGCATTGAGAACATCAATCCAAAAGTAATTGGGGCATTGGGCCAGTTTTAATGGTTGGACAATAGTGGCATGTCCTCCCTCCAGAACAAGGGAGTTTTGAATTGTTGTAATCTTGGAAAAAAGGTTGACCCACCCAGAGTCAACAACATTTAAGTATCTACGAATCCAAGTAATTTTAAGTGCATTAATGTAAGAACGCATATCGACCATTTTCAAACCTCCTTGACTATAGTCTTGAATCATCTGATTCCTGGATATTCTATCGACACCTTTCCAAATGAATTTGTAAAACATACTATCTAATGCTTTAATCATATAGCCAGCCGGGTCAGGGAGTGTCAAAATAAGAAATGTAAGTTTTGATAGTAGAAGTGATTTAACTATTGTAACCCTTCCAAGAACAGTGAGGTTTCTTTTAGACCATTGTTCAATTAAACATTTAACTGTAATAATAACCTTATCATAGTTAACCCTCACCATGGTATTAAGATTAGTGGAAAATCAATACCAAGTGCTCTAAACGTATCTTGGACACCAATCCAGTTAATATTAATGTTAGCACAAAGCCGTTTTTGATGGCCCTTATTACCACCAATCCAGACCGCATTTGTTTTATCTACATTGACTTTTAAGCCGGACATTTTAGCAAAATCATCAAGTAACTTAAAAGCTCGTCCCAATGAAATTTCTGAACCATTTAAAAATAACACGGTGTCGTCTGCATATTGAGAAAGCCTATATTCCACATCCTCAACTATGATCCCTTTCAAAATTCTGTCATTGCGAACCATCTTGCCCAGAATCTCAGCACACAAAAGGAACAAATACGGGCTGAGGCCGTCGCCTTGTCTACAGCCCCGCTCAATTTTGAACGACTCCGACAGAAATCCATTAATCAAAACGGAGGCTTTAGCCCCACTATAAAAAGTCTGAAACCATTTTTGAATTGAAGGACCAAAATTAAACTTATCAAGAATATTCATAATAAATTTATGGGAGACAGAATCAAAGGCTTTCTCAAAATCAATTAACAAAAACATACCGGGAATGTTTTTAGTTTCCGTGAAATTAATTAAATCATACATTAACCGGATATTTTCCCCAATATAGCGTCCGCTTAAAAATCCTTTCTGCTGCTCATGAATAATAGATGAGAGACAAGTTTTAAGTCTCTCTGCAATACAAGCAGAAGCCAATTTATAAGAGGTATTCAGTAACGAAATAGGCCGCCAGTTTTTTAAAAATTGACGTGGTTTATCCCCTTTAGGCAATAATGTGATAATTCCATATTGTTGAGTAACTGAAAGTGTCCCCGTTTCATAGGCAGCATTTAAGGAACGCAATAAATACCATGATAGATCAGTGAAAAACAATTTATAAAATTCAAAACTGAAACCGTCAGACCCTGGAGACTTCCCGTTTTTAGTCTTCTTCAAAACATTTAAAATTTCCTGATGCAACACGGGACCTTCCAGGTTATCACGTGTTGTGTTAGATAAAACTGGAGAGTCTGAATTTTTAAAAATAGACTGCAAATCAATATTGTTATTAGTGTCAGACACGGAGTATAATTTTTTATAAAAATGTCTAGCCTCAAGGAGAATATCCTTAGATGACTTCAATTCAGTACTATCATCTTTAATAACACAACTCATGGTCTTGTTAACACAATTACGCTTCTCCATATTCAAAAAATACTTGGAAGGTTTTTCGCCATGCTCTATCCAACGAGTTTTAGATCTTATTAAAACACCATCCATTTTATTTTTGCGGATATCTACCAACTCCGCCTGCTTGGAATTTAACAAATCCACTAAGGTGCAGTCTCCCTGAGATACCTTATCAGTTAAATCTTTAATCTCATTTTCAAGACTGGACTCCACCTTACTGGCATATTTCTTTTTCCAAACTGAATAGGAAATAGTTTTAGACCTAATCTCCATTAAAAGCATCTAAAAAAAAAGCTGATCGTTAATTGTAAACTGGATATCCCTGGGATGTATCTCCTTCAGACTGGAAGATAAATAAGGGGAGGCCGCATATGTTTTCACAGTTTCCTCAATAATATTTTTAACCTGGTCGACAAACACTTTGTCAGTAAGCAGAGAATTATTAAATTTCCAATACCCTACCCCCCTATCCATTTGGTTAAAATCAAACTTAATATCTACAAGAGAATGGTCAGTACGATATCCCGGCTTTATGTCACATGAAACAAATTTAGAATTTAGTTCCGAAGAAATTAAAACAAAATCCAGTCTAGATTGCTGAGAAGTAGCGTGTTGCCTCCAAGTATACCTGCGACCATCTGGATTATGAATACGCCATGGGTCAATAAGATCAAGATCACTACACAGAGTTAACACCCTATTTTTAGCAAGAGGATTATTAATATTGACGTAATTGTGGCAATCTATTTTATCGTTTAGAACTAAATTCCAGTCTCCACAGATGATGGTATGAGGGTTATCAAACTCTTTAACAATATTATTTACAAAATCATAAAAATTAGGATCATCTTTATTTGGGCCGTAAAGAGTAACCAAAGTAATATTATAGTCTTTAATCTCCATATTGAGGGCTAAAAGATTACCATTATCATCATTCCTTACACCTAAAATGTTATACTCAAAATTATTATTAAATAAAATGGCCACACCTCTAGCATTATTTTTAAAAGAGCTGAAAAAAACACTACAGCCTTAATGTTTAATCGGCGTATCGTTAAAAACAATTTGCTTACAAACTACGAGCGTGAAGCCGACGACGCAGGAGCAAGCATAGTTTCAGCTTCACCAGGTGCGCTGGATGCTTACAGTTGGTAACGCAAAACTCAGAGCAAACAGGCTCTACAAGAGCGTTGATTTTGTTTTTAGCATCCTTTCTAGCGCGTTGGTTTAGATTTTATAAAAAACTTGATGCTATCATTTACATCTTGTACATAATGGAGGTATCGTCTTGGTGCCCATGTTACATTTTATACACGCGAGAGGAATAGATTTTCCAACCTTTATACGACTCCGATGCAACCCACAAAATGTTTCCCCACACACGCTAGATTTTGAACACGCGTTAGTTGAACCCACTAAAAGCCATTCACACGGAATGATCTTTTTGGTTGGTAAAGCATTTAAATGTTTTTTAATACTCAACAAGTATTCTTTTTTATTCACCTTGCTAGATGAGATCTCCATCGTTATGTTATTATCGTTAACGTACTCTTTCAGTTGCGCGACGGTCTTTATCCAACAATTTATCTTAGCCATCTTTACTATAAATCTAGATAATATTAAATCAATATCTCACTTTTTTAAGTCAGATATTGCTTTCATCGAATGTAAGTAAACGGTAAAAAAAAGTGTCTTTTAGAGAATAAATGAAACAAAGTCACGCTCCACACCGTGCTTTATTCAAATAAAGGTGTAATAAAACAAGTCATCAAAAAGTTAACAACTTTAAAAACGTTTTACTCGAGAAAAAAACGTTGTATCACGATATGAAATATATTAGAAATGATAAACATAATTTATACACTATAAACGTTTATAAAAAATCGTTGGATCCGAAAGACGACAAGAGACATATTTTACGAAACGAAACAGACACTCTCGCGCATGGTCATTATAGCATCGCTCGGCGCAGTTGAACTAATGCTAGTGTGTTTGTATGAAAGCTTGTTTGCGACTGATGCTCAATGTGTGTTTGCGACTGATGCTCAATGTGTGTTTGCGACTGATGCTCAATGTGTGTTTGCGACTGATGCTCAATGTGTGTTTGTGACTAATGCTCAATGTGTGTTTGCGACTGATGCTCAATGTGTGTTTGCGACTGATGCTCAATGTGTGTTTACGAAAGCGTGTTTGCGACTGATGGTCAATGTGTGTTTGTGACTAATGCTAAATGTGTGTTTAGGACTAATGCTCAATGTGTGTTTGTGACTAATGCTAAATGTGTGTTTAGGACTAATGCTCAATGTGTGTTTGTGACTAATGCTCAATGTGTTTGCAACTAATGCTCAATGTGTGTTTGCGACTAATGCTAAATGTGTGTTTACGAAAGCGTGTTTGCGACTAATGCTCAATGTGTGGAGTGTCGTGGCCGAGCGGTCTAGCGCACCGAACTCAAGTTCTGGTGTTGCCAGCAGCAGGGTGTGGGTTCGAGCCCCGGTCGTGACACTTGTATCCTTGAGCAAGGTACTTAACCATAATTGCTTCGTCCTTCGGATGGGACGTAAAGCCGTAGGTCCCGTGTGTTGTATAATGCACGTAAAGTGGATTGTCGTGGCCGAGCGGTCTAGCGCACTGAACTCAAGTTCTGGTGTTGCCAGCAGCAGAGTGTGGGTTCGAGCCCCAGCCGTGACACCTGTGTCCTTGAGCAAGACACTTAACCATAATTGCTTCTCTCCACCCAGGGGTTAAATGGGTACCTGTGAAGGCAGAGATGGTTTGCTCTCTATGCGCTAGAAATGGCAGCAATTGAGCTGTATACTCCCCAGGGAGCTGAGATGGTTTCAGGAATGATTTATGAGCCTTATGAGCCTTATGAGCAGGGATAATAATATAATGCGCCTTGAGCGCCACTTAGTTGGTGGATACGTGCGCTATATAAATCTATACATTATTATTATTATTATTACGAAAGCGTGTTTGCGACTGATGCTCAATGTGTGTTTGTGACTAATGCTAAATGTGTTTGCGACTAATGCTAAATGTGTGTTTACGAAAGCGTGTTTGCGACTGATGCTCAATGTTTGTACGAAAGCGTGTTTGTGACTAATGCTAAATGTGTTTGCGAAAGCTTGTTTGCGACTAATGCTAAATGTGTGTTTACGACTAATGCTCAATGTGTGTTTACGAAAGCGTGTTTGTGACTAATGCTCAATGTGTTTGCAACTAATGCTCAATGTGTGTTTGCGACTAATGCTAAATGTGTGTTTACGAAAGCGTGTTTGCGACTGATGCTCAATGTGTGTTTGTGACTAATGCTCAATGTGTTTGCAACTAATGCTCAATGTAGTGAGTAGCTACATCACTATGGGTTGAACCAGATTTTAAATGATACAAATGGTGCTAAATCGTTTCTTTTTCAACTTCACCAAAGGCGTACTCAAAGCGTAATTACCTGTAACGAGCACTTAACGGTATTCTTTAGAGGTAATTACGCTAACGCTTATTTTTAAGGCTAACTGGTGAGGGGGATTTTGCTTGAATCTTTAGGTTTTGCAATCATTCACTGTACTGGGCCTTTTTAGTATTTAACTGGGCTATAAATACACGTTGGTGAGTTTTATGCTTTTAGCGGCGCAGCTGCTCGTTTGTTCATTTACCGTATTATATACAAATCAAAAATAAGAGTAATTACTATACTAAGCTATAGTAAGAGGAGGTAAGCAATCAGTAACCTGTGAGTAACATGTGAGTAACCTGTGAGTAACCTGTGAGTAACCTGCGAGTAACCTATGGGTAACCTGTGAGTAACCTGTGAGTAACCTGTGAGTAACCTGTGAGTAACCTATGGGTAATTGCTTAATGACCTATGGGTAATTGCTCGCGACCTATGGGTAATTGCTCAACGACCTATGGGTAATTGCTCAACGACCTATGGATAACCTGTGAGTAACCTGTGAGTAACCTATGAGTAATTGCTAACGACCTATGGGTAACCTGTGAGTAATTGCTAACGACCTATGAGTAATTGCTAACGACCTGTGAGTAACCTGTGAGTAACTGCTAACGACCTATGGGTAATTGCTCAACGACCTATGGGTTATTGCTAACGACCTATGGGTAATTGCTAACGACCTATGAGTAACCTGTGAGTAACTGCTAACAACCTGTGGGTAATTGCTTAATGACCTGTGGGTAACCTATGAGTAACCTGTGAGTAACTGCTAACGACCTGTGGGTAATTGCTCAACGACCTGTGGGTAATTGCTTAATGACCTGTGGGTAATTGCTTAATAACCTGTGGGTAACCTGTGAGTAACCTATGAGTAACCTGTGAGTAACTGCTCAACGACCTATGGGTAATTGCTAACAACCTGTGGGTAACTGCAACGACCTATGGGTAATTGCTTAATGACCTGTGGGTAACCTGTGAGTAACCTATGAGTAACCTATGGGTAACTGCTAACGACCTATGGGTAATTGCTTAATGACCTGTGGGTAACCTGTGAGTAATTGCTAACGACCTGTGAGTAACCTATGAGTAATTGAGAAAGGTTTAACCCCGATTAAACTCCCCCGTAAGTTGTAGTAGCAACGCTAAGGCCCAGCACAACGAATGATTACAAAACCTAAAGATTCAAACAAAATCAACTAAAAGATCAGACTCTGCTATTAAATTATCTTTAGCCTCACCCGTTAGCGTAATGACCTTCAAGAAAAAATCCCGTTAGACTCGTTGGTTTATACGCCTTTAGTGAAGCTAAAAGGTATCAAAGCTATTCTGCATTAGTACACATTTAGCATTAGTCACAAACACGCTTTCGTAAACGCACATTGAGCATTAGTCGTAAACACACATTTAGCATTAGTCGCAAACAAGCTTTCGCAAACACATTTAGCATTAGTCACAAACACGCTTTCGTACAAACATTGAGCATCAGTCGCAAACACGCTTTCGTAAACACACATTTAGCATTAGTCGCAAACACATTTAGCATTAGTCACAAACACACATTGAGCATCAGTCGCAAACAAGCTTTCGTAAACACACATTGAGCATCAGTCGCAAACACGCTTTCGTAAACACACATTTAGCATTAGTCGCAAACACACATTGAGCATTAGTTGCAAACACATTGAGCATTAGTCACAAACACGCTTTCGTAAACACACATTGAGCATTAGTCGTAAACACACATTTAGCATTAGTCGCAAACAAGCTTTCGCAAACACATTTAGCATTAGTCACAAACACGCTTTCGTACAAACATTGAGCATCAGTCGCAAACACGCTTTCGTAAACACACATTTAGCATTAGTCGCAAACACATTTAGCATTAGTCACAAACACACATTGAGCATCAGTCGCAAACACGCTTTCGTAAACACACATTGAGCATCAGTCGCAAACACGCTTTCGTAAACACACATTTAGCATTAGTCGCAAACACACATTGAGCATTAGTTGCAAACACATTGAGCATTAGTCACAAACACACATTGAGCATTAGTCCTAAACACACATTTAGCATTAGTCACAAACACACATTGAGCATCAGTCGCAAACACGCTTTCGTAAACACACATTGAGCATCAGTCGCAAACACACATTTAGCATTAGTCACAAACACACATTGAGCATCAGTCGCAAACACGCTTTCGTAAACACACATTGAGCATCAGTCGCAAACACGCTTTCGTAAACACACATTGAGCATCAGTCGCAAACACACATTGAGCATCAGTCGCAAACACACATTGAGCATTAGTCACAAACACACATTGAGCATCAGTCGCAAACACACATTGAGCATCAGTCGCAAACACACATTGAGCATCAGTCGCAAACAAGCTTTCATACAAACACACTAGCATTAGTTCAACTGCGCCGAGCGATGCTATAATACCCATGCGCGAGAGTGTCTGTTTCGTTTCGTAAAATATGTCTCTTGTCGTCTTTCGGATCCAACGATCTGTTATAAACGTTTATAGTGTATAAATTATGTTTATCATTTCTAATATATTTCATATCGTGATACAACGTTTTTTTCTCTCGAGTAAAACGTTTTTAAAGTTGTTAACTTTTTGATGACTTGTTTTATTACACCTTTATTTGAATAAAGCACGGTGTGGAGCGTGACTTTGTTTCATTTATTCTCTAAAAGACACTTTTTTTACCGTTTACTTACATTCGATGAAAGCAATATCTGACTTAAAAAAGTGAGATATTGATTTAATATTATCTAGATTTATAGTAAAGATGGCTAAGATAAATTGTTGGATAAAGACCGTCGCGCAACTGAAAGAGTACGTTAACGATAATAACATAACGATGGAGATCTCATCTAGCAAGGTGAATAAAAAAGATTACTTGTTGAGTATTAAAAAACATTTAAATGCTTTACCAACCAAAAAGATCATTCCGTGTGAATGGCTTTTAGTGGGTTCAACTAACGCGTGTTCAAAATCTAGCGTGTGTGGGGAAACATTTTGTGGGTTGCATCGGAGTCGTATAAAGGTTGGAAAATCTATTCCTCTCGCGTGTATAAAATGTAACATGGGCACCAAGACGATACCTCCATTATGTACAAGATGTAAATGATAGCATCAAGTTTTTTATAAAATCTAAACCAACGCGCTAGAAAGGATGCTAAAAACAAAATCAACGCTCTTGTAGAGCCTGTTTGCTCTGAGTTTTGCGTTACCAACTGTAAGCATCCAGCGCACCTGGTGAAGCTGAAACTATGTTTGCTCCTGCGTCGTCGGCTTCACGCTCGTAATTTGTAAGCAAATTGTTTTTAACGATACGCCGATTAAACATTAAGGCTGTAGTGACCGTAGGCGCAAGTATCTATTCCATTTTCTAAAATGTGTCTCTTTGTGTCTAAAGGAGATAGCGATATTTTATTTACTCGCGTTGTATATAATCTATGTTGTTCGTGCCTGATAAAACTCATAGGGTGATGCAGCGTAATATTTTGAGATAAAACTTGTTTATATCTAGCGTGTTTAATATCCCGTTCTAAAACTAGTTTTTTAACACCTTTAGCTTTTCTTATTTCAGCTTCATTTGATAAAAGTATCGAATACATTTTTGGTCTTAGACCCACAATTTCCGCTATAGGTACTCCCGCGGATTACTTTTTTATTAGCTTCAGAATGTAAAAAATGATTTTGTTTATAATTTGAAAAGTCGTACGATTGTTTGTTTTTATATAAATCTTTATAAACGTCTCGAGTTTTAATCTCGAGTAACAAGCTATCCGTATCCGTGTAAAGCAAATCGCACTCGTTGCCGTACTTTTTTTTTAAATGATTGTAATAAAAATCGTACATTAAATGTTTAGATAAATCCAGTATGCTCATTCCTACGTAAACCGGGCGGTTGAGAGCGAGTTGCGTTTTATGCATGTGAATCGCTACTAAATCATTATCGAAAATCCTAGCCTCGGCAAAATTTGGTTTCGCGATGAGCGCGCGAATTTGATTTTCCGCTTTTTTGTCATTTAGCCTCTTTATATTCACGTTAATACGATTACGTACATTTTCCATCGTTTTGCCAAAAACTGAATTGTGCATAAGTTTAAACAAATCTTTTTCAAAATCACTCTTTGCTTCTTTTCTGAGCTGTGTGTTTAAATCAATGTACGATTTCATCCAACACGATTCGTCAAATTCTAAAACTTTATGAATTTTAGTTAGTTTCATACCGAGTTGCAAATACAATTCTAAGTTACGATAATGAATCACGTAGTTTTTTTTTTCGTATAAATTTGGAACTAATTTTACAACGTTTGGGCCGGTTTGTCTTTTAGCAACCCTTTTTGATACTCGCTCATCCATTCTTTCGGCACTTTTAACGACTCTGGCGCGAGTGGAAACGCGTTGTGAGAGTCGTGTAAACTAGTTGGGTATTCTAAATCGACTTCTAAAATGTATCCTTTATTGTTTTTAAATCCCTCGCTCTCGAGTCGTTTTATTCGTTTTTCGCTCAACCAATTAAAATTACCCGTAGGTAAAGGTTGACTCATCGCGTATCCGTATAAATTGTTCGCGTCCAAATACATGATGTAACTCGACGGTTTCGATTCGTCGTAATCGGGTAAATATACATTATTCGCTTTCGCGTATCGTTTACTCACCATGCACGTTCCTCCTCTAATGCCCCTCTCCATAAATAAATGCATGTCAATATCTGTAAACACATCTAAAGTTTGTTTCGAATGTTTTAATAAAGCGTCCCAACTTAGCCCGGGACTCGTGTAATAATTAGCCGGGTCCAAACCGTACTCTCGTATACAAGTAACGCGAAAGTTTTCAAATACATCCGCCAATAAGCAAGTATCCGTACGCACGTATAAATCGTGGTACTCACCCAAGTTTTTACAATCAAACTTGTTGTAAACGTTCTTTGCGTGCTCGTATTGTTCTTCAGTAATGCGACTATCGTTTAGACTACTATAAAAAAATTATTGCGTTGGAAGTTCTTTTTCTTCAAAACGTTCAAAAGAGTCCATGTACTCGTAAGGATAAATACCCTTTCTTTTAATAAGATTAAATTTTTCTAAATCTGGTTCGAGTTTGATTGTGATTGGGAAAGAATTGTTTGATTTCACGAGCTTATCCAACGACGCCGGTAAAAATTGAGCGCTGTCGATAAATCGTAATTGACCGATATTAAAAGAAATGTACTTTTCGATATTGTTTGCTATACACGTTATATTTCTCTCGCTGCAACCCGCGGCTTGCATAATGAGATGAGAGTCGTAACCTCTCAAGTTATGAAACACGAATGGAATAAAAGTTTTATTAGGTTTTAAACTCAGTTTTAAATTACAACAGTTGTGCGCCGCGCCTCTATACTTACCGGTAACGTGACAATGATCTCTAACCTTGTCGTTATCGTTCGCTAAAAACTTCTTTTCGCATATCCAACACTCGCTCGCAAAGTCATAATCTTTTACATTTTCTTCGGTCATTATTATTTTAAGAGGATTTTTAAATATCTCGTTAATTTGTTTTGATTCTTTTTCTAATTCAGTTAAAAAGTGTTTAGCCGCATCTTCTCCCCTATACGTAACGGGGGTGTGAGTCGACCCGTCGCATCGCACGACTACGTATGAATAACCGCAAACGACGTGTTCTTGTAGTTTGTGCGTATTAGTAGAGCTTTCATCGTCAACCTTTTTAATAATGCTTTCAAAATCGGCGTATATTACGAATGGAACTTTCATCTTTTTATGAAAATTTATAAATTTTAACTTGTCGTTTTTACCCTTTATTGGTAAAACGGTTTTTGTCGGTCTGTCGTTAATTCCCTTACACATTTTTACGTGATTTTCGAGAAACGCTTTTGCTGAAAAACCTTGTAAACATCTCAAACAAAAATGCTGATGATGTTCGTGTTTCGTTTGGTCAAAAAGTAATTTATTCACGTCTTTAATCCAAACATAGTGAGATCTAACACCATTTTCTTCTTCTTTATGAAACAATAATAAATTTATACGTTTTAGTTTCGCGGGTTGTAAGCTGAGCTCGTAAACTAGTATCGATTTTCCTTCACAACCGAAAACGTGTATCGCTATATTGTTTTGTTTCTCCACGAGCTTAATTTGATTGATGGGTGTAGGAGCGTTGATATTACTAAAATTTAAACCGTCTTCTTTCGAATATGTAGAGGGTCTATCCGAATTTTTTGTTTACTTTTTCAATCGAAAGATTCTCTTCTATCGCTTTTTCGTTATGTTTATTATAACAACGAATCGCCCACCGCAAACAATCGTCGTCTTTGTTTTTTACGTTGATGCACGCTTTTTTATTTCTTATATAATCGCATAGCTCTATATAACTACCGCCTCTCAAAGGTCGATACTTGCTAATTCTAACGTTCATTTCAACGATGCGATCTATTACCCATCCACTACCTTCTCGCGTATATTTTTCTAAAGCCTCTTGAATTTGTGAAAAAACGTCATCTAATACATTTTCGATATTGTATAAATTCAATAAAACAATTTGCTTATTATTATGAAAATTTGGTTCAGCTTCATCGATCGAACCGTTTAGTTTTTCTTTAAGTAATTTAATGCGTATGTAAATCATAAACTTGAATGATTTAAAATCTTTCAAGTCTATATTCAACTTGGTGATAATCTTTGGTTTTACCGCCTCCCAAAATATGTTTAAATCTTTTTCTTTGCTGTGATTCGGCGGAACCACCATTCTTCGTTCGCGCAAATAAGTTCCACCGTCGATCGGTAAATTAAATCTCAACTCGGTTTCTTGCCCGTAAAACCTTTTAATAGCGTTGATGTAGTCTTGCCTCAACAACCCACCATATTTACCCGTGCCGCGTTGAGGCAGCTCAATATGTTCATTCGTTATACGCTCTCTCAATTCGTTTAAATTTAATTTATACAGTGGCTTTTGTTTATGCCTTTTTATATAATTTTTCACGGCTTCGTAATAACTACGTTTGTTTATTTTACCCTCGCCTAACACGATTGACTCGTGTTCTCGCGTAAATGTTTTCAATTCTGGTAATGTCCATTTTGATAAATATCTTCTTGATTCCATGCTTTCTTCACTATAAATCTAGATAATATTAAATCAATATATCACTTTTTAAAGTATCAAAATGTTAAATCAATATCCCACTTTTTTAAGTCCTAAAAAGTTAAATCAATATCAAAGTCTTAAAATGTTAAATCAATATCTCACTTTTTAAAGTCTTAAACATTTTCGTATGAGCTAATGTCATTTACTTTTCAGCGAATAGTAAATGAGATGGAGCGCTCGTACGTTATAAAAAAACGTGAAGTCTTAAGTTTGCCTTTAAAGACGCGGCGCGGTTTTTTAACAAAAACGCCCTACTACTACCCAGCGATTTTTATAAAAATCGTTTTTTTTTTAATGATTTTTTATAAAAATCGTTTTTTTAACTTTTGATAATTCCCTACTACTACCCAGCGAATTTGTTAAAAAAACGATTTTTTGGGGTAGGTGAGTCAGTTACGGCATCTGACATACTACTAAAGGGGACTTGCCTTCCCCTTTGCCCTTTGCTCCCCCCCTTTGCCCCCCCCCCCCCCCCCCCCCCCCCACACCCATGGTTTGTCAGTAGAAACCAAACAATGGATGATGTCCATATAAAGTTTCAGATCAAATACATGTAATCCTGATGAGATTGTACACCTTACCTTTGCCAGCTGTGACAAGACAGAACAGTCCTGAGTAGAGCAGGGCACAAAGTGCAATTGGCAATCTATGGA
The DNA here is from genome assembly GCA_029582265.1 of Zoroaster sp. YZ-2022. Taxonomy (NCBI): domain Eukaryota; kingdom Metazoa; phylum Echinodermata; class Asteroidea; order Forcipulatida; family Zoroasteridae; genus Zoroaster; species Zoroaster sp. YZ-2022. The sequence continues at coordinate 98,876,962 of CM055816.1, read as the reverse complement.
CAGGAGCCATTTAGATCAATTTACACAGGTGTTCTTAAACAAGAGGCCAATTACAGCAGCTCACATGGATATCTATGGCTGTTAATCTGCGTCGACGTTGAAACACGTCAAATAGGAATGATGACCTGTTACGAAACCCGTCTTCTTCGCAAACACATCACAGTCACACTGATGAATCATTAACACTCAGGACATCATGTGTGGTAGATAAACGTACACTGGCTGAAATGTATCCTTTGATTTTGTTTTTGACCGAAATACCTCCCCCTAATGTGAACACATACAATTTTGCGTGCGTTAATCCGACAGCCATGCAAAAATTCCTTCCAAGTTGTCTCCAGTCTCTCATCAGCTGTTGAGGAGTCACAGATATCAGACTTAATCCAGGTAATTTTACAGTTTTATTTGAACGCCTCACAGCAAATGGAGTGTTATCCCTTTAGTCACAAAGAGTATCATGATGCAGTACCTGCAGAGACGATAATTTCAACAGAAATATTTCAAAATATATCAGCACAATCCAATCATCACTGTGGACTCAACTGTTGGATACATGTACGGACAAGCATACATGTACATGTATTATGTATGTGGTCCTTAAGTAAAAACAAAATCACCCTGAAATGTAACTTCAGGCGGCTTCAGAATGTTTCCAAATTGTGTCAAACACACACACATCAAGCTGTGTAATCCTAAATACTAAATGTACACATGTGTTCCAATGGTGAATGTCCTTGACCAAATGAAATCATCAATGTAGTTTATGCTGGATACTGAACAGTTGGTTAAATCATCAGAAGTTGTGAATTAACTCTCCTTTTCTTCAGATATGATGGGCAAAGGGTGAGCACCATTGATTGCCAAATCAGACCATACTATCAAATATTACACACGCACTGCGTATGCCATATGGTGATTTTAGCACAACATACAGGCCAATGGGCTTGAATCAACAGCCAACCACACTCCAGCAGTCAGTAAACTTTGAAAATGTCCATCCAAAAGGTTGACACATCTGCAATGTTAACGCTAGTCCATTGACTGATGAAAGTAAATCACTTTCTGTTTCTATTTCGATGTCGATACAATAGTTTAGATCTTTATGGAATCTTCAGCACACAAAGATGACTGGTTGTAACCCTTACAGAAAATAAAGCTTGCCGCAAGCTTGCCACGAGCTTGCCACAAGCTTGCCGCAATCATAAAGAGCTTGCCGCAAGCTTATATGAGCTTGCGCTATTTTCTGCACGGTTAGTACTAACTCGCTGCAAGCTTGCCGCAAGTTTGTGGCAAGCTTGCTGCCAGCTTGCCAAGCTTGTGGCAAGCTTGCCAAGTTTGCGGCAAGCTTGCCAAGTTTGCAGCAAGCTTGCCTTCTTGCAAGCTTTTTGATTGTTAATAATATTGTACTATATGTTATTCTTCATGTATAAAGCTGTAATTAAACTTCATCTTGCATTTTACAATGCAATTCTCAAGCCTTATAATATATATAACAAATTTAACAAAATTAATGCAATTAAATATTTTATTCAATTCAGTGAATTACTCATAGTCCAAAGAGTAATTTATTTTCAGAAAGCACATACATATGTTGAATTATGTATGTACAATTTTGAAATAACACATAATATTCAATTTATGTATTATATTAAATTCCTCAATATTGTTTGGCAAATCATGAAATCTATAGTAATAAAAAGAACAGAAGTTCTATACCTTCTGCCTCCTTTAATGTATAGCAGAATCATATATTGTTCAGGCCTAAAGTATGTTTGAAATGAACCATATTTCTAATTGCTACCAAAGTGATTTTGAACCAACTAAGTTTGTTTTCATCATGACAGAAATTCTCTAGCCTATACATGCAGAATAAATAAACAACCTGCATTTTACTAACCTGTGATCTGATGAGTATATTTGTGGAGGCAGCATATATTTATCAAATGTACAGGTGTACATTAATACATACTATACATGTACAACTCCATGATGACTTTCCTCATACCCAAATACATTAAGTAAGTTGTTTATTTGTGTGACTGTGTAACCCACTCATTGGAATTACACGTACAGACTATAGGCAAGCAAGCTGTAATTGATACCTCTAGTGCAGTGCACATAATTTGCATTGATTATGTAATACTGTCACTGTATGGGGTAGTGTGTGTAACTTGACACTGTGTGGCCATAGCTGTCTGGCCAATCATTGGACATTCATGGTCAAGCTATATATGCCTCTGCAGTATGCTCTAAATTCAAACTGGAAGAAACAGATCTACAGTAAACAGCAGTTTTTCAATGGAAGCAGTGAAATTTCAAGCAAGTTTTGTGATGCAGGATGGGATTAATGATGGTAAGATGATTGTACTTTTTCAGTCTTATGAACTGTATGAATGATTTTACTTCATGTGAATGTGAATTGTACACTATGGGCTATTGAGTGCTGCAAATACAGAAATGCTGAATGCAGTCTTGAATTGATCTGTCAACCTATTGAATTTTGCAAAACCTTATGAGTGCAAAAGTTTTTACTTTTGAAATGGTGTTCATTATTTTTGCTATTCATGTTGTATTGTAATGATTTCATTAACAACTACATGGTGTAATCATATGGTAATTCAGGAATAATTTTAACTGAATGATGATTGAAAAGCACATTCGCCAGAATTAGAACTGTAAATACTGCATGGCTCTAGAAAATATTGCAGTCACATCCACATGATGGATATACAAGAAGTTACATGTACATATCCATTATCATTATATTTAAGAACTCATCAGGAGGTTCCTTTTCGAAAATCTAATAATTTGGGGGTGATTTACATCATAGAAAGAGCATATCTGCATGTAATTGTATCTGTGCAAATATATAATAGTCACATTTCAAATTTAAATTGGTGAAAGGAGAAATATCTGGCTTTTCTAATATTTGTCTCCTTTCTTTGAAGACACAGACTAAGTTGTTCCACGATAAACTACATATGACTGATGCTGCTACTGTGATCAAAGATGGGATGACAACCAGCCTATCTCCCTGATGAAGTTACAACATTTCAACATTTTCCAAAAAGAGATTATACTTCATATGCTGTTGCACAAATACACTGACATAACATGAACATTTAAATTTTGATTGTTCATACTTAAATGGTTGTATTATTATCTTTTGGCTATACTGTTATTGTAATTATTTCAAAAATTTATTGCACATATGTAAAGATAATATTTAGCCAAAAAACAAACGATGATTCATATTTGATTTACAATAAAATGATTCCCTGCATGGTCACAATCAAAATGTATCCCTCAGGATTAGCCTACATACAAGCTTAATTATTATCCACCAAAGATGTCAGATATGTATAGCTACTGTAGTTTTATTTTACTAACCTACAAGTTAGCCTATGGAAAGCTGATGTTTTCATCAGAAAGCTTGTAGATCGGCATACATGTATGTCAGCAAATTACAGCACAAAATTGTATTTAAGCTTTTGCAAGCTTGCATATTATGTGCAAGCTTAATATTTAGATCTTGGCAAATAGAAATATCTGCAAGCTCTATTAAGCTGAAAGGTGTCTGTAAGTTTAGTTTGCATATTCATGCAAGCTTGCAAGATTGCAGCAAGCTTACAATCTTGTCTGCAGCAAGCTTGCCCTAATTTTCATTTTTGGAACCCCTGCAAGCTTGCAGGCTTAATGTACTGGTTGTGATGAGCTGAAAACTATACAGCATGATGTCAATGAGTGAATAATAATACCATCAAGTTACTTCCTCGTTCTAAGCAATGACAGGAAATTCATATGAGGGTCTACAGCTCACTTGATGAGAGTACAGTATGGCATTTCATTTAAATGAAGGATCACTCTTATAATTAAGTTGCTTATTTCCAGTCACAGAGGAAGAAACACGCTATAGACCGATGAAGGAGTCTTTATTTGACTTTGAGACAGATCATGCTGTTTGGTTCTACAGGGTGGGGGGGAAGAGCCTTCAAATTGTTCTGCACTAGTTACATGTCTACAAGATCAGCCAGATAAATAATTAAAGGGGCAGTATTGTCACGATCAGAGCAGACTTTCAACAGAGCATGGAATCGGTGTCCTAGTTTAAGATGAACACAGTGACTGAAAATTACCAGCTCATTTATGCAGCAGCAATGGTAGTGACGTACAGGTAATCATGTGGGGTATTATTTTCAGTCACCAAGTTAATCTAAAACTAGCACTCTGATTCTATGCCCTGTTGATCGTGACAATATTGTCTCTTTAACACAGAGCTGATGGAAACTTTTTAGTCAGGTTAAGCTTTTGATGAAAACACAGACATGGGTTTCGGATGTATTGATAATATTGGAATAACAACAACAAACATATATGCACAAATGACAGCTATGCAAAATTACATGAAGAAATTGTAGCGGTGGCCATGCCAGGCTGAGATTAAAACCATGGGCAAACTAGGTACATATGTAGCCTAAACAAGTGGACAAATCAATTTCATGAGAGGTTCTAATACTTCAAGTTCATCTATCACTTGTGCTTCAGGAAGGAGGACTTGTAACAACCATTAATTAATAATTCACTGGAGTAGGCTCTCTCTGTTAACGTAAATGGCAAGTGTGCTTAAATGGTCTTGGCAATGTTGTTAAAAGAATCATTAATTGTATGCAGAAGAAGTCAAGCTACAGTAGCAATGACAGTATGGCTGCAGTTTCAGCTGTGAACTATCTACATGGAGGTAGCCAAATTTAATTGGCAGCTACATTGTTACATTACGTTTATTAGTTTATAGGGAACCAAAAAGAAGTCCAAAAAGTGATTTGGAAAAGGGGAAAAAACGGGGAACGACTAGTGATAATATTAGCATCCTATGCAGACTTAATAATAACAGGACTCAGGAAAATCAACATGTAATTTCCTTTTCACATGTAGCATTTCACACGTTTTAAGGTCTTTGATTTGGCAAATTGCCCAACATTAACATTCCATGCCAGTAAGTTGCACATAATTGTAAATTTGTGTGGCTGTGTAGTATTTGTACAATGATTTGTACAATGAATGCATACTAACAGGTCCCAATTTATTTATTTGTTAACCAGTTTGTACATGTCAGTAAATAAAAATAATAACAACAAAAGAACATAACGGCCAGAAAAAATATTTGTTCTAAAGATGTTTCACCCATGTTTTACCAGCAATATTCAGAATTTAATTTTTTCATTGGAACATTGCTGATCTCCTTTTAGAAAGGAAAATAAAATACTTTAAAACAAGACACATTTGTGCCACTAATTAATATATAACAGGACCCACCAAAATATATTTACTGCAAAGCTACATGTATGGCAATTCCATGGTTACTCATGTTACATTTTTGAGGTATTGGGCCCATTCTTAACCAGTTCGCGTCAGAGACCGTGTATACACGCAAATTTATGTTGCACCACGGATCAGAGAGCGTCTAAACACGCCATAGGAAACTGCAATATATTGGTATGAATGCCCGGTTGAGCCACGCGTGTACGGTGACATGCTCGGAAGACGTGGCCACACGCTTTGGAAGCTTCCATTAACGTGTGTGTGGGAAAAAGAAACCCGCACAGGGGTTAATGCAATTTTTGATATATTTCAGCCATCCATTTTTTCACAGTACATGTAGTTGCATTGTAACCAGACTCACTCAGCATAAAATAATAATTTAAGAAATTTGCTATACGTACATGTACTGTACATACGCTACATGTCTCAGAGAAAAATGCTGGTTACTCACGGTTACTCATACCCTCATTTTATTTACGAACCACCATAAATTCATTTCAGTCTAATATTTACTGTAAAACCATGTTTCTCACATTTACATGTATTTTCAGAAACGTGTCATTTTAAAGCATTTGTATTCTCTTCTCTATAAAATAGCAGTTTTTCAATGAAAAGAAAAATTTGCAAAATAATTGTTCTAATTGTACTAAAATGAGAGCACCTCATATAGAAATATTACAAAGGATGTTCGATAACATCATCAACTTTATACCAAGTTTCATCAATCTGTGGTCACTTGCATTGGTCACCTGGTAACACCATGGTGTTATGGTGTTTTGGCCTGGTCGCCGAAAACCTATTGATTATTTAGGGGTTCGAGCGACAGCGCGAACACCTCTTGTTAGGTGTTCGATCGCGCAGCGCGAACACCTATTGTTTTTGTACTGTTTTTTTATTTTCTTCTTCTTCTTCTTCTCAGTGGCGCTTGTCCGGCAACAAAGGCATCCTTGCTGAGCATTTACAGTTTTCAAACTTAACACATGAACAGAACATATCAAGCTGACGAAACCGTTTGCTGTGACGTCATGATTACGTCATCAGGTGTCGAATTACGCTAAATCAAAGTTTAATATTTCAAAAAATTATATCTCATGAACTACAAATGATATTTTCACAATATTTGCATCATCTGAAAGATCTTGAATTATGTGATTTTTCGTTTTTCGACGTTACTGCAATTTGACCTCTCCTTCCGGTCGAAACCGGAAGTTGAAAATTTCAAAATTTCAAAAAATCATATCTCATGAACCATAGAAGATATTTTCACAATCTTTTTATCATCTTAAAGATCTTGAACTATGTCACATTTCGTTTTCAGACGTGACCCCAATCTGACCTTTCCTTCCGGTCGAAACCGGAAGGTTAAGTGATATGCTGATCCCTGTATGTACGAATAGCCCATATCGCGCGTGCACAGAATACGTACACACAGCAATATACGGAGTTTAATATTGGCCTACAACATAAAGGCCTTGTCACACGGGGCAATTTTCGGGCAATTTTCAAGCAATAAAAGTTGCTGGCAATGAGATTGCTCGGAGATTGCCCTGTGTGGCATTAAAATGGGTTTCCGAGAAAGAAGAAAATATAATTGCATTATTAAGAGGTAAGTAGTAGACATTATTTAGAGGTTTATTGGCCTAAAATGTGCGTTTGTAAAGTAGGCCTATCGTAGACATAATTATTGCATGCACAATCCAATGGAGGTTAGTGACGGACGAAACTGTTGTTGTACTGCACCTATTTCGTAAAAACTATATTGAGTCTACTCTTTCCCTGTTTTTGCAGTGTACCTACATGATTTTAAGTTTGCATTTTAACTAAGGATAATGACTGAGCATGGATAGATGCTATATATTGTCCAGAAAAAAGTTTAAAAACTGTGCCATGCAGTCAAAGTCAAAAGAGCATCGTTGGAAAATACTTCATTGTGTAACATATCAGTACATGTATGCAAATCCATGTAAATATATACATGTTCGTGTGTTGTTGTCTCTTCTGCAATTCTGCATGTTCTTCGTGTCAATGAAATATATCCCTAACTCAACCTAAAGAGATGCTTTTACTTGATTAGTCTGCTAGTAGTAGCCACAAAATTGTCATAGGGGCACCTGTTTTTTCTGAGCTAGGTTACATTTGTTGTTTTGTTATTATTAAGCATAAAAAGTATGTCCCTCTATGCTTTAAAGAAAGGTCAGGTCTTATAACATAAAAAAAGATGAAGAGCCTGCATAAAAAAAAAGAAAACTAATAAATGAAGAAAAAGCTGCAGAGGGATGAGTTAATATGAGTTTACTTGGAAAATAAACATGCAGGTGTGTTGGTGGACAACATGTGTACACCAAAATTCAGGATGGAAAATACAAATGAGGTGGGGGTGATGAAGGTTGTTTTTGCAATTATAGAGGACATTCTCTTACTGGAGTAATACATGTTGGCCTTTCCCCATTCAGAATTTATTTTTTCACAGAATCATTTGAACATTTCTTTATATTTTGTATTTTAGCTCTCCAGTATGCTGAGTAATTGGAATTAGATGCAATGGCTGGCATCAGTGAGAATCAGTTCAACAGCCTAGAAAGCATCTAAAACACAAGCCCCAAGGTAACCAATAAATCTGTGGTACAATTATTGTAAATGTGTGTGTGTGTATGATTGCATTCCTCCTGACTGCCCTATGATCCACTCACATGACCCCACCAACCTACATTGAAGATTGTGATTTTTATTTTCAAAAAGCAATTCTTTTTAAACTTTATCCACAATGTTGTATTCTTTCCCAGTGAAAACAGGTCAACTCGTATGCGTGCCAACTCGTAGTTTTACCAACTCATACTCATTTTGGTCAACTCGACCCGTAAACATATTTATTACTGAATATTTACTAGCATGTGTATGGGTTGACATCCGGTGGAGTACGAGTTGGTAGAAGTATAAGTTAATTTAGCTACACTATAGTGTCTGTAAGTTCCTCATAATACTAGTAGTGCTTATGTCTTGTGTGGTGATGGCTGCATTGCAGTTTACTTGATAATAGCACTTAATTTTCTCACTAAAGTAGACCAGAAACAAATATCAGCACCTTTATTGAGATAATGAAATCGTCACATCATGGAGGAAGGAAGACGTCACATGTAACTTTCTATTCCATTGTAAAACCTAACTTAAAGGCATTGTTCTGAAGGGATCATTTTTGTAAAGTTGTATAATTTTGTAAAGTTGTATCATCCTGATAATAACATATGAGGGCATTCTAAGTTATGTGTGTTTTGTTAGCATGACGCATTATTCTTCGTCCCTCTTTTGAAAACATTTCGTTTATATGTCAGATCAACGGTATCCATTTGTGCTACTGCTACAAGGTGTGTCAGAGTCTGTGTAACTTTGTGATCCAATGGCCAGCATTTGAAGTTTATCCATTCATCAAAGGAGTTAATGTATGATTCAAATTATTTTATATGGACTTATCCTATCTGTGGCAGTCTTACCCTCAAGGGAATTGTTTTTCAGGACATCAAGACACATCTAGGTCTTCAGGAATTTCTTTAACATGTTAGGAAACAAAATAGTACTGAGGAATTCTTATTATTTTTTGACTGGACCCAAACATCCTAACAAATGTAGTTATTACAATATCTGTTGGTGATCTAGTAAAATGTATATTGCCGACAGTGAATCCCTGGCAGTTGGGCCATATAAACATAGTAAACAATACCCCAATCTTCATTGCATGGGTGTGTCAGCCTTGGAATACCTTTTGCCAGATCACCCAATTAAAGCACTAGTATAAGGGCCCCTTATACTTTTATTGCTTATTTGCCCCTCCCTTCCCTAGTTCTTGGATTCTATAGTGCTGCAATGATAGTCCAACGAATTTTAGAAAACAAATGTGTTGGTTCATCACCAGTGGCAGTACATGCCATCACCAAGAACTTGGGGGGAGGGGCAGGCATTTTATTCCAAATTACCGATTCAATGACAACCCCTGAATGTCACCCATTCTGAACTCACTAAATCGTACATACAGAGTGTACATTTATTTTAAAATGCAGATTGTTTCTGTTTTCTTGTTAACAAAGGATCATGGTTTGGGGTTCATTACACTGAAGTCATTTCACTTGTTGCATGTGTAAGACCATGCACACTCATTTCTAGATTGGTTACAAGTAGGTTAAACAGGTCAACAAAGTGGTTTCAATTGATTGTGGGGAGGAATGGGAACCACAAAAGTCAAGTCATGAAACCCAACAGACAGTTAAAATAAATATGTATTTCATTGTTTTATTAGCAATTTACAAGCACCCATACAACTCTTTGATTATTTCAGTGTTCAAAATGTATGTACAAAATGACATCTGATCTTTTGGGTTGTAATTCTGTAGTATGGATGCAGCCACAGACATTTTTGCCAATCATGTGTACAACCTTGAAATGTAAAAATCAATGTAGAATTTGTTTTCAAATGTTATGAATTATTTTTAAATTATTTGCAGATTAGGTGAAAACAAAGACAATTTATAAGCATGTCACAATAAGGAGATGCTTGATTACAGTGTCACTATCATTGTCAATATATCATTATATTTTTGTTATAAACTTGACCTAAAAGTGAAGTATATTATAAATAAAGATCACTCTCAGTATAACAACATGCAGTCCATCAATTAAATTAATTTTGTACAAGACTTAATACCAAGACATAAACACCAATGTTCTTATTTAAATCTAGAATTGAAAGGTTTCTCCATAAAAAAAAAAAGGCAAGCAATTATCAAATTTGATCCAATGGATATAATTACATTTAATTTTGTTTGAATTGGGAATTATTTACTTTTTGCGGGGCAGGGGAAGATGGGAAAGCACGGATGCAAGCTTTGTTCCAATCCTTTATCATGTAGTAGTTATAAGCTTGTTTTCTAATGAAAAGGCTAATTAGCTGATATCCATACAAGCAACCCTCAGCTCTCCCCAAACAATTTAACCCACACTTCCTGCGTTTTGAATTTGCAGCCAAGTTTAATCCAGTTACTATACATGTAGTCCCCCTTCTACGCTAAATCAACTTTGTGACTTTATGCCCATAATAATGCTGAATAGGTTGATCTGGCTGCCCACAACCCTGGCAAACTATTTTCATATGAGTGATTTTTAATGTTGATTTATCATCTAGCATGGTTTTGAAAAGTATGTGTTGGGCTAGTATCAATATTTAAAATAAAAACAGTGTTCCAAGTCACACTTGTTAATTTCTAATTTATTGCTTAAATCACAACTTTTTTCAAGTTCAACAGCCAATATCTCAAGAACTAAATGACATATTAGAAAACAAAAAACACAATTGAATTCCTTACATTAATAGCCGTTGTAATTCTTGTGAAATGACTTATCATAAATGCTTTGCCAATGGTCCAATTAGTGGCACACGAAGTAACGATTTTACAAATTTTAAAAGGTCATATCTCATAGCTTTAATTTGATGTATAAGTTGACAAATTTGTTATTTTTTCATAATCATGAGGAGGTCATATATGACCTTCAAACCACTTGTAAGCTGACCTTTTCTTCCTGTCCAAACAGTAAAGTTCAAATTCAACACATTCTAACGCAAAATTGATATGTCTTTTGAATATGAAATTGATAGTTATTATAAAAGATGACAAACCCTTGCACTTTGGCTAATATTTACATCATCGTTGAAAAATTTGATTGAACCGAAAGGTGACTCGAACACCGTGTGTGTTTGTTCTAACAAACACTTTAAGCTCTAGTTTTTTTCTTTTTTTTTAATTTTTTTTTTTACTTCTTCTTCTCCCCCGCGGCTGTCCGGTAACAAACACATACTTGCAAACTTCAAGCATGAACTTGAAACTTGGCATGTACTTAGAACTTAACAAGTAGATGAAACACGAGTTGTGGTGACCCCACTTGACCTTACTTCCAGTCCAAACCGGAAGTCAAAGTTTAATATTTAAAAAAATCATATCTCAACAACCACAAGAGGTAAATTCACAATTTTTGTACCATTCTACAGATCGTTAATTGTCAAAAAATATTGTAGTGCCCCTCCCAGAGACCTCTCAAAAGGAGTTAGTAAATACCACCCCCCTAAAAAAATACAAGTTCCCATTTCCAAGGTCCAAGAGTGTACATGTGGCAATCCTCCAAGAATGTCCATGGCACCCTGGTAGCCCACACAGCTGATTGGTTTGGGTGTGAACCAGTTGCCATGGTCACTTCCTTCTGATTGGTTAAGGCACCCAGTAGGAAATGCAACCTTATCCCAGTAGGTTTCATTGTTGTCATCTTATGTGAGCATGCAGGAAACAATAAACATCGTTTCCATCCTCCAGTCAACAAATACTGATGTGTTCTCCTTTTGCTCCTTTTTATCAGGTATGTTCATTTCATTTATTTATCTCACATTTCAGACTCATTGTATTTGATTGGCATTGTTTATTAGGAATATTATTATTTGATTGTATTTAAAAGAGACAAGTGTTTCTTTCACTTTAAATTCATGCTTTCCCATTTAGCTTGAAATCAGAAAGCTGGAGGTTAACATTGTAGAATTTTTATTTTGTTTCTTTGAACTTCTCAGTCTTTGTTTCACTTGAAACAGGAGAAGTGAAGACCTTTAAATACAGTTTACAATTTAGTTTTTTAGAAGGAAGTGTTAGGTTTTTCTAGGGGTTTGTGCTGATTTTGTTCAAGAAAGAAGTTTGAAAGTTTTATTCTAGAAGATGCAGATAGATTATGTTGTGGTAGTTACTCAAACATTTAATTCATCTGACTGCGAATACGCAAGAAGGTATAAATTAGTAACTTTTCCACTCATTCTGAACTATGGGTAATACGTGAATTAATTGTTCCCCCATAGCCACTGCACTTAAGCTAAATTCTATATAAAACTTGGTACAGTTTGACCATTTTTATATAATGAGGATGCGGACAAGTGGTTATGGATACCTATTTTAGTACATGGCACAGTGAAAGGTCCACCATGCTGTGGATTAGTGATGACTTGGCCTAGAGAGTTGTCGCTATGAGATAAACAATGACTAATCCTCTAGATTAGATTGAACTTGTACTAGCCAAGTGAATGTTTACTCTTTTTCACGCAGAATTTGGTTCATTGGATCTTTAAGTAAGTTAAACCATGGAGGTAGAAATTAAGTTGATTTGATTATTGTTAGTGATATTATTGATCAAATGCCTTTTTAAATTTAATTGTAGTTGATTGATTTAAGTTGAGTTTGTGTTAATTGTTAATTGTGTTAATGCAATCAATGAGTGATTGCATCATCGTGCCGCAAAGTCATTCTTATGTGAGCAGTGAAACAACAAACATCGTTTCCACATCCTCCCAGTCAACAAATACTGACGGTTCTCCTTTTTGCTTTTACCCTTTATCAGAATCAACCCACCCTCCCGAGGGCGGACCTGCTACACATACAAAAGTGACCCCTAATTTGACTCTTTTTCCCTCCAAACCAAAGTCAAAGTTTAATATTTAAAAATCATATCTCAACAAACCACAAAGAGAGGTAAATTCAAAATGTTGTGTACCATTGTACAGATTAATTGTTAATTGTCAAAACAATTTTACTACAACACCTATGAAAGGTGACCTCAATTACTGTGACCTTACTTCCTGTCTAAACCGGAAGTCAAAGTAATATTTAAACAAAATCTTCCAACAAGAGGTAAATTCACAATCTTTACACCATTGTACAGATCGTTATTTGTCAAACACATTTTACAAAAAAGGTGGCCCCAATTTGATCCTTACTTCCTATCCAAACCGGAAGTCAAGAAGGTTTAATATTTAAAACAAAACACATCTCAAAACCACAAGAGGTAAATTCACAATTGTTGTACCATTGTGTACAGATCGTTAATTGTCCAAAAAATATATTACAAGGTGACTAGCAGGACCCCATTTGACCTTACTTCCACCTGTCCAAACCGGAAGTCAAAGTTTAAATATTTTAGAAAATCATATCTCAACAACCACAGGAGGTAAATTGACATTTGCACCATTGTAGACTGTTAATTGTCGAAAATATTTACACAAAGGTGACCCCCAATTTGACCTTACTATTCAGTCCAAAAACCGGAAAGTCAAAGTTTAATATTTAAAACAATCATATCTTCAGCAACCACAAGAGGTAAATTCACAGTTTGCACTATTGTACAGATTGTTAATTGTCAAAAATGTTTTACAAAAGCTATTGACCCATTTGACATTGCTTCCCTGTATATCTGTCTAAACCGGGAAGTCAAAGTTAATATTAATAAAAAATAATGATGCAAAGTTGCTTTAAAAGCACATTATGACGTCACTATCACTGCCTGACTGACAAACTCGAGAACACCTATGTGTTTTGTAATATCACAAACTTTCTGGATTCTAGTTTTCTTCTTGTTTTCTGCCAAAAACCCCATAGGTTTAACACGTGAAAGTTGTCGATGGATGATGTCATACTAAGCATCGTCACATCAATACAAAACATGCACCATATGAAAGCCTGTGACGTGAATTAGTGTCTAAAACATGCATACATGTCATCAACGTCAGTAAATATCATTGTTATCGCATTTTAGTGTGACGCTGCGGGGTTAAGACGTCTTGACCCTCATGAGCAACTCGACACGAAATAACCAGGATCCACGAGCAGCATTCGAGCCTTTGTGACAACTCGACCTACACGCAAAAGCACAACCCACGAGTTGTCATACTTCGCATTTTCACATACAATACATGCAGCATGAAAGCTGTAATGTGACTCAGCTTTGTAGAACCAATTACCTCATCATTACGTCAGTAATTTTATTAACATTTTAGTCTAATCTGGCGGGAATGTATAGATTGGCGAGAACAGCGGATCAGTCGGACCTAAATAAATAGTGTGACCCTGCGGGGTTAAGACATCTTGACCTTGTGAAAACTCAACCTAAACAAAAACTCGACCCACGAGTTGTCGTACTTAGCACTTCCTAAGAAGTTTCGCAGTATAAATTTATACAAAACATGTGCACCATGAATGTGACTTAGTTTCTACTGTGACTTAGTTTCTAAAACAATTACGTCATCATTACGTCAAAATATTTTTGTCTAATCTGCGAAGATTATGATGTGTCAATATAGCTGAAATTTGTTTACACTAACCATGGGTAGAATGTGGGATCATCCTTTCTCACCCTTTATCACGATAGCAATAAAATAGTACATTCTGTTGACTCCTTGTCGGTGGTGGTTTGCAGAAAGGGACATTTCCATAGGACTGTACACGTTGTGGTATGATTACGTGACGACACGTGGTGTTTGTATATAATTAGCTGCAAAGCTAAGGGGTTTGTATACATGGAATTGATTCTACAATACGATGTTCTTCGTTTCGTATGTTTGAACTGTCATTTGAGAATCGTTGCATACATTTAATGGAAGGGCGTCAACTTGATTCGTTACATCTTTTGCATTATCCAATATACAACAGTGTCTTAAAATGTCTGTGGGATGAAACAATGAAATTTATTATTATTTACAATGATTACAGTTCATGCGTTTTAAGTTCATATATAATCGTAAATAATAAACAAAGAACTCAGTGTCCCAATAATTAATATCAATATACATGTAGCCAGGAAACCCTGTGTTCGTTTTCATCGAACACCGTTGCCAATTTTGTACTATTTCATTTGATCAAATAATGATCAAAAATGCTTTATCTCCACTTAGCACTCCATTGCAATTTTGATGGTGCAGTGCATTTCTGTTGCCGCCCTGTACAGCTTGTGTATTTGCCTACGTGTGTTATACACGCGTACAGTGTGGGTATATGTTTGTGTACGATGCGATACAAGCTGGAGCTCTGTTCACGCTCGTTGTTGGCAGTAGTGTGTGTGCTTTGTGTTATGGGTTTTGTTGTGCTTGCCCTTTATTAACTGGCTTACATACTAGGTTTGGGATCCACCTGTAATGAGTCGGCAAAACCAATCAGCGCAGGGCTGGCAGGCAGGTTGTTTCTGATTGAACAGTTTACAGTATGAACTTCTGGGGATCGGTAACTTTTGTGTTGGCGGGAAGACTTTTGGTTAAGCGTCACTTTGTCACAGCTTTTATTTGATAACACTTTTCAACAATTTGTATGGCAATTAGACCACAGCTTTTATTTGATAACACTTTGTGAAGGAAGTTTATACTATAACCTGCATCGCTTCGGGGTTACCATTGCTTCGGAGATTTTCGTTGTCGACTTTCGAACACAATTTAGCGTTCTTATTTGGCTGTTTGAGGGTTTGGTGTAAAGAAAGCGGTGAACATCGTCGTCGCCGTCATCGTTCTTCAGTTTGGAGGACATTTTTCTATCGTGTCATCCGCCTCTCCGTGAACCAGTCTCAGCTGACTTTGGAGAAGGCTATTTTATTAGCGTCGTCACCCGTCGAACCTTTTTCCGGCGCACTGGTGGGGGGAACTTTTTACATTTTGTCGTCACCCATCGATTCATTGTTTCAGCTCGCTTACTTGGGACCAAGGAACTTTTTCTTATTGTCGCCTTTCGTTGAACTGTGTTTATTCAGCTTTGGCGGAAACTTTCTTCGTGGGACGTTTTAATTGTCTGTTGTTTGACTCCCCCTTCGCGTTCCGAACTTTTCGAAA
>CM055816.1:98834422-98860483 GCA_029582265.1 Zoroaster sp. YZ-2022 | reverse complement strand
CATAAATTTTTCCACGTGGTGGGGAAGATTCGTCTGAGACATGTCAGACCCGCTATCAGCAAAGATTTCTTCCAAAATAATGTTATCTCTCATCGTCGTCCATGTCTGATCGTGAAGGACGCGTTGTGGTAACTATTTAAACCCACGCGCGCGTGCCTTTTATATTTCACTGCCAAAAGGGCGCTGTTGACATAGTGATTACCACCAAGATGGCCATAGTGCCATTTGGCACTGCGGGGACCAAAGGACCTGCACTTTTGTGTGCAAAAATACTCCATGGTATCCAACTGGAATGTAACTTTGAGCAATTTGGCACAATGGGATTGAAGAAGGGTTAACGTCAGGCCAGAAAAGTGAACCCAAATTAACGCAATCCCCTGAGTAGGGCTGGGCCTAACGTTAAACCCCCGTTAGAATGAACATCAACCTGATCAATAACGTTAGGCCTAACAAAACAGAGGTTGTCATAATTAACGTTAACGTTAGGCAACTTGACTCACCACCCACGCTGAGTCGGAGCCGCAATAGTAAACCTAGGCCCACTAGAGCCAACCCAGCTGCAGGCATCCCTGGCGAAACCATCCTCACTCGCCCATGGTGGTTGTAACAGGGCTTGCAGCACTCGACGTTAACGTTAGTTGCACTCGTCGTCGGTGCCTCCGTACGAGTTGGCGATGCAACGTTGAAGCCGAGACCGTGGCCGCGCTTGCCTCGGCAGGGGCTGAGCGCTTTCTCCGCAAGGCGTGCTGGCGGTCGAGATCGCACGCTTTCGAGCGTGGCATGATCCACCACGTACAGTTGAGGCTTCAGCCTGTTTAAAGTTCGCGAACGCGAAGGTGAGTCGAACAACTGATGACAATTAAAACGTCCCACGAAGAAAAGTTCCCGCCAAAGCTGAATAAAGCACAGTTCAACGAAAGACGACAATAAGAAAAAGTTTCCCTTGGTCCAGGTAAGCGAGCTGAAACAATGAATCGATGGGTGACGACAAAATATAAAGGTTCCGCACCAAAGTGCGCCGGAAAAAGGTTCGACGGGTGACGACGCTAATAAAATAGCCTTCTTAAAGTCAGCTGAACTGGTTCACGGAAGACACGGATGACACGATAAGAAAAATGTCCTCCAAACTGAAGAACGATGACGGCGACGACGATGGTACCACGCTTTCTTTACACCAACCTCCAAACAGCCAAATAAGAACACTAAAATTGTGTTCGAAAGTCGACAACGAAAATCTCCGAAGCAGTAATTAACCCCCGACGATCAGGTATAGCATAAACTTCCTTCTACGAAAAGTGTTATCAGAAATAAAAGCTGTGATCCCAATTTGCACAGAAAGCAGAATTGTTGAAAAAATGTTTATCAAATCAAAATAAAAGCTGTGACAAAGTGACGCTTAACCAAAAGTCTTCCCGCCAACTACAAAGTTACCGATCCCCAGAAGTTCGCAACTGTAAACCAATCAGAAACAACCTGCCTGCCAGCCCTGCGCTGATTGGCTGCCGACCCACACAGTGGATCCCAAACCCAGTATAAAAAACATTGACAAGCACAACAAAACCCATAACACAAAAGCACACACTACTGCCAACAACACCGAGCGTGAACAGAGCTCCAGCTTGTATGTGCATCGCATGGAAACATATATACCCACATTAATTGCACTGTACGCGTGTATAATACACGCTGAGGCAACACACACAAGCTGTACATGGCGGCAACAAGAATGCACCTGCAACCATCAAAATTGCAATGGAGTGCTGCTAATATAAAGCATTTTTGACTCACTTTATTTGATCAAATGAAATAGTACAAAAATTGCAAAATGAGGGGTGTTCTGATGAAAACGAACACAGGGGTTTCGGCTACTATGTATATTGATAATTATTGGGACACTGAGTTCCTTTGTTTAGTATTTACGATTATATATGAACTTTAAAACGCATGAACTGTAATCATTGACACACACACAATTTCATTGTTTGTCCCACAGACATTAAAGACAATTTGTATGTGGATAAATGCAAAAGATGTAACGAATCGAAGTTAATGCCCTTCCATTAAATGTATGCAACGATTCTCCAAATGATTCAAACATACGAAACGAAGAGACATCGTATTGTACGAATCAATTCCGGCAATGTGTCACACCAAACCCACTGTAGCTTGCACCATATACAAACACTACGTCGTCACGTAATCATACCACAACGTGTACAGTCCTCATGGAATATGTCCCTTTCTTGCAAAACCACCACCGACAAGAGTCAACAGAATGTGCACTATATTTTTATTGCTATCGTGATATAAAGGGTGAAAAAGGGATGATCCCACATTCTACCCATAGTTGGTAAATAACAAAATTTCGAGTTTATATTGACTACATCATAATCTTCGCAGATTAGACAAAAATATTTACTGACGTAATGATGACGTAATTGTTTTAGAAACTAAGTCACATTATGGGCTTTCACATGGTGCATGTTTTGTATAAATTTATGCGAAACTGCTAAGTGCTAAGTACGACAACTCGTGGGTCGAGTTTTGTTTAGGTTGAGTTTTCACAAGGGTCAAGATGTCTTAATCCCCCGCAGGGTCACACTATTTGTTTAGGTCGACTGATCCGTTCTCGCCAATCTATACATCCCGCAGATTAGACTAAAATGTTGATAAAATTACTGACGTAATGATGAGGTAATTGGTTCTACAAACTGAGTCACATTACGAGCTTTCATGCTGCATGTATTGTATGTGAAAATGCGAAGTATGACAACTCGTGGGTTGTGTTTTGCGTAGGTCGAGTTGTCACAAGGCTCGAATGCTGTCGTGGATCCTAGTTGTTCGTGTCGAGTTGTCACGAGGGTCAAGACGTCTTAACCCCCCGCAGCGTCACACTAAAATGTGATAACAATGATATTTACTGACGTTATGATGACGTACTTTGTTTTAGACACTAATTCACGTCACAGGCTTTCATATGGTGCATGTTTTGTATTGATGTGACGATGCTAGTATGACATCATCCATCGACAACTTTCACGTGTTAAACCTATGGGGTTTTGGCAGAAACAAGAAGAAAACTAGAATCCAGTGTTTGTGATATTACAAACACATAGGTGTTCGAGTTTTGTCAGGGCAGTGATGATGACGTCATAATGTTTTTAAAGCAACTTTGCATCATTATTTTTTTTAATATTAAACTTTGACTTCCGGTTTAGACAGGAAGTAAAGGTCAAATTGGGTCATTTTGTAAACATTTTGACAATTAACAATCTGTACAATAGTGCAAAACTGTGAATTTACCTCTTGTGGTTGCTGAGATATGATTGTTTTAAATATTAAACTTTGACTTCCGGTTTGGACAGGAAAGTAAGGTCAAATTGGGGTCTGCTTTGTGTAAATATTTTTCGACAATTAACAGTCTACAATGGTGCAAAATCAATTTACCTCCTGTGGTTGTTGAGATATGATTTTCTAAAATATTAAACTTTGACTTCCGGTTTGGACAGGAAGTAAGGTCAAATAGTCACCTTTTTGTAAATATTTTTGACAATTAACGATCTAGTACAATGGTACAACAATTGTGAATTACCTCTTGTGGTTTTTGAGATGTGTTTTGTTTAAATATTAAACTTTGACTTCCGGTTTGGATAGGGAAGTAAGGTCAAATTAAATACCTTTTGTAAAATTGTTTTGACAAATAACGATCTGTACAATGGTGTAAAGATTGTGAATTTACCTCTTGTGGAAGATTTTGTTTAAATATTAAACTTGACTTCCGGTTTAGACAGGAAGTAAAGGTCAAATTGGGTCACCTTTCTGTAAAATTGTTTTGACAATTAACAATCTGTACAATGGTACAAACATTTTGAATTTACCTCTTGTGGTTGTTGAGATATGATTTTTAAATATTAAACTTTGACTTCCGGTTTGGACAGGGAAGTAAGGTCAAATTGGGGGTCACTTTTTGTAAATATTGTAGGTCCTGCCCCCGGAGAAATGGGTTGATTCTGATAAAGGAGCAAAAGGAGAACACATCAGTATTTGTTGACTGGAGGATGTGGAAACGATGTTTATTGTTTCACTGCTCACATAAGAATGACTTGCGGCAATGATGCAATCACTCATTGATTGCATTAACACAATTAACAATAAAACTCAACTTAAATCAATCAACTTTACAATTAAATTTAAAAGGCATTTGATCAATAATATCACTAAATAATCAAATCAACTTAATTTCTACCTCCATGGTTTAACTTGCTTAAATGACCAAACCAAATTCTGCAATGAGTAAACATTCACTTGGCTAGTACAAGTCTAATCTAGAGGATTAAGTCATTGTTTATCTCATGACAACTCTCTGGCCAAGTCATCACTAATCCACAGCAGGACCTTTCCTGTGCCATGTACTAGTATAGGTATCCATAACCACTTGTCCGCATCTCATTATAAAATGGTCAAACTGTACCAAGTTTTATAAGAATTTAGCTTATGCAGTGGCTATAGAACAATTAATTCACATTACCCATAGTTCAGAATGAGTGGAAAAGTTACTAATTTATACCTTCTTGCGTATTCTATGATCCAGATGAATTAAATGTTTGAGTAACTACTCACAACATAATCTATCTGCATCTTCTAGAATAAAACCTATTTCCAAACTTCTTTCTTGAACAAAATCAGCACAAACCCTCAGAAAAACCTAACACTTCCTTCTAAAAACTAAATCTGTAAGCTGTATTTGAAGTCTTCACTTCTCCTGTTTCAAGTGAAACAAAGACTGAGAAGTTTCAAAGAAACAAAATAAAAATTCTACAATGTTAACTTGCTCAGCTTTCTGATTTCAAGCTAAATGGGAAAGCATGAATTTAAAGTAGAAAGAAACACTTGTCTCTTTTAAATACAATCAAATATAATAATATTCCTAATAAAACAATGCCAATCAAATACAATGGAGTCTGAAATGTGAGATAAATAAATGAAATGAACATACCTGATAAAAGGAGCAAAAAGGAGAACACATCAGTATTTGTTGACTGGAGGATGTGGAAACGATGTTTATTGTTTCACTGCATGCTCACATAAGAATGACAGCAATGAAACCTACTGGGATAAGGTTGCATTTCCTACTGGGTGCCTTAACCAATCAGAAGGAAGTGACCATGGCAACTGGTTCACACCCAAACCAATCAGCTGTGTTACCAGGAGTGCCATGGACATTCTTGGAGGATTGCCACATGTACACTCTTGGACCTTGGAAATGGGAACTTGTATTTTTTTAGGGGGGTGGTATTTACTAACTCCTTTTGAGAGGTCTCTGGGAGGGGCACTACAATATTTTTTGACAATTAACGATCTGTAGAATGGTACAAAAATTGTGAATTTACCTCTTGTGGTTGTTGAGATATGATTTTTTTTTTTTTTTTTTTTTTTTTTAAATATTAAACTTTGACTTCCGGTTTTGGACTGGAAGTAAGGTCAGAATGGGGTCACTCACAACTCGTGTTTCATCTACTTGTTAAGTTCTAAGTACATGCCAAGTTTCAAGTTCATGTGAAGTTTGCAAGTATGTGTTTGTTCACCGGACAGCCATGGGAGAAGAAGAAGTAAAAAAAATTAAAAAACGAAAAAACTAGAGCTTAAGTGTTTGTTAGAACAAACACACGGTGTTCGGAGTCCACTTTCCGGTTCAATCAAATTTTCAACGATGATGTAAATATTATATTGTGCAAGGGTTTGTCATCTTTTATAATAACTATCAATTTCATATTCAAAAGACATATCAATTTTGCGTTAGAATGTGTTGAATTTGAACTTACTGTTTGGACAGGAAGTAAAGGTCAGCTTTAGTGTGGTTTGAAGGTCATATATGACCTCCTCATGATTATGAAAAAATAACAAATTTGTCAACTTATACATCAAATTAAAGCTATGAGATATGACCTTTTAAAATTTGTAAAATCGTTACTTCGTGTGCCACTAATTGGACCATTGGCAAAGCATTTATGATAAGTCATTTCACAAGAATTACAACGGCTATTAATGTAAGGAATTCAATTGTGTTTTTTGTTTTCTAATATGTCATTTAGTTCTTGAGATATTGGCTGTTGAACTTGAAAAAGTTGTGAGATTTAAGCAATAAATTAGAAATTAACAAGTGTGACTTGGAACACTGTTTTTATTTTAAATATTGATACTAGCCCACACATACTTTTCAAACCATGCTAGATGATAAATCAACATTAAAAATCACTCATATGAAAATAGTTTGCCAGGGTTGTAGGCAGCCAGATCAACCTATTCAGCATTATTATGGGCATAAAGTCACAAAGTTGATTTAGCGTGAAGGGGACTACATGTATAGTAACTGGATTAAACTTGGCTGCAAATTCAAAGAGCAGGAAGTGTGGGTTAAATGGATTGGGGAGCTGGGGGATGCTTGTATGGATATCAGCTAATTAGCCTTTCATTAGAAAACAAGCTTAAAACTACTACATGATAAAGTTGGAAGAAAGCTTGCATCCGTGCTTTCCATCTTCCCCTGCCCCACGCAAAAAGTAAATAATTCCCAATTCAAACAAAATTAAATGTAATTATATCCACTGGATCAAATTTGATAATTGCTTGCCCTTTTCATTTTTTTATGGAAAAACCTTTCAATTATAGATTTAAATGAAGCCAACATTGGTGTTTATGTCTTGGTATTAAGTCTTGTACAAAACGTAATTTAACTGATGGACTGCATGTTGTTATACTGAGAGTGATCTTTATTTATAATATACTTCACTTTTAGGTCAAGTTTATAACAAAAATATAATGATATATTGACAATGATAGTGACACTGTAATCAAGCATCTCCTTATTGTGACATGCTTATAAATTGTCTTTGTTTTCACCTAATCTGCAAATAATTTAAAAATAATTCATAACATTTGAAAACAAATTCTACATTGATTTTTACATTTTCAAGGTTGTACACATGATTGGCAAAATGTCTGTAGCTGCATCCATACTACAGAATTACAACCTAAAGATCAGATGTCATTTTGTACATACATTTTTAGACACTGAAATAATCAAAGAGTTGTATGGGTGCTTGTAAATTGCTAATAAAACAATGAAATACATATTTATTTTAACTGTCTGTTGGGTTTCATGACTTGACTTTTGTGGTTCCACATTTCCCTCCCCACAATCAATTGAAACCACTTTGTTGACCTGTTTAACCTACTTGTAACCAATCTAGAAATGAGTGTACATGGTCTTACACATGCAACAAGTGAAATGACTTCAGTGTAAATGAACCCAACCATGATCCTTTGTTAACAAGAAAACAGAAACAATCTGCATTTAAAATAAATGTACACTCTGTATGTACGATTTAGTGAGTTCAGAATACCTGGGTGACATTCAGGGGCTGTCATTGGAATCGGTAATTTTGGAATAAAATGCCTGCCCTCCCCCAAGTTCTTGGTGATGGCATGTACTGCCACTGGTGATGAACCAACACATTTGTTTTCTAAAATTCTTTGGTCTATCATTTGCAGCACTATAGAATCCAAGAACTAGGGAAGGGGAGGGGCAAACAAGCAATACAAGTATAAGGGAGCCCCTTATACTAGTGCTTTAATTGGGTGATCTGGCAAAAGGTATTCCAAGGCTGACACACCCATGCAATGAAGATTGAGGGTATGTTTACTATGTTTATATGGCCCAACTGCCAGGGATTCACTGTCGGCAATATACATTTTACTAGATCACCAACAGATATTGCTTAATAACTACATTTGTTAGGATGTTTGGGTCCAGTCAAAAAAATAATAAGAATTCCTCAGTACTATTTTTGTTCTAACATGTTAAAGAAATTCCTAGAAAGACCTAGATGTGTCTTGATGTCCTGAAAAAACAATTCCCTTGAGGGTAAGACTGCCACAGATAGGATAAGTCCATATAAAATAATTTGAATCATACATTAACTCCTTTGATGAATGGATAAACTTCAAATGCTGGCCATTGGATCACAAAGTTACACAGACTCTGACACACCTTGTAGCAGTAGCACAAATGGATACCGTTGATCTGACATATAAACGAAATGTTTTCAAAAGAGGGACGAAGAATAATGCGTCATGCTAACAAAACACACATAACTTAGAATGCCCTCATATGTTATTATCAGGATGATACAACTTTACAAAATTATACAACTTTACAAAAATGATCCCTTCAGAACAATGCCTTTAAGTTAGGTTTTACAATGGGATATAGAAAGTTACATGTGACGTCTTCCTTCCTCCATGATGTGACGATTTCATTATCTCAATAAAGGTGCTGATATTTGTTTCTGGTCCACTTTAGTGAGAAAAATTAAGTGCTATTATCAAGTAAACTGCAATGCAGCCATCACCACACAAGACATAAGCACTACTAGTATTATGAGGAACTTACAGACACTATAGTGTAGCTAAATTAACTTATACTTCTACCAACTCGTACTCCACCGGATGTCAACCCATACACATGCTAGTAAATATTCAGTAATAAATATGTTTACGGGTCGAGTTGACCAAAATGAGTATGAGTTGGTAAAACTACGAGTTGGCACGCATACGAGTTGACCTGTTTTCACTGGGAAAGAATACAACATTGTGGATAAAGTTTAAAAAGAATTGCTTTTTGAAAATAAAAATCACAATCTTCAATGTAGGTTGGTGGGGTCATGTGAGTGGATCATAGGGCAGTCAGGAGGAATGCAATCATACACACACACACATTTACAATAATTGTACCACAGATTTATTGGTTACCTTGGGGCTTGTGTTTTAGATGCTTTCTAGGCTGTTGAACTGATTCTCACTGATGCCAGCCATTGCATCTAATTCCAATTACTCAGCATACTGGAGAGCTAAAATACAAAATATAAAGAAATGTTCAAATGATTCTGTGAAAAAATAAATTCTGAATGGGGAAAGGCCAACATGTATTACTCCAGTAAGAGAATGTCCTCTATAATTGCAAAAACAACCTTCATCACCTCCACCTCATTTGCATTTTCCATCCTGAATTTTGGTGTACACATGTTGTCCACCAACACACCTGCATGTTTATTTTCCAAGTAAAACTCATATTAACTCGTCCCTCTGCAGCTTTTTCTTCATTTATTAGTTTTCTTTTTTTTATGCAGGCTCTTCATCTTTTTTTATGTTATAAGACCTGACCTTTCTTTAAAGCATAGAGGGACATACTTTTTATGCTTAATAATAACAAAACAACAAATGTAACCTAGCTCAGAAAAAACAGGTGCCCCTATGACATATTTTGTGGCTACTACTAGCAGACTAATCAAGTAAAAGCATCTCTTTAGGTTGAGTTAGGGATATATTTCATTGACACGAAGAACATGCAGAATTGCAGAAGAGACAACAACACACGAACATGTATATATATATACAAAATGTATTTACATGGATTTGCATACATGTACTGTGATATGTTACACAATGAAGTATT
The DNA here is from genome assembly GCA_029582265.1 of Zoroaster sp. YZ-2022. Taxonomy (NCBI): domain Eukaryota; kingdom Metazoa; phylum Echinodermata; class Asteroidea; order Forcipulatida; family Zoroasteridae; genus Zoroaster; species Zoroaster sp. YZ-2022. Next base: position 98,850,969 of record CM055816.1, on the reverse strand, counting down.
TTCCAACGATACTCTTTTGACTTTGACTGCATGGCACAGTTTTTGTACTTTTTTTCTGGACAATATATATCATCTATCCATGCTCAGTCATTATCCTTAGTTAAAATGCAAACTTAAAATCATGTAGGTACACTGCAAAAACAGGGAAAGAGTAGACTCAATATAGTTTTTACGAAATAGGTGCAGTACAACAACAGTTTCGTCCGTCACTAACCTCCATTGGATTGTGCATGCAATAATTATGTCTACGATAGGCCTACTTTACAAACGCACATTTTAGGCCAATAAACCTCTAAATAATGTCTACTACTTACCTCTTAATAATGCAATTATATTTTCTTCTTTCTCGGAAACCCATTTTAATGCCACACAGGGCAATCTCCGAGCAATCTCATTGCCAGCAACTTTTATTGCCTGAAAATTGCCCGAAAATTGCCCCGTGTGACAAGGCCTTTATGTTGTAGGCCAATATTAAACTCCGTATATTGCTGTGTGTACGTATTCTGTGCACGCGCGATATGGGCTATTCGTACATACAGGGATCAGCATATCACTTAACCTTCCGGTTTCGACCGGAAGGAAAGGTCAGATTGGGGTCACGTCTGAAAACGAAATGTGACATAGTTCAAGATCTTTAAGATTTTAAAAAAATTGTGAAAATATCTTCTATGGTTCGTGAGATATGATTTTTGAAATTCTGAATTTTCAACTTCCGGTTTCGACCGGAAGGAGAGGTCAAATTGCAGTAACGTCGAAAAACGAAAATCACATAATTCAAGATCTTTCAGATGATGCAAATATTGTGAAAATATCATTTGTAGTTCATGAGATATAATCTTTTGAAATATTAAACTTTGATTTAGCGTAATTCGACACCTGATGACGTAATCATGACGTCACAGCAAACGGTTCTTCGTCAGCTTGATATGTTCTGTCTCATGTGTTAAGTTTGAAAACTGTAAATGCTCAGCAAGGATGCCTTTTGTTGCCGGACAAGCGCCACTGAGAAGAAGAAGAAGAAGAAAATAAAAAACAGTACAAAAACAATAGGTGTCTCGCTGCGCGATCGAACACCTAACAAGAGGTGTTCGCGCTGTCGCTCGAACCCCCTAAATAATCAATAGGTTTTCATGACCAGGCCAAAACACCATAACACCATGGTGTTACCAGGTGACCAATGCAAGTGACCACAGATTGATGAAACTTGGTATAAAGTTGATGATGTTATCGAACATCCTTTGTAATATTTCTATATGAGGTGCTCTCATTTTAGTACAATTAGAACAATTATTTTGCAAATTTTTCTTTTCATTGAAAAACTGCTATTTTATAGAGAAGAGAATACAAATGCTTTAAAATGACACGTTTCTGAAAATACATGTAAATGTGAGAAACATGGTTTTACAGTAAATATTAGACTGAAATGAATTTATGGTGGTTCGTAAATAAAATGAGGGTATGAGTAACCGTGAGTAACCAGCATTTTTCTCTGAGACATGTAGCGTATGTACAGTACATGTACGTATAGCAAATTTCTTAAATTATTATTTTATGCTGAGTGAGTCTGGTTACAATGCAACTACATGTACTGTGAAAAAATGGATGGCTGAAATATATCAAAAATTGCATTAACCCCTGTGCGGGTTTCTTTTTCCCACACACACGTTAATGGAAGCTTCCAAAGCGTGTGGCCACGTCTTCCGAGCATGTCACCGTACACGCGTGGCTCAACCGGGCATGCATACCAATATATTGGAGTTTCCTATGGCGTGTTTAGACGCTCTCCGATCCGTGGTGCAACATAAATTTGCGTGTATACACGGTCTCTGACGCGAACTGGTTAAGAATGGGCCCAATACCTCAAAAATGTAACATGAGTAACCATGGAATTGCCATACATGTAGCTTTGCAGTAAATATATTTTGGTGGGTCCTGTTATATATTAATTAGTGGCACAAATGTGTCTTGTTTTAAAGTATTTTATTTTCCTTTCTAAAGGAGATCAGCAATGTTCCAATGAAAAATTAAATTCTGAATATTGCTGGTAAAACATGGGTGAAACATCTTTAGAACAAATATTTTTTCTGTCCGTTGTGTTCTTTTGTTGTTATTTTTTTATTTACTGACATGTACAAACTGGTTAACAAATAAATAAATTGGGACCTGTTAGTATGCATTCATTGTACAAATCATTGTACAAATACTACACAGCCACACAAATTTACAATTATGTGCAACTTACTGGCATGGAATGTTAATGTTGGGCAACAAATCAAAGACCTTAAAACGTGTGAAATGCTACATGTGAAAAGGAAGTTACATGTTGATTTTCCTGAGTCCTGTTATTATTAAGTCTGCATAGGATGCTAATATTATCACTAGTCGTTCCCGTTTTTCCCTTTTCCAAATCACTTTTTGGACTTCTTTTTGGTTCCCTATAAACTAATAAACGTAATGTAACGATGTAGCTGCCAATTAAATTTGGCTACCTCCATGTAGATAGTTCACAGCTGAAACTGCAGCCATACTGTCATTGCTACTGTAGCTTGACTTCTTCTGCATACGATTAATGATTCTTTTAACAACATTGCCAAGACCATTTAAGCACACTTGCCATTTACGTTAACAGAGAGAGCCTACTCCAGTGAATTATTAATTAATGGTTGTTACAAGTCCTCCTTCCTGAAGCACAAGTGATAGATGAACTTGAAGTATTAGAACCTCTCATGAAATTGATTTGTCCACTTGTTTAGGCTACATATGTACCTAGTTTGCCCATGGTTTTAATCTCAGCCTGGCATGGCCACCGCTACAATTTCTTCATGTAATTTTGCATAGCTGTCATTTGTGCATATATGTTTGTTGTTGTTATTCCAATATTATCAATACATCCGAAACCCATGTCTGTGTTTTCATCAAAAGCTTAACCTGACTAAAAGTTTCCATCAGCTCTGTGTTAAAGAGACAATATTGTCACGATCAACAGGGCATAGAATCAGAGTGCTAGTTTTAGATTAACTTGGTGACTGAAAATAATACCCCACATGATTACCTGTACGTCACTACCATTGCTGCTGCATAAATGAGCTGGTAATTTTCAGTCACTGTGTTCATCTTAAACTAGGACACCGATTCCATGCTCTGTTGAAGTCTGCTCTGATCGTGACAATACTGCCCCTTAATTATTTATCTGGCTGATCTTGTAGACATGTAACTAGTGCAGAACAATTTGAAGGCTCTTCCCCCCCACCCTGTAGAACCAAACAGCATGATCTGTCTCAAAGTCAAATAAAGACTCCTTCATCGGTCTATAGCGTGTTTCTTCCTCTGTGACTGGAAATAAGCAACTTAATTATAAGAGTGATCCTTCATTTAAATGAAATGCCATACTGTACTCTCATCAAGTGAGCTGTAGACCCTCATATGAATTTCCTGTCATTGCTTAGAACGAGGAAGTAACTTGATGGTATTATTATTCACTCATTGACATCATGCTGTATAGTTTTCAGCTCATCACAACCAGTACATTAAGCCTGCAAGCTTGCAGGGGTTCCAAAAATGAAAATTAGGGCAAGCTTGCAAGGCCAGACAAGATTGTAAGCTTGTTGTGCATCTTGCAAAGCTTGTATGAATATGCAAAACTAAACTACATGACACCTTTCCAGCTTAATAGAGCTTGCAGATATTTCTATTTGCCAAGATCTAAATATTAAGCTTGCACATAATCATGCAAGCTTGCAAAAGCTTAAATACAATTTTTGTGCTGTAATTTGCTTTGACATACATGTACATGCCGATCTACAAGCTTTCTGATGAAAACATCAGCTTTCCATAGAGCTAACTTGTAGGTTAGTAAAATAAAACTACAGTAGCTATACATATCCTGACATCTTTGGTGGATAATAATTAAGCTTTGTATGTAGGGCTAATCCTGAGGGATACATTTTGATTGTGACCATGCAGGGAATCATTTTATTGTAAATCAAAATATGAATCATCGTTTGTTTTTTGGCTAAATATTATCTTTACATATGTGCAATAAATTTTGAAATAATTACAATAACGATGGTATAGCCAAAAGATAATAATACAACCATTTAAGTATGAACAATCAAAATTTAAATGTTCATGTTATGTCAGTGTATTTGTGCAACAGCATATGAAGTATAATTCTCTTTGGAAAAATGTTGAAATGTTGTAACTTCATCAGGAGATAGGCTGGTTAAGTCATCCCATCCTTTGATCACAGTAGCAGCATCAGTCATATGTAAGTTTATCGTGGAACAACTTAGTTCAGTGTCTTCAAAAGAAAGGAGACAAATATTAGAAAAGCCAGATATTTCTCCTTTCACCAATTTAAATTTTGCAAAATGTGACTATTATATATTTGCACAGATACAATTGTTACATGCAGATATGCTCTTTCTATGATGTAAATCACCCCCAAATTATTAGATTTTTCGAAAAGGAATCCTCCTGATGAGTTCTTAAATATAATGATAATGGATATGTACATGTAACTTCTTGTATATCCATCATGTGGATGTGACTGCAATATTTTCTAGAGCCATGCGTAGTATTTACAGTTTCTAATTCTGGCGAATGTGCTTTCAATCAATCATCATTCAGTTAAAATTATTCCTGAATTACCATATGATTACACCATGAAGAGTTAATGAAATCATTACAATACAACCATGAATAGCAAAAATAATGAACACCATTTCAAGTAAGTAAAACCTTTTGCACTCATAAGGTTTTGCAAAATTCAATAGGTTGACAGATCAATTCAAGACTGCATTCAGCATTTCTGTATTTGCAGCACTCAATAGCCTTTCCATAGTGTACAATTCATTCATCTCACATGAAGTAAAATCATTCATACAGTTCATAAGACTGAAAAAGTACAATCATCTTACCATCATTAATCCCATCCTGCATCACAAAACTTGCTTGAAATTTCACTGCTTCCATTGAAAAACTGCTGTTTTACTGTAGATCTGTTTCTTCCAGTTTGAATTTAGAGCATACTGCAGAGGCATATATAAGCTTTGACCATGGAATGTCAGCAATGATTGGCCAGACAGCTATAGCTACACAGTGTCAAGTTACACACACTACTCCCATACAGTGACAGTATTACATAATCAATGCAAATTATGTGCACTGCACTAGAGGTATCAATTACAGCTTGTTTGCCTATAGTCTGCATAACCGTAACGTTCCAAATGAGTGGGTTACACAGTCACAACAAATAAACAACTTACTTAATGTGTATTGTGGGTATGAGGAAAGTCATCAAGTGGAGTTGTACATGTATAGTATGTATTAATGTACACCTGTACATTTGATAAATATATGCTGCCTCCACAAATATAACATCTACTCAGATCACAGGTTAGTAAAATGCAGGTTGTTTATTTATTCTGCATGTATAGGCTAGAGAATTTCTGTCATGATGAAAACAAACTTAGTTGGTCTCAAAATCACTCTTTGGTAGCAATTAGAAATATGGTTCATTTCAAACATACTTTAGGGCCTGAACAATATATGATTCTGCTTCCATATACATTAAAGGAGGCAGAAGGTATAGAACTTCTGTTCTTTTTATTACTATAGATTTCATGATTTGCCAAACAATATTGAGGAATTTAATATATTAATACATAAATTGAATATTATGTGTTATTTTCGAAATTGTACATACATAATTCAACATATGTATGTGTGCTTTCTGAAAAATAAATTACTCTTTGGACTATGAGTAATGGTCACTGAATTGAATAAAAATATTTAATTGCATTACCATTTTGTTAAATTTGTTATATATATTATAAGGTTTGAGAATTGCATTGTAAAACGCAAGCATGAAGTTTAATTACAGCTTTATACATGAAAGAATAACATATAGTACAATATTATTAACAATCAAAAAGCTTGCAAGAAGGCAGCTTGTTGGCAAACTTCGCAACAGTTTTGTTGCCGCAAACTTGGCAAGCTTGCCAGTTACAAGCTTGGTAGTTATAGCGTGAAAGCTTGCCACAAACTTGCGGCAAGCTTGCAGCGAGTTAGTACTAACCGTGCAGAAAATAGCGCATAGCTCATATAAGCTTGCGGCAAGCTCTTTTATGATTGGCGGCGCTTGTTGGCAAGCTCGTGGCAAGCTTGCGGCAAGCTTATTTTCTGTAAGTGCTACAACCAGTCATCTTTTGTGTGCTGAAGATTCCATAAAGATCTAAACTATTGTATCGACATCGAAATCAGAAACAGAAAGTGATTTACTTTCATCAGTCAATGGACTAGCGTTAACATTGCAGATGTGTCAACCTTTTGGATGGACATTTTCAAAGTTTACTGACTGCTGGAGTGTGGTTGGCTGTTGATTCAAGCCCATTGGCCTGGTGGCACAGTTAAAATCACTATATGGCATACGCAGTGCGTGTGTAATATTTGATAGTATGGTCTGATTTTGGCAATCAATGGTGCTCACCCTTTGCCCATCATATCTGGAAGAAAAGGAGAGTTAATTCACAACTTCTGATGATTTAACCAACTGTTCAGTATCCAGCATAAACTACATTGATGATTTCATTTGGTCAAGGACATTCACCATTGGAACACATGTGTACATTTAGTATTTAGGATTATTAACAGCTTGATGTGTGTGTGTTTGACACAATTTGGAAACATTCTGAAGCCGCCTGAAGTTACATTTCAGGGTGATTTTGTTTTTTACTTATGAACCACATACATAATACATGTACATGTATGCTTTGTCCGTACATGTATCCAAACAGTTGAGTCCACAGTAAGATGATTGGATTGTAGCTGATATATTTTGAAATATTTCTGTGTGAAATTATCGTCTCTGCAGGTACTGCATCATGATACTCTTTGTGACTAAAGGGATAACACTCCATTTGCTGTGAAGGCGTTCAAATAAAACTGTAAAATTTGGATTAAGTCTGATATCTGTGACCCTCAACAGCTGATGAGAGACTGAGACAACTTGAAGGAATTTTTTGCATGGCTGTCGGATTAACGCACGCAAAATTGTATGTGTTCACATTAGGGGAGGTATTTTGGTCAAAACAAAATCAAAGCGGATACATTTCAGCCAGTGTACGTTTATCTACCACACATGATGTCCTGAGTGCATGATTCATCAGTGTGACTGTGATGTGTCATGAAGAAGACGGGTTTCGTAACAGGTCATCATTCCTATTTGACGTGTTTCAACGTCGACGCAGATTAACAGCCATAGATATCCATGTGAGCTGCTGTAATTGGCCCTTGTTTAAGAACAATCTGTGTAAATTGATCTAAATGGCTCCTGTGTCCATAGATTGCCACTGCACTTTGTGCCTGCTCTTACCTAGACTGTTCTGTCTTGTCACAGCTGGCAAGGTAAGGTGTACAATCTCATCAGATTACAATGTATTTGATCTGAAACTTTATATGGACATCATCCATTGTTTGGGTTTCTACTGACAAACATGGTGGTGGGTAAAAGGGGGAGTTAAAGGGCAAAGGGAAGTAGTCCCTTTAGTAGCATGTCAGATGCCGTAATCGACTCATTTCATTCAAAAACGTCTTTAACAAATTCGTCGGGTGTAGTGGGAATTATCTGTGTTAAAAAATGATTTTTATAAAAAATCATTAAAAAAAACGATTTTAACAAAATCGTTGGGCAGTAGTAAGGGCGTTTTTGGCAAAAAACCGCTGCTCCTTTAAAAGGCAAACTTAAGACTTTACTGTTTATAACGTACGAGCTTCATCTCATTTACTATTGCCGAAAGTAAATGACATTAGCTCATACGAAAATGTTTAAGACTTTAAAAAGTGAGATATTGATTTATCATTTTAAGACTCTTTGATATTGATTAACTTTTAGGACTTAAAAAGTGGGATATTGATTTAACATTTGATACTTTAAAAAGTGATATATTGATTTTAATATTTAGATTTATAGTGAAGAAAGCATGGAATCAAGAAGATATTTATCAAAATGGACATTACCAGAATTGAAAACATTACGCGAGAACACGAGTCAATCGTGCTAGGGCGAGGGTAAACAAACGTAGATTTACGAAGCCGTGAAAAATTATACATAAAAAGGGGCATAAACAAAAGCCACTGTAAAAATTAAATTGAAACGAATTGAGAGAGCGCCGTATAACGAATGAACATATTGAGCTGCCTCAACGCGGCACGGGTAAATATGGTGGCCGTTGAGGCAAGACCACATCAACGCTATTACGTTAAAAGGTTTTACGGGCAAGAAACCGAGTTGAGATTTAAATTTACCGATCGACGGTGGAACCCTATTTGCGCGAACGAAGAATGGTGGTTCCGCCGAATCACAGCAAAGAAAAAGATTTAAACATATTTTGGGAGGCGGTAAACCCAAAAGATTATCACTGTTGAATATAGACTTGAAAAGATTTTTAAATCGCCCAAGTTTATGATTTACATACGCATTAAATTACTTAAAGAAAAACTACAAACGGTTCGATCGATGAAGCTGAACCCAAAATTTTTCATAATAACAAGCAAATCGTTTACGGAATTTATACAATATCGAAAATGTATTAGATGACGTTTTTCACAAATTCAAGAGGCTTTAGAAAATATATCGCGAGAAGGTAGTGGATGGGTAATAGATCGCATCGTTGAAATGAACGTTAGAATTAGCAAGTATCGACCTTTTGAGAGGCGGTAGTTATATAGAAGCTATGCGATTATATAAGAAAATAAAAGCGTGCATCAACGTAAAAAACAAAGACGACGATTGAAACAGGTGGGCGATTCAAAGTTGTTATAATAAACATAACGAAAAGGATAGAAGAGAATCTTTCGATTGAAAAATAAGTAATATAAAATTCGGACAGACCTCTGCATATTCGAAGAAGACGGTTTCACCTTAGTAATATCAACGCTCCCACAATTCCATCAATCAAATTAAGCTTCCGTGAGAAACAAAACAATATATGACACGTTTTCGGCCAGAAGGAAAATCGATACTAGTTTACGAGCTCAGCTTACAAACCCGCGAAACCAAAACGTATAAATTTATTATTGTTTACATAAGAAGAAGAAAATGAAAGTTATGATCTCACTATGTTTGGACTAAAGACGTGAATAAATTACTTTTGACCAAACGAAACACGAACATCATCAGCATTTTGTTTGAGATGTTACAAGGTTTTTCAGCAAAAGAGTTTCTCGAAAATCATGCAAAATGTGGTAAGGAATTAACGACAGACTGACAAAAAACCGTTTACTAATAAAGGGTAAAAACGACAAGTTAAATTTATAAATTTTCAAAATGTGATGAAAGTCCAGTCTGTAATATACGCCGACTTTGGAAAGCACACAAAAGGTTGACGACAAAGCTCCATCATCACGCACAAAACCACAAGCAGTCACGTCGTTTGCGGTTATTCATACGTGTCGTGCGATGCGACGAATCGACTCACACCCCCGTTACGTATAGGGGAGAAGATGCGGTTAAACATCTTTTTAAACTGAATTAGAAAAAGAATCAAAACAAATTAACGAGATATTTAAAAACTCTTTAAAATAATAATGACCGAAGAAAATGTAAAAGATTATGACTTTATGAGCGAGTGTTGGATATGCGAAAGAAGTTTTTTAGCGAACGATAAACGACAAGGCTAGAGATCATTGTCATGTTGCCGGCAGAGGCGCGGCGCAACTGTTGTGTAATTTAAAACTGAGTTTAAACCAAGAAACTTTTGGTTCCATTCGTGTTTCATAACTTGAGAGGTTACGACTCATCTCATTATGCAAGCCGCGGTCAGCGAGAGAAAGGCACGTGTATAGCAAACAATATCGAAAAAGTACATTTCTTTTAATATCGGTCAATTACGATTTATCGACAGCGTCGACTTTTACCGGCGTCGTTGGAAAAGTCGTGAAATCAAACAATTTTTCCCCAATCACAATCAACCAAAACCAGATTTGAAAAATTTAATTTATTAAAAAAGGGGTTTATTTATCCTTACGACATGGATTTTTGAATTTAAAAGAAAAAGAACTTCCGAAATTTTTTTTATAGTAAAACAAGTCGCATTACAAGAACAATACGAGCACGAAAAGAACTTTTTTAAAAGTTTGATTGAAAAAACTTGGGGGGTACCACTTTTTAACGTGCGTACGGATACTTGTTATTGGCGGATGTTTTGAAAACTTTCGCTTTATTTTATACGAGGTACGGTTTGGCCCCGGCTAAATTTTTAACGAGCCCCGGGCGTTGGACGCTTTTTAAAACTTTTCAAAAAATTTTAGATGTTTACAGATTTTGACTCATTTTTTATGGAGGGGAGGGGGAACGGCATGGTGAGTAAACGATACGCGAAAGCAAATAATATTTTGATTCGACAATCGAAACTGGTTACATCGTTTTGGACCGAACAAATAGGATACGCGATGGTCAACCTTTACGGGAATTTTTGGGTTGACAAAAAACGAATAAAACGACTGAGCGGGTTTAAAAACAAAAAAAGGTCATTTTGAAGTCGTTGAATCCAATAGTTTACGACTCTCACAACGCTTTCCCTCGCCCAGGTCAAAAATGCCGAAAGAATGGATGAGCGAGTATCAAAAAGGGTTTTTTAAAACAAAACCCGGGCCCCAAAAGTTGAAAATTGTTCCCAAAATTTTTACGAAAAAAAAAAACGTGATTCTTATGTAACGGGAAAATTTTTGCAACTCGGTATGAAACAACAAAATTCATAAAATTTTGAATTTGACGAATCTTTTATGAAACGTCTTGTTTTAAAAACACAGCCAGAAAAGGGAAAAAAAAGTGATTTTGAAAAGATTTGTTTAAACTTATGCACAATTCAGTTTTGGGAAAACGATGGAAAACGAATCTTTAACGTGAATATAAAGGGTAAAGCAAAAAAACGGAAAATAAATTCGGGGGCCCTTTGGAAAAACCCAAATTTCCCAGGCTAGGGTTTTCGATAATGATTTAGTGGGGCCCCTGCATAAAACGCAACTGCCCCAACCCCCGGTTTACGGGAAAAACCTGGATTTATTAAACATTTAAGTTTTTTTACAATCATTTAAAAAAAAAACGGCAACAGTGGGTTTGCTTTAAAGGGTACGGGTAAGTTTCCGAGATTAAAACTCGAGACGTTTATAAGATTTATATAAAACAAACAATCTACTTTTTAAATTATAAAAAAATCATTTTTATTCCAAATAATAAAAAATAACCGGGGAGTACCTATAGGGGAATTTTGGGTCTAAGACCAAAATGTATTCGATACTTTTTTCAAATGGTGAAAAAGAAAATAAAATGTTAAAAAAAAATTTAGAAAGGGGTATTAAAAACGCTGTATAAAAATTTTTCAAAAAAATTACCGCATCACCCCATGAGTTTTTTTCGGCACGAAAAACATGATTATAACAACGCAGTAAAAAAATATCCTATCTCCCTTTTTACACAAAGGAAACATTTTTGAAAAAGGAATAGTCGCCTACGGGCCTCGCCAATGTTTAATCGGGTATCGTTAAAAAAAATTTTTACAAATTACGAGCGTGAAGCCGACGACGCGGGGAAAAAATGTTTCAGCTTCACCAGGTGCGCTGGGTGCTTGTTTGGCCGAAAAATCAGAGCAAACAGGTCACAAAGTTGATTTTGTTTTAGCATCCTTTCAGGTTGGTTTAATTTTTAAAAAAATTGATGCTATCATTTACACAAATGGGTATTTGTCTTGTTAATTTAACCAAGGGAAAAGATTTTCCAACCCTTTTTCGACTCCCTGCAACCCACAAAATGTTTCCCCCCCCGTTTTTAACACCCTTAGTTGAACCCCCTAAAAACCCTTCAAGGGAAAGATCTTTTGGTTGGAAACATTTAAATGTTTTTTTAAACTCAACAATTCTTTTTATTCACCTTGATGAGATTCCATCGTTATGTTATTATCGTTAAGATTTTCAGTTGCGCAGGTCTTTATCCAACAATTTTTCACCATCTTTTCTATAAATCAGATAATATTAAATCAATATTCCTTTTTAAAGGATATTGCTTTCATCGAATTAAGTAAACGGGAAAAAAGGCTTTAGAATAAATGAAAAAAATGCCCCCGTCTTTTTCAAAAAAGGGTAAAAAAACAAAAATCAAAAAATTAAAACTTTAAAACGTTTCTGAGAGAAAAAACGTTTATCAGATATAAATATATTAGAAATGATCATAATTTATACACTATAAAATTTATAAAAGATCGTTGGGTCCCAAAAACGCAAAACATATTTTACGAAACGAAACAAACCCCCGGGATGGGTATTTTAGCATCCTCGCGATTGAACAATCTGTGTGTTTGTTAAAACTTGTTTGCGACTGATTCAATTTGTTTGGACTGATGCTCAATTTTGTTTGCGATGATGGTTGTGTTTGTGATAATCTCAATGTGTTTGCGACGATGCTCGTGTTTGCGATGTAATTTTGTTTACAAAACGTGTTTGCGACTGATGCTCAATTTTTTACAAAACGTGTTTGCGACGATGCTCAATGGGTTTGTGACTAATGCTAAATGGTTTAGAGATGCTCTTGTTTACAGGGGTTTGGGGTGATCTCAATGTGTGTTTGGACATCTAAATTTGTTTAGGACTAATTCAATTTGTTTGTACAAACTCAAGTGTTTGAAAAAACTCAAATTGGGTTTGACAATGCAAATTTTGTTTACAAAACGTGTTTGGACTGATGCTCAATTTTGTTTAAATGTTTGGGTGGGATGCTCAATTTTTGGGTTTTTGACTAATAAATTTTTTTGGGCAATGCAAAATTTTTTTACAGGGGTTTGACTGATGCTCAATGTTTGTGAAAAACGGTTTTTGGGGCTAATGCAAAGTGTTTAAACCCGACAAAGCAAATGTGTTTCGACAATCTCAATGTGTTTAAAAGGGGGTGTTTTTTGACTAAGCTCAATGTGTTTTCAACTAATTAAAGTTTTGGGCAAGAAATTTGTTTACAAAAGGGTTTGGGCGATCTCAAAATGTGTTTTAAACTTTTTGGCGTGCTCAATTTTGTTTGTGATAAACAAATTGTTTTGGGCAATCTAAATGTGTGTTTAGGCGTGTTTGCGACTGATGCTCAATGTTTGGCAAAGCGTGTTTTTTAATGCTAAATTTTTGCGAAAGCTTGTTTGGGCAATCTAAATTTGTTTACGATAACCAATTTGGTTTACAAAAAGTGTTTGTGACAATGCTAAAAAGACTAATGCAGAATAACGATACCTTTAGCTTTACTAAAGGGGATAAAAACGAGTCTAACGGGGTTTTTTAAGGGCTTTCCTAAAGGGGAGGCTAAAGAAATTTAATAGCAGGTCGTTTTTAGTTTATTTTTTTTGAATCTTTGGTTTGTAATCATTCGTTGTGGGGCAGCGTTGCTAAAACAACTTCGAGTTTTAAACGGGGTTTAAAACCTTTCCAATTTTCGGGGTTTCTCACAGGTCGTTGAATTACTCAAGGTTCCCGGTCATTAAACAATTACCCATAGGGTTAGCAGTTACCCCCGGGGTTTCTCGGGGTTTCTCCGGTTACCCACAGGTCATTAACAATTTCCCATGGGGCGTTGAGTTCCCCCGGTTGTTCAATTACCCGGTCGTTGAGATTACTCCCGGTTACTCATAGGTTACTCGGGGGTTTCCCACAGGTTTTAAGACCCACGGTCATTACAATTTCCCCGGTCGTTGAGCATTTCCCACAGGTTTAGATTACCGGTTACCATGGTTACCCACAGGTTTAACTACCCCCGGTTGTTAGCATTACTCACGGGGTTTCTCTGGGGGCGTTGATTCCCCTGGGGGTTAAAAAACCCATAGGTCGTTGAGCAATTACCCGGTCGTTAGATTACTCACGGGGTTTCTCACGGTCGTTGCAATTTCTCATGGGGCGTTGAAATTTCTCCGGTTACCCTGGGGCGTTGCAATTACTCAGGGGTTTCTCACAGGTTTCACGGGTTATCCATGGGGCGTTGAGCAATTACCCAAAAGGGGGCGTTGGGCCCCCCGGGGCGACACCCAGGTCAAAACAACCCAGGTTACTCCGGTTTCGGGGTTTCTCGGTTACTCCGGTTCCCCATGGTTACCCAGGTTACCCGGGTTCCACAGGTTACTCATGTTACTCACAGGTTTGATTGTTTACCTTTTTATAACATATAGTATTACTTTTTTTTTGATTTTTTATAATACGGTTGAAAAACAGCAGCTCCCCCAAAACAAAACCCCCAACTGTTTTTAGATTAAATACAAAAAAGGCCCAGGGTGAAGTTGCAAAACCAAAAGTTCGCAAAACCCCTCACCAAAAAATAGGTTGGGTAATTACCCAAAAGAATACCGTTAAGTGCTCGTTACAGGAAATTCGTTTGGTACCCTTTTTGGTAAATTAAAAAAAAACGATTTCCCATTTGTATTTTTTAAAAAATCTGGTTAAACCCCATAGTGAGGGCTCTCTACATTGAGCATTAGTTCAAACACATTGAGCATTTACAAACAAAATTGAGCATCGCCCAAAATTTGTAAACACCATTAGCATTAGTCGCAAACACATTGAGATTAGTTAAACACATTACATTAGTCACAAACACGTTTTCGTAAACACATTGAGCAAGTCGTAAACAAAATTTGTTTGGCAAAAAGTTTTTGAAAACCCTTTTTAGCTTAGTCCAAACACGTTTTCTAAAAACATTGAGCATCGTCCAAAACCTTTCGAAAACCCAAAAGCTTGTCGCAAAACTTTAGCATTAGTCAAACACACATTGAGCATCGTAAACCCCTTTTTAATAATAATAAAAATGTATGGTTTATATGGCACGTTACCAACTAAGGGGGCCTCAAGGGCGAATTTATTTCCCTGCCAAAACCAAGGCCATTCATTCCCGAAACCATCTCAGCTCCGGGGGAGAAAAGCCAATTCTGCCTTTTCTAATAGAAAAAAACCATCTCTCCCTTCACAGGTCCCCTTTTAACCCCGGGTGGAAAAGAAATTATGGTTAAAGTGTCTTGTCGGACACAGGGTCGGCTGGGGCTCGAACCACACCCTCCCAAACCAGAACTTGAGTTCGTGCGCTAGACCGCTCGGCCACGACAATCCCTTTACGTTTAAAAACCCCGGGCCCCGCTCGTCCACCCAAGGACAAGAATTTGGTTGGCCGTCAAGGATACGTGTCACGGGGGGCTCAAACCCACACCCGCTGTGGCAACAAAACGAGTTCGGTGCGCTGAACCGCTCGACGACACTCCACTTGGCATTAGTCCCAAACGTTTTGTAAACAAAATTTAGCATTATCGCAAACACTTGAGCATTGGTTAAACATTGACTTGGTCAAAAACACAGGCATTTCCTAAACAAAATTTAGTTTAGTCACAAACAAAATTGAGCTTTGGTCCTAAACAAAATTTAGCATTGTCACAAACAAAATTGCCCTCAGTCGCAAACACGCTTTGAAACACACTTGACATCGCCCAAACACACGGCATCGCCCAAACCACATTGGCTTAGTCACAAACAAAATTGAGCATCTCCAAACCATTGAGATCTCAAACACACATTGAGCATCAGTCGAAAAACACACATTGAGCATCGTCGCAAACAAGTTTTATACAAACCCCTAGCATTAGTTCAACTGGCCGAGCGATGTAAAAACCCATGCGCGAGGCGTTCGTTTCGTAAAATATGTCTTTTCGTTTTTGGCCCAACGATTTTTAAAAACGTTTTAGTGTAAATTTGTTTATCATTTCAAATATTTTCTATCGTGATACAACTTTTTTCTCGAGTAAAACGTTTTAAAGTTTTAAATTTTTTGTTTGTTTAACCTTTTTGAATAAAGCACGGTGTGGGCTGACTTTTTTTCATTTATTCTCTAAAGACACTTTTTTTTCCGTTTCCATTGATGAAAACTATCGCAAAAATGATATTGATTTAAAATTTCGTTTTTAAAAATGGCGATAAATTGTTGGATAAAAACCGCGCGCAACTGAAAGTACGTTAACGATAATAACATAACGATGGAATCTCATCTAGAAGGTGAAAAAAAAACGTTGAGTTTAAAAACATTTAAATGTTTACCAACCAAAAAATCATTCCTGTGAATGGCTTTTGTGGGTTCAACTAACCCTGTTCAAAACTAGCGTGTGGGGGAAAATTTTTTTTTGCATCGGTCGTATAAAGGGTTGGAAAAACTATTCCTCTCTGAAAAAAGTAACATGACCAAGACGATCCCCTTTTGTACAAAATAATGATAGCATCGTTTTTTTAAAAAACTAAACCCAAAGCGCAGAAAAGGGTCTAAAACAAAATCAACGCTCTTGTGAGCCTGTTTTCTCTGAGTTTTGCGTTACCAACTGTAAGCATCCAGCGCACCTTTGAACTGAAAAAATTTCTCCTCGTCGTCGGTTACGCTCTGGTTTTTAACAAATTGTTTTTTAAAGATACGCCATTAAACATTAATGATGTTTTTTGCTCTTTAAAAAAAAACAGAGGTTAATTTTATTTAATAATAATTTTAGTATAAA
>CM055816.1:98795122-98833922 GCA_029582265.1 Zoroaster sp. YZ-2022 | reverse complement strand
AAAGGGTGACACCATGTGAAATTCTCAATTGAGTGAAGTAATTAGTTCTGAAAAAGAACTGGAGGTACAAGTCGACGTTTCGATCTGTGTGCTCTGATCGTCGTCTTATACTTATGATAATTTGTCTGAATAAAATTATGTATACTGGACAGCAAAGAGAAACGCAAATGTTTGTTCAGATCCAGTTTAATCAAATTAGACGAAAAATTCATTCATGATAACCATTCAATGAATCGAAACAAAATTCGGGCAAAATGTTCTTTGGACATTTGTCTTTCAAACTGTACAGTCCAATGTTCAACAAAACGAACAAGTCAACTTCCTGTGGATCAATACCGTGTGTGACCCTCCATTGACATCAATGACGGCCTGGCACCTTCTAAGTCTCATGGAGGTGGACAAGACGATTGACTGAGAGCTCTGGGGATGTTGTTCCAGGACTGGGTAATGGCTTGCTGAAGCTGGGTGCGGCTGTCATTGGTCTGGGACGGACTGAATTCAGCTCTCTGTAGCATAATCCAAAGAGTAAATTCAATGGGGTTTAAGTCCGGACTCCTGTGTGCGGGGCCACACCATCGTCTGGATGTTCTGTTGATGCAGGAAGTCCTGTGTGAACCCTTGCTGAATGTGCACGTGCATTATCCTGCTGAAAATGAAGTTGTTGAGGGGCATGGAAAAATGGCGCCACATGAGGTCGAAGGATTTTGATCAATGTAACGCTGTTCCCTGACCAGGACCCAGACCTTGGAAGAAAACTGGCCCCAGCAGCTGGTTGAGGCCAATGCCACCCCAGATCATGCGACGTTCGGCCCTCCCCATGTGTTGTGTTCTATGACGCAGTTGTCCTGGAAACGTTCACCTCCTCCTCCGCCACACTCTGACACGACCGTCTGCATTGCTGATGCAAAACCGACTCTCACCTGTGAACAGTACGCCATAACAGTACGCCATTGCCTCCAGTTCCAGTTGGCGTGGTTTCCTGGCCCCACTGAAGGCGTGCCAGACGGTGTCGACAAGTGAGGACGCTGGCACTCGAGCTGGACGGCAAGGTTCCGCAGGTCTCGCTCACGGTGTCGGCGACGCACTGTGTCACTACTGATTGGCCTCGGGTGAGGTCCAATGGTGATTCGGGCACGGTTTCTGAGGCCTGTCAGGAACCGGTCTCTTCTCCCTGATGATTGCGAAAAAATGTGCGATCTTGCCTCGGGTTGTGACCCGAGGCCTTCCCGCTAACGGTCGATCATCAGCCACTCCTCTGGCCGCGCGCAGCACGCTGCTGCAGACGGTGAAGCTGTGGTGAAGTTACGAACGTTGAATGCTGCTGCAACAGCCCGAGGGTCGTCACCAGCTGTCAAACGCCCGATAGCTCGTTCACGCTAATGCTGATGTCAGTCTTGTGGCATGGATTGCTGTGTCCAAAACGGGAGTGACAGCAAGCGTGCAGTAGTTTCCTTTTTATTGCAAATGAACCGTAGAAATCAACTGATGCATTACTTTCAAGCTGCACGTATCTTAGCACGTGCTGCGCTCGTGAGCATTCTGTTGCCTTTGCGCAATTGCAGATATCAACATGTCCCGAGCTCATGGCAAGCAGCACTGCACCAATAAAACTTCACGCTTTACACTCTCTCGCACACGCCTCCAGTAAGCAAAACAGCCAACGTCAAAATATGGTTAACTCTTATTCAATCAAACATTGCAAATTAAAATTTTACACACACACACACACACGCGTTTCTTTTTGGGTTCAGTATAAGAAAAAATCCAAGGAATTATTACCGTAAAGCGAACACTAGGAAAAGTTAGACACATTAATGTGTCAACTTTTTCAAATATGAAAATGTTTCGTATTTGCTTCAGATTGGGTATTTTTCAGAAAGATAGGTACTTTATCCGGCTTCACATTCTGGCTTTTCAGGTAATAATGCATTTTGAAATCGAGGTTATTACTGATGTACACTGCCTTGCAAATAGTACGGAAATATTTGGAGTGTATCATAGTAAGATGAATAACAATTGATACAGGGAATAACTGTATAATCTTGTTTGTTTTCATTTTATGGCTTTATCATCTGTAGAAGTACTCGTAATTGTAATTACACAAATGTACATATAATGTACAAACACTCATACTCGTATGTTATACGGTGACAAAGCTTTTCGAACACGTGCTCAAAAATACAATTTTGTTTTAAGTACTTGTAATCAAACTGCAAAGAACTGTGCCTAAAGTCTGTTTGTGGACCTAGGAAATGCAATTTTTTAATGGAGATACATATTTTGGCATATATTCAGGCTTCTGGGCACACACAAAAATATATAGTTTCGTTATTTGTGTGAACAGTTTGCTCCTTAAAACCTCTCTTGCGCTAGAATGCCCTTCTATACACAATAAAGCCCTTTGTTCAACCGTACAGGCACTTATCCCTCTCTTGATAGTCTTAACATTCTCAGATGGTATCCCTCAATCATTTCAGGCGTGGTACACTACTATATAAGTCTCATGTCACCTATCCACGCCACTTCAGGTCGCTTACAACACGCTAAGTGTCACTATCGATTGTCTCATACTTATGCCCACCCACCCTCCCATTATTATAGCGGGTTTTTCTCCTTTTTCTTTGTGTTGTTCCTTTTTTTCTTTATGTGTCCCTTTTTAGGCCTGTCAAATTCTGACACATGCTACTCATGCGAGGTCACTGGTCTCGAACTGTCCATTCACCCAAGTCGGCGGGTCAATCCTCTTGAAGTTCTCCCAGAACAAGAGCCAGAGCAGTCCAGCCCAGCCTTCGGTTACTTCGACAGGTACCACTGTCCCTGTATCGCAAAGAGCCTTGTTGTCCCCAGTTGTCAGCGCCAACACAATCTCTACCAAAGATTGCATCAATGACGACGCAGTGGTCAACAAACATCAATTCAGTCACCAGCTCCTGCAACAGGACCATTGTAGAAAACCACAAGAGATAGAAGACAAGTTCAGCGATGTATTTCCCGGAGGTACAATGCTCTTATAAATCCTACCCTTCCAAAGAATTAGAACCAGACGATAGCTTTTGTGAAAGGAAGATTGAAACGACATCAAAAATTCTGGCGAGAAATCAGAACTTCACTGAAATGATACTATCCTGTCATAAGCGATGGTTACGCATGATACCATTTATACAGTACCCACCACCTATGTTCTGCCAACATAATCAATCGGCTATCAATAATGCTAAATTTGTTACCGAATCAGTTTTAGATCTCCTTGTGTGTGGCAGAATAACAGAGACATTAGGCCGTATTCATAAATAAGTAATTACTTACTAGTAAATGCTATAAGTAAAAGCAACAGCTAGGTAAAGGTCTAGTCTAACCAATTGCTAAAATCTTATTCATAACCATTTGCTAAATGATTACAGTTGTTACTTGCCTCGGCTAGTAAGTTCTCAAGTAGTTGCTATTGTACTACAGTACCATCCACGAGTCTCGGTATTTGGTGGTATGAAGGTGTTTGCAAAGCCATTCCACATTTTCTTTGTCAAACCTAAATAAAGTTCTGTAAGTGGTAGGTTGACTTCATCATCGGTTAAGCCTGATGTTATACACCTTAGGTTGTGGTCTTGGACGTAAAAAATGCGAAAATGTGATATGTCTGTATTGGCTAAACAGCAAGCAAAATTAGCTGCTTGTACAATCACTAGTAAATGCTAGTCGAGTCATTTTTATGAATACAAATTGAAGTAGGTGCTAATTTCTCTAGCATTTACTTATAAGTAAAAAGCAATTACTAATGCTTAAAATTTGTAGCTTTTACTTGAAAGTCATTGCTATTTCTATGAATACACATTTTAAGTAAAGGTTAGTAAAAGGGGTTGTTACTTTAGTAAAAGCAATTACTTTATTTTATGAATACGGCCTATTGCATCCGTCCCATATCTTGAGCCCTTTATCAGTAGCGCCCCAAGCATCTAGCAAGAAAAGATTAATCTTGGATCTGAGTAAACTCAATAAGTATGTCAGAAAAACGCATTTTAAGATAGACGACAGGAAAATTGGTATTCAGTATATATCACAGGATGCCATTTGGTATCCTTTGACCTTAAATCTGGTTATCACCATATCGACATCGCACCCGACTATCAGAGATATTTGGGTTTTCCTGGTCTATTAATGGTATACAGAGATATTTCGAGTTCAATGTATTACCCTTTGGTCTTACATCGGCTCCATATATTTTTCACCAAGACGCTCAAGCCTCTTGTCAAGCATTGGAGATCTAGTGGTATTCTTATTGCCTTATATCTGAACGATGGTCTCATTGTTATCCCAAATTCTAAGCAAAACCCTAAACTTCACTCTCAATTAGCCACAGAGATCTCATCTCACATCCAAACTGATTTGATCAAAGCTGGCTTCATCTATAATATTACCAAGAGCAATTGGGATCCGACCACTTGTATTGTTTGGTTAGGAATGATATGGGATACCAAGAACAGCACTCCAAATTCTCGACAGGAGAATAGAGAATTGAGGCATTCATTAGTTCAGCTACAGCAATCACATCATGTTATTGTCCGAGAATTACATTCGTTCGTTGGGCAGATTATTTCTCTCCAGTTCTCGGTAGCATTACAAGGCTAATGACTAGGAATTCCCAAATCGAGATAGCTAATTCGAAGACGAAAGTAAACATATCACATTGAACGATGGCTGTAAAGAGAAATTCAGTTTGGCTAGACAACGCCCAGCTTTTAAATGTTCGTTATATTTTTGTCTTTCACAAAACTAATAAAATCATCTGCTGTGACGCAAATTGCCACAGGTTCAGGTGCTGTCGTGGCAACGATACTGAAATTGCTCAAACTGTGGTCTCAAGAAGAAAGTATTCAAAGCTCTGCTTGGCGAGAGCTCAACACAATTTTATTCGCTCTTAATTCATTCATTCCAATTATCAGGATCCCAAGTCAAAGTATTCACAGACAAAGTGCAGCTAGAATCGTAGAAGTTGGTAGCATGAACTTGAAATTGCAGATTTTAGCTTTTGATATATTCAAGACCTGCCTGCGGAACAGCATCAGATTAGATATTGAATGGATTCCAGAAACGAAAACGAACAGGCAGATTATGTCAGTAGAATTATAGATGTTGAAGATTGGTGTATTTCGGATGAGTTTTTCAAATGATTAGCAAATTGTGGGGCCCTTTTCTGTGGATTGTTTTGCCTCCTTCTATAACACAAAATTACAAAATTCTTCTCTAGATTTTGGAATCTAGGAACCGCAGGAGTCGATGCTTTCGCTCAAAATTGGTCAAACGAGAATGTTTTGCTAGTCCCACCTGTAGTCTTAATTCCCAATGTATTAAAACATTTACATTCATGTAATGGTATAGGTGTACTTATTTTCCTGGTAGCCTTCCAATGCCTTCTGGCCACTTTATGGTCTTGTTACAAACCATGGATAAAAGATATAGTGACCATTAAAAGTTCTATTGCTCTTAAGCATGGTAGAAACACCCATTCACTCCTCGGTTCGAGAGAATTTAATGGACTTGTTGGTGCGGTGAAGTTAGATTTTCAGTAAAATAAATTCCAAATCAGTAAAACAATTTTTTTTCTCTGTTTGTTTTTGTACAGATCATTTGTTCTCAACCTTTTTGGGCTAATTTCCCAAATAAATTCATAAGTATCAAAGAGCGGATTCTTCATGAAGTAATTTCAGCCAAATAAGAAGGAACAGTAAACGGTTACTTGTACAAATGCAGACAATTTTTCTCCTGGTTAAAACAATCCAGAATTCCTCAGTCCCTTCCTATAAGTGATGAGGTCGTGGCAGTTTATCTTTTTCACATAAAATCTAATTGTAACTCGGACAGTGTTATAACCACGACCGCTGCCTCGATTAAATGGTTGCATTCCATTTTGAACATAAAGATCAATCCTGTAGACTCTCCGATAGTACAACAAATAATAGTTAGTGCTAGAAAGTCGTTACACAAACCTCAGTACATAAACAACCTTGATCACTTAGTCATGTGAAAGAAATTATTGATCACTTTGCCGGAGATAATTGTACGCTTTTGGAATTAAGAACAGCTTGTTATATCTCCCTTAAATATGCTTTGCTTTTCAGACATAATGAAATAGCAGAAATTAAGGCAAATCATATCTGTACTCCCAGGAAGAAATGATATTTCTATATTCATCCCCAAGTCCAAAACAGATATATTTAGAGAAAGGAAACACTGCATTTCTTTTGCGACACTGACGACAAATATTCACCTGTTAAGATTCTTCGTAGATTTATGTCCGCTTCTAAAACCGAAATTGGCGAAGACAAATTTATTTTCACACCACTGTCATTTCACTCAACATCTCAATCCTACAAACGTACCAGTAATAAATCTCTCAGTTACACCAGATGTAGAGAACTCTTTCTTGATGCACTTAAACGCATAGGTATTGATAATCCTAAGTCATTTGGGCTCCATAGTTTGAGATCTGGAGGAGCAACCCATCTCGCATCCAAAAATGTTCCAGAAGAATTGATAATGCAACACGGTAGATGGAAAACGAAAATAGCGAAAGATAGATATATCAAGCGAGATATTATCGAGCGTCTGTCAATCTCTAAATCAGTTATGTCTTAAGAGTCGCGAATTTCCTATCATATGTCCGCTTAAAATTTAACTATGCAAATATTTGTTCACCAAATATAGCACGTCGTATTCTTCGTATATATACGTAATAATTATAGAATGAACGAATTGAAGTTCAAGAACGTGTGTATATATAATTCATTGTTACGCCACATAAAGAAGGAAAATTTGCATATCTTGAGTAATTTTATGCCCTGTTCAAATCGACCCTTCACAGACACATTTCGCATTTTGTAATTTTATATTGTAGTTAATATATTTGATTGTTAATGTTTGATATACTTAGTCAAGTATCGGGAATACAAGAAGCGGATTAATTAGACCCAAAGGTTAACACAATGTTTTAGATATGCTATTATAAAACAGAGTTAGTATTCTTATATATTCACTGAGTGAGAGTAGTGCCAAGCCGAATCCTGGAAACCAATAACGTTATAACGAGATACTGTATAATTACAGCATTTGACCATGATGTTTGGAATTACATGTAATTGTTGAAGAATTGAGGAAAGGTTTTTCGTTCTATCAGGCCGAGTCCTGAAGAGCATAATAATAATAATAATAAAGATTTAT
Organism: Zoroaster sp. YZ-2022; assembly: GCA_029582265.1. Classification (NCBI taxonomy): domain Eukaryota; kingdom Metazoa; phylum Echinodermata; class Asteroidea; order Forcipulatida; family Zoroasteridae; genus Zoroaster; species Zoroaster sp. YZ-2022. Next base: position 98,826,710 of record CM055816.1, on the reverse strand, counting down.
AGCGCGCACATATCCACCCTGCTGGGCGCTCAAGGCGCGGAAACAAAGATAAAAACATGAATACAAACAATATACAATGATAACATAGGGAAAAATTATGTACTGAGATACACGTACCTACAATGGAATTACAAATATACATCATCTTTGAAGAATTGTGACATAAGATGAGTTTTAAGCATCGACTTAAATCTAGTTATACTATGACAAGATTTGAGTTTAGTTGGAAGATGATTCCAGAGTCTCGGAGCCGCGACAGAAAAAAGACCTATCACCCCAGTTCCGTTTTGATGTTGGTTCCTTTAGGAGTGACATGTTGCTGGGCGCAAATTGCGTGATGGAGTGTAGACTTAAGCAGTTCAGAAATATAAATTGGAGCAATGTTGTTAAAAAGATTTGTGAACAATTAGCATAAGTTTAAAACAATTCTCTGTGAAACAGGGAAGCCAGTGCAGTTCTTTCAAGATTGGCGTGATATGGCATGACTTTTGGACAAAGTCACAACACGAGCTGCTGTGTTTTTGTATGTGCTGAAGACGAGATATTTGATTCTGCAGGAGACCGTAGAGTAGAAAGCATTCCCGTTATCGAGACGTGATGTGACAAACGCATGAATAATTTGTTCAGTAGCACTTTTATTCAAGTATTTCCCTTATTCGGCTGATATTTCTGATATGAAATGATGATATGCGAACAATGTTGGAGATATGAGGTTTTAAAGTCATTGTCGAGTCAAATATAACACCCAAATTACGTGCTTGTGATGAGGGGTTATCTGCGAGTCACCAATTGCAATAGATGGAAGAGAAACTTTAGACAATTGCTGACGTGATCCAAATAGAACAAATTCTGTTTTTTTCGTCGTTCAATTTCAGGAAGTTTGTCGCATCCAACTGAATCTCTTGAATACATTTCTCCAGTGTTGTAATGCAGGAATCGGGGGTTCTTTGAGAAGATTTAAAAAGTAATGTAGAGCTGCGTGTCATCAGCGTAGACATGGTAATTTAAATTATACTTCAAAATGATATCACGAACTGGAAACGTATAAACAGTAAACCACTGTGGGCCGAGCACGGAGCCTTGGGGTACAGAATAGTCAAGAATAACAGGCTCGGAGGTGGCATTATAATACAAACATGCTGGGGCCTATTTAAAAGGTAGGACTTACACCAATCCAGGGCTGTGTCATGTATTCCAAGATGATATTGCAGGCGGAGAGAGAAGGATTTTGTGATCGACCGTGTCAAAAGCAACGCTTAAGTCTAACAAAACTAATGCAGTGATTTTCCATCATCCATGGCAGATAAAATGTCATTGTTGACGCGGAGAAGAGCAGTTTCCGTTCCATGAAATGGTTTATAGGCTGACTGAAATGTATCCGACAGGTTATTCACACGAACATGGTCAGAGATCCGTGATGAAACAACTCGCTCGATTGTTTTTCCAAGGTACTTTAAATTCGCTACCGGTCGGTAATTTTGAAAACTTCCTTGTCCAAATTGGGTTTCTTCAGGGGTGGTTTAACATGAGCAATCTTCTGGCTATCAGGGAAACAACCGGAAGAAAGAGATCTGTTACAATAATTGTGATATACTTAGCAAACACATCAATATTTTGTTTTATTAGCGAAGTTGGCACTGGATCAAGTTCACACGATTTTGATGGCGATTTCATGATGAGTTTCTTGATCTCCGTAACACTAGTAGGCTCAAACATAGACAGTCTACATTGTGGATCCTTGCGTGATGGTGTTTGTGATAGAATGACAGGTACTGGGGAAAATAACGACGGATATTCTCCAATTTTGTGACAAAAAGTTTGAAAATTCATTAGCGAGGTCCTGATTGGAGTGTGTGTAGATGGAAGCACTGGAGCTTTGGGTTTATGAGCAGCTTTTTCAACAATGTTAAAGAGTTTTTCTGATCCTTGAGTTCTCTTCCACAAGAGATGAGTAGTGAGTTATTTTGGCCTGGTTAATCATGTTCTTCACAATATCTCGTTGGTTACAGTATTCTTGCCGATGTACTCCAAGTTTCCCATTGTCACGCCATTTTCGTTCAAGTTGACGACGGATTTTCCTTGCAGCACGAATATCATCATTGAACCGGGATTCACATTGTAGTTTTACAGTTCTAGTTTTTGCGGAGCATGATCCGTCAAGATGTTACGGACAGTAGATTCAAATAGATTGACACAAGAATCCAGCTCACCATCTTCAAGGTTTACATTTTCCAGTTGAGATTCAAGATCATGACATAAATCTCTAATATTTACATTTTTCCAGTGGCGAGTAGTTACAGAAATGGTAGGCATGGGAGTTTTTTGGGTTCATATCTGCCATGATTGCCCATAATGATCAGATAAGCCGGGATGGATAGTTATATTCGAGATAAGAGGTGAAGTATTTTCACGCGTTATCGTGAGGTCAAGACAGTGACCATATCGATGAGTGGGTGCTGTGATATGCTGGATAAGTCCATGAGCAGAGAGCAGATCTTTAAACTGATTCGCATAATTGTTTGAAGAGATGTCCATATGATATGTTAAAATCGCCGGTTAAAATAATGTCAGATGGGTGCAGAGATAATCCACAGTTAATTTCTCAAATTCCTGCAGAAAACTGGAGAAGTTTACATGTTTACCATCAACATCCCTTTCTGGTCGATAATATTAACAAGGCGAACAGATCTAGAGTTGCACGTTACCTCAGCATGCAGAGATTCAAATGTTAGGTAGTCCAATGTTAACACTTTCATACTGACAGATAAACTGGACCTAAAGAGAAGTGCAACCCCTCCACCGGTCTTTTTGGTCTGGGGATATGATGGAAGAGTAGCCAGCAGGAGTACACTCACGGGGTATTAAGTCATCATCGGGTTTAAACCATGTCTCGGTTATGGCAACAAAGATCCAAATTGTTTTGAAGTACAAAGTCAACAAATTCATCCGATTTGTTACATATGGATTGAGTGTTTAGTACACAGAGCTGAAGTTTAGACTCATCATGAACATTTGGAGTTGAGATTATGCGGCCAATGTCGCTTGTTGATGTGGTTAAGTTCACTGCTGGGGGTTGATAAAAGGCAGGAGTGCTAGTTGTGTAAGGCTGTCCATTCTACGGCGACCAGCTTTTTACCTCTATGTGTGCGGCGGTATGTTTTGGGTTGATTAGCAAGTATCCCAAGAGGAGTTCAATTGACTCAATGCTGAATAAGATAAAGCTGCATCGGTACATGGAGCGTTGTGAAGATTGAGTAGTTCATTGCGGCTATAGGAAATTTTATGGAGCTGAGTGGCGTTTTGGGTGTGTTGATCAGTGTTTCAGGTCCAGGGTTTGGGTTTATGTCACCAGAAATTAAGAGTTCCAGGTGAAAGGTGGCAGATGAATTATCATAGTATGATATAGGACGTCTCAGAATTTAAGATGGCGGATCTTGGGTGAACAATCTGTAGATTGCATCTTGTAGCCATCTTCTGATGAGTCATTGAGACACAATGGTCTGATAGCAGGAGTAGAATAAACAGGATGTAGACCTCCATTGTCTGATCACAAAGTTGTTGATCCAAACAAAAGGCTTGTGGTCAAGCTACAGGTTATAATCTCTAGCTACAGGTTATAATCTAAATCAGAGTTGACTGCACAAATAAAATGAAGATCCAAAATGTATATACACTCAACAGTAAAAACTTTCTGGAGAGACAGACAAAAAACAACAGTTTTTCACTTATTATAAGAAAACAAATGTACAAATACTCACATAAAACGTCCAGTAGATTCCAGATGTAATAAGAAATCCACTAGTATAAAAATGAAGACAAACTTGTAGCTACAAAACACTTACTTAGCACAAAAACTGGAGAGCTGTTATGAGTGGCTGCTTGCTAGGCGCTCAACAAATTAGTTAGTAGAGGTGGTAGAGTTGTTACCAGGCCGAGTCCTAAAGGGCCAAGAATGAATTGCAGTAATCTTGCAAACGGATAAGAAATTTGATTTCTGTATTAATTTGAACACAGTTATTGTAATGAACATTATTGAATTAATTCTTAAAGAACATACTCCAAATTGTATGAATCTCAAATAATTTCCATTCTGATTTAGCTAACGTCTGCTTACATCTAATTTCAATGAATTACTTTATTCCAGGACAATCGTCTTACGATCTTTGAAAAATGTACTCCTTTTGAAATACCTGATGTTTAAAAAGAAAACTGTTTAACCATAATACATTATTCAGTTAATACGTTAGTAAGAGCCAAGTTATAGTTTTCAATTTGTTTTTGTTGTAATACATCCTTGAGATAGCTAATGATGTTTTAGAGAAAACTAAAGAATGTATACTTTAGCATAAATTGTTTAACATCTTTATGATAAGCTAATGATGCCTAAGAGAACACTGTTCAGCCATAATATATTTTCAGTCAATTCCTAGTTAGAGTTAAGTTTGTACTTAAACCAGTTTATGTTTTGTTCCAAGAATTTAAGAAGTTTTTCGCTGATTAACACTTAGCGTCTTTATGCAGGACCTACACCCATGCTGTAAATAAATAATCCTACTAACCTAGTTCAATTGTGTTCCCCTCTTAATTTGTTGTCTGTTCTCTCATAGAATTAAACTGTTTTCATGCGTATGACAGCAGCAGTAGCATGAAAAATTATTTTGTTTATAAAAGTGGAGATTGAGTGTATTTAATGCTTATTCTTAACTCAAGATGGTGCTGTTTTGTGAGATCGCAACAAGCAGTCAGTGTCACAGCATACTGTATTAACTGCACAAAATCAAAACCTCGTTACATCAAAACGTTTACTGATAACCAAACAATCAGTTACCAGACAACACACAAAATTCAGAACCAATTTGTGAAAAGGCAAAGAATCAGTTAACTTTTTATGGCCAAACCAACCACGATGCTGCATCTGATGTGCTCATGATTATGCAATTTGTCATACCAAAAGTGTCAAATATTGTTAAACGCCCACAAATTGGCAATTAAAGGTAGCAAATTAATATTATTTGCGCGTAATATTTTCAAGCTAGAAAATTAATATTTCACAGGCCCTTTTAAGGTATTTTAACAGCGTTGTTCTATAATGTTATCACAAAAATGTTGAGTCACTAATCAGCAAGAAACCCAGTCTATTCTCAATTTTATTTTACACTTTTACACTTCGTGTTTTCTTCAACAACATGATTATTTCTATTTTCGAAGCAAGGCAGTTACAAATTTAACTTAATTAACTCCCCGACGCAAAATTTCACCAATCTATATATATATATCGTGGAACCCGCTGCTATATAGGATTCTAGCCGGCCAATCGTCATCGTGCAAGCTCGGTGGTCGAGAGGTTAAGACGTCTGCACTAGTAAGCAGGAAGTCGTGGGTTCGAATCCCGCCCGAGTCGCCTGTGTAGTTTTTTCACAGACACTCGGAAAGCACTGAGCATACAGTGCTATACACACGTCAGGTGTGGGGCAAGAATTAAATCAATTGTTTATCTCCCGAAGCAAGAATTTCACCAATCTATATAAATTTGTTATTTATTATCAAGAAGCATTCGTAATTACATTCGAAGGTGTTTTACGGTACTTGTCATATCTTTAGAGTACCAAACCACAGCAGTGGAGATGAGACAATAACGATGATAGGAATCCACGAACACAATGGGAGGCGTACATCAAAAAGTTGGAAAAACAACTGCACACTATCAGCGGCTATGAGATACAAAAGATACGCTGAACCCAAAGCTATAACAGCCAATTGAAATTGCTGTGACCCGTCTACAGGGTAAAAATGATAATTAATATTAACAGCCAGTAAACACCTTTGCTAAATGAATATTCATAAGATGTGTATAAAAACAAACGTGTACCAAGTTTCATCTTATTTCATTGGGTCGTTAACATAAAAATAGTGAAAATGCATTTAGTTTGTTCGTATTTATTCAATGTGAAATTTCTGTTCTCAAATGACAGGAACTAATTTTGGGAATTAACTAACTTTACTAAAACGATAGCAGGAATAGTTTGAAATCATCCAACTTTACACCAAGTAAGTTTATGTAAAACTGTGATCATTTATGATTTTTTTTTAAATTAACAATAGTGTCCGATTAACACTTGTCATTTTGTAAAAATGTAATGCTCTCAGTTTTTACCTGAATGCATGTTTTGTCTAACGTTGGTATTGGTTCCAAATATCCTGGGATATTATCATGACCTTAGTTTTCTCATTAGAAATATATGTAAAATTACTGATGACTGAAATTCGATCTCTTACACAATCATGTGAAGATCGAGATAAAATTTTCAAAACACAGTAGGTTGGAATGTACTGTCCAATACGGAAAGAAATTACTAGAGTTCTGACTAGTGGATTTGCGAAAGATGGGATTAACAATTTGATGAAATGACTTACCGTCCAATAACACAATGTCTCGTATCCAATGGAAGGATACGGGTGCCTGTTAATCATCTCTATTAGCAGGAAACCACTGCATAAGAACGAGCCAAGACCTCGCCAGAAGAACTCCCGTAAAAGCTGCCATTGCAAAACAAATCACAAGAACGACAAAACCCGGCCAACCTGTAATCAACCGAAGTAAGTATAATCAATGTATAGCATAATGTATACAGAGATGCCAACATTCCAAATTGAAAAGAGTAATTCGCTAACGAAAGGCTTTCGTCATGTAAACGGCTGATGACCTACAGTGCGCGTGCCGTAAACACATGTGATTCTTTACATCGTTGGTTTCGCGGCTGGCCAAAATTGATACAAGAGATCGTACAATCGTAATTGGACTCAATAAATCGTAAAGTACGCCCAAATCGTAAATGTTGGCATCTCTGTGTATACAGCACAGGGGTGGATCCGGGGTTTCAGAGAGCACACAGCAAAAAATGGGAGACACAAAAAGTATGGTAATTTTAACATGCACGGCATTGTAAAAGAGTTAAGAACGTGCCCCTCTCCCTCTCCCCCATGGATCTTGTAAAAGACATTGGTTATTAAAACAAAAATACTACACTTAAGTTGAAATAATTCTGTTCGAGGTGCATGCTGCCATTATTTTGTAAACAGTAAAATTATTTCTTAAGTTAAGAAAAGAGCATTTGTGTTTTATATAGTATCAGCTTATTTCATTGTGTTGATAAATATGGTGAAAATGCATTCAGATTGTTTGTATTCATTTTCAATGTGGAAATGGATCATCAGCTAATGATCCATCATTTGAAGATTTATATTTGTATACTCTAAACATTTCACGCTTCCTGTTAATGACCTCATTACCAGGCCCCGAAAAGAGTGCGGTCCATATTTTTATTTCAAGCGTAAGGTCTAAGGCCTTTTTTTCCAAAATGGATGATTTTTCCAGTGTGGGCGTTTTCACTGCACTGTAGAGTGGTGGTTTCCTGACGGGCATCTGGACTATCCACATTAAATTGAGAAGAAAGCATAAAACAATTAGACATCAATCAATATTTTCTTTTGGTTCTAAAAATTGTAAGACTTCTAAAGCATTTTTTAATGATTTTTTAATATTTTTGTATTTAGCATTGGTTGGGCTATTGGAGTTTATTTAGTGGGATTTGCACCTTTACGAGTTCGAACGAGGGCGAGCAAGTGCCTAATTAGCATGGTGGGACGGAACGGGGCTCACTCCTTCCCATAGCCACGAACTTCATCACTCGAGAAAACGCGGAGACACTCACTGTTGAACAAAAGCAACGAACGCTTTATTCAAAAGATCGTCTAACCCTAGCCGGGATTTGAGGCTTTTAGCAACCAAAGCAATATTTCTTCGTGTCACTCATAACTCACCGGTAACACTCAAGGCTGTTGGAAGTAGAAGAAGCCCGCCACCCTATAAGGTTAACAAACCAACCAAATCCTAGCTGACAACTACCTGGCACTGTCCTCAGCGGGGTTTTATGAATATGAAACAGTAGCAAGAAACTATGGAGCAGGCAACGCTAGGCATTTAGCTTGTGCAAAAGGTCTGAAGTTGGCTGCCCTAGTTTAGCAGAGGTTTTTATGAATATGGGCCCTGGACTTCCACCACCAGCAAATAACTGGGCTGATATTCATAAAAGCTTGCTAAGCCTGGTTGGCAACTAAAGTGGCCCCTAGTTGACAGCTAAGCCTAGTTGGACAGCTAAGTGATATTTATAAAACTTTTCTAAGCTTAGAGTGGTTGCTAAGTTGGCTGCTAACGCTAGAGTTGATCTGGGGGTGTCTCCTAAGTCACTAGTTGGCAAATAAATCATTTTTTGGGTTACACATCGAGCAGCGAACATGGCAGGATTTACTTGGCTGTTCTTAAAAGTTATTTGACCCATCTTGGTGCTTGCCAGTCCAAAACAACAACCATACCCTATTGAAATACAAATTCGCCATTCTCCGATTATGTGTGGTTTCGCGAACTGCACTAATTACGTCCTAGCTGCCTGCTAGAAATATCTAAAGCAGGCAAACATTCTTCAGCAAGGTTTTATGAATACAAAATTGGTTGGTAACCGCGGAGCAGGAAACTACGGATTTAGCAGGCTGCTGAAGGCCCTAGTTGGCTGCTGAGTTAGCAGGCTTTTATGAATATCGGCAACTGAACATTTACCCCTCTTGATAGCCGATTGTATTTTTTGTCTTATGGCGTCCCTCACTTCAGCCTCAACGTGTCATGCAGTTGCTGATCATGAGATGAGCGGTCATGATGAAGAAGACCTGGGCTGAAGAACAAGCATTTATCGGCTGTTGGCCCTCACCATCTCAAGCAGGCAGCCAGAGACAGGAACAACACTGAAACTGGAACTATCGTGATACACATTGGCCATTCTGACAACTGAGTGAGTACCATCATCGCGGGCATATTGTACTGTTGTTGCAAAAGACTACTCAGTCTAGGTTTCTGACCCGGAGAAAAAAAATATGGAAAAAAGAGAACAAGAATTGAAAATTTATTTAGCCCCAAAATATATTTTTGTTTTGTGTGTTTTTGGTATCTTCGTTTGGAGAGGTGCTTTAGCTCCCTACTCCCTCTGTAGTTATTACCAATTACCCTAGTTGATGTTGTGGTATTAAAGATTATGTACAATTTATTTTTGGAGTTATGAACATATTTACCGTAAATTGTACAAAGAAAAGGTGCTAAAAATCATCATCTTTTCTTAGCAGTCTCAGTCTCGACTGACTCACTGTGGTCTTGTTCTCAGACCAATAAGATCTTGAAAATCGAGACCAGGAAAAAGATTATTGTAAAAATTTACCTTTGCATTGCACATAATTTTTGCATAATAATTTATTCTTCATTACTTCTTAATCACTACGCAGTACACGTCGCAACAATCAAGAGATTTTTAGAAACTGAAAGTTTCTGTCACTTCAAAAATGCAGTTCGTAAAAGGAAACCCTTATACGATTTAATTTTTACTGTATCACACAATGAACATAATTAACTCAACTTAAACCACTTCTCTGCGGAATTTGTTTGTGGCAAATATCTTATATTTTCACGGAGAAACCCAATTCATGCCCAAAGATCTTATTGCCCCAACCAAATCTTTTGAGACGAACTCTCCAAACGTGCCACTTTTGCAGTGGGGAAACAGCCAAAATGTTGTTCAGGATGTCCTAAAGATCATTTTGGGTGGAATGTCATCGCCTCACCACGTTGAAGAGCACGAAATTCAGTTCCTAAGAGACATTTTGGCAGTATGCATTCAGATTTGTTTGCATTCATTATAATAGTTGAAAATTATCACGGTCGTGATCCATTTCGTATTATATAAAAGTTGCAACATGGAACCGCAGCACCAACTTTATATCAGGTGAAAACTAGCCAACATTTAAATTAAGGGAGACAATACCAAACGATTTTTAGGAATACAAAACAGTTTAATATTTTTACATTATTTTTACCGACATTCATTTGTAAATATTTAAAAGAAATACTTCTGTGACTGACAAAGATTATGGGCCAAAAAAAAAGGTCTCTGCTTTCTGGTCTCCCACGCGCGTCGCCCTCAGACCCGCGTCAGCATATTTATTTACTTATTTATTTACTTATTTATTTATTTACTTTTTATTTTATTATTTTTATTTTTTTATATTTATTTATTTTAGCTAGCGGACGTGTGTTCCTTCGAGCTCCGAGTAAGTCTTTAATTTTACTTCTTTAGACCTCTTTTTAGGTCCTTGTTTTTGTTATTATTATATTTGTGATATGATATAGGTCTAGCTTGTGACCGGAGCCCACTGGTATATATTTTTGTCATTTAGCCGTTTGTTTTTTAGGTCCTTTTTTCGTCTGTGTTGTGGCGTTTTTGTACCGAGTTGGCCACCATGGCCACTCAGGCAGAACCACTCACGTAATGTTAGCCGTTCTGGCATGCACCCAAACCCATTGATTTCCTGATGACGAGCCGTTTAAGGGCGTCACCTGGAACAATACGCTTTACTTCAAGGCCTTTAGATAACGTATCTATTGAATATATCTTGACCAAATTCCGTGAAACCATGCCTGAAAAACCACATTGTCTCTCTGCCAGTCGTATTTCTAACTAATCGCATTGCTTTTGTACATGAGTTCCGCGATGGAGGAGTTGCTGAGCGCCATTGCCCGTGGGTTGACATATGGCGACTCGCTTCATGGAACTCACCCCTCTCATTCAACCTACCACTCCTTGCTTACGTTATCTAATGTCTACGCTGAGGTTGCCTTTCATAGTCTTCTCCACAATATTTGCAGTTTCTTGTAAGTAGTGTCCGCTGTCGAAACCCATACCATTAAAAAACAAACAGCTGTCCCACATAATGTCTTTCCGCCGACAGGGTTCCAGATCATCCTTAAGCCCAACATCACCCACTCCCAGACCATATCAATTTTTTCTCATTCTGGTGTCAATTATCGAGTGTTTTTGTCTATTGAATCAGTTCGGTGCTTCAACTTCTGGGCAGAATTTGGTCACATCAGTCGCGTTTCCTGTAAAACCACACCCAGGCCGATCCCAACGAACCTATCAGCTCCCTCAACCCCCTCCAGCTTTCATGCTGTGGCGGGACCCTCGATCGGTGTCCCATGTCACTTCTGCTGGGCCAGCGGCCTGCCGCTGCTGGTAAAGCCGAAGTACGGCTTCTTCGACTACTGCTACTGCCATTCGAACCACTACTGCCATGGCGGACATGAAGTCCAGTGCTGAGACTTCACAACGCCACCTCTCCCAGAGCACCATCCGATGGTCCATCTATGCAACTCCCCAATGGACACCCAACAACTGGCACATCTGGGGGTTACCCCCACCTGCCCTACTACTGGTTTCTCTTTGCTGATATCGTGTCGAAGCTTGAAAATTGTCCTCTCCCAAATCCACGGATGATGGTCCCCGTCATACTCCCTTGAAATCCCCATAACCCCAAACGCCAACTTCTGCAGGAAGAATGATTCTTCAAATAAACCGGACACCCCAACCCTCTCTGCTAGGTCCCTGGATTCTCTGTCCCCTCCATACTCGCTCCCGATGATGCCACCATCACTCCAATGCCCTCCGAGTTCAACAATTCCTCCTACCAACAACTCCACCCCCTTCACCACGCCCACTCCCCTACCCCCACCCCTATCCCCACCTACCCCACCCCTATCCCTTGCACTTACCCCACTCCTTTTCCAACCCCATACCCCCTCCCCCTTCCCCTTTTTCCCATACCCCTCTTCCCCTACCCTCTTCCCCTACCCCTACCCCCTCCCCCGTCCTTGAAACCCCATCTACCCATTCAACTCCCAACTCCACAGCTGTAGCGTCCGATACTGACTCCTCCGTATGGGATTGATTCTGACAGAACCCTGTCGGACGGTGAATTATTACAGACTCCTTTCCCTTCCTGTCCAGGTCCCTCAGCCAATCCCAGCTCATCCATTTTCTGTCCTCGAGTAAAATCCCAAAGGAAACCCCAAGGCAATTGCCCGGAAATTCACCACCAACACCGCTTCTGGTTTTGATTCCAGCAACTAAAATCCCCTGGGCCCATATTCATAAGCCTGCATAAACTAGCAAGCCAACTAGGCCTTGCAGGGCTGCTAAATGCCTAGTTGCCTGCTCCATAGTTTCTTGCTTATTTTTTCATATTCATAAAAACCCCTGCTAGGGACAGTGCCAGGTAGTTGTCAACTAAGTTTAGTTGGTTTGTTAACTTAAAGCAGTTGCTTCATATGTTCCTAAACCACAAAACACAATATGGGTAAGTTTCACTTTCAATATGTGTATTGGCATGTTTAATAATGTGTCTAACAATGAGAGCTGTGCATGCACGAACTGTGTGTGTGCGCCTATCGAATGCAATGTACAGGCAGTTCTATGTTGTTCTCCAGCATCGTGGAACACACAGGTTCAGAATGGCGGATACACGGCAAAAAAAAAAAATAAGGGAAAGCTGTAATTATATATCTCCAGGAAGAGAACTTATTCATAGCTGAAAAAATATACCAGATGAATTCAAGGATGTCATCGACAGTAAACATAAAGATGTAAACACCAACCGAAAGAAAGCTAATGCCTTGGAAGACTATTTACACGCAATATCAGGAAGATTTTCTATGAACAATCGATCTCTTGACGATATCAAAAACAAACTAGAGCTTAAGTGTTTGTTAGAACAAACACACGGTGTTCGGAGTCGTAACTTCCGGTTCCAATCAAATTATCATCGATGATGTCAATATCATATTGTGCAAGGGTTTATCATCTTTTATAATAACAATATCAATTTCATATTCAAAAGACATATCAATTTTGCGTTAGAATGTGTTGAATTTGAACTTCCTGTTTGGACAGGAAGTAAAGGGTCACGATTAGGAATTGGTTTAGGGTCCATATATGACCTCATGATTATGAAAAAAAAATTAAAATTTGTCAACTTGTACATTAGAATTGAAGCTATGAGATATGACCCACTTTTAAAATTTGTAAAAATCGTTACTTCGTGTGCCACTACCATTGGACCATTGGCAAGCATTTATGGTAACTCATTTCTACAAGAATAATACAAGCTATTAATGTAAGAATTCAATTGTGTTTTTGTTTTCTAATAGGTCATTTAGTTCTTGAGATATTGGCTGTTGAACTTCTGGAAATATTGTGATTTAAGCAGTAAATTAGAAATGTAACAAGTGTGACTTGGAACACAATGTTTTTTATTTTAAATATTGACACTAGCCCAACACATGCTTTCTTTTCAAAAACTATGCTAGATGATAAATCAACATTAAAAATCACTCATATGAAAATAGTTTGCCAGGGTTGGTAGGTAGCCAGATCAACCTATTCCAACGTTATTATGGGTACATAAGTCACAAAGAAGTTGATTTAGGATAGAAGGGACTACATATTATTATAGTAACTGCCGGATTAAACGGCTGACTTGCAAATTCAAAAGAGCAGGAAGTGTGGGTTAAGATTGTTTGGGGGTTGGGGTTACTGAAGAACACTATGAAGTGCATGTGAAGACCATATAAATATTTCCCTTTCCTTTCCTTCCAGCTAATTAGCCTTTCATTAGAAAACAAGTTTATAACTACTACATGATAAAGTTGGAAGAAAGCTTGCATCCGTGCTTTCCATCTTCCCCACAGCCCCCTGCAGAAGAGTTTTTGTCAAAAGTAAATAATTCCCAATTCAAACAAAATTAAATGTAATTATATCCACTGGATCAAATCTGATAATTGGTTGCCATTTTTCACTTTGTTTATGGAAAACCTTTTCAATTTTAGATTTAAATGAAGCCAACATTGGTATTTATCTCTCTTGGTATTAAGTCTTGACGTACAAAAATAAATTCTAATCTTTATTTATAATATACTTCACTTTCAGGTTAAGTTTATAACAAAAAATATAATGATAAATTGACAAGGAATAGTGACACTGTAATCAAGCATCTCCTTATTGTGACATCTTATAAACTGTCTTTGTTTTCACCTATACCTGCCTGCAATAATTTAAAAATTATTTATAAATTTGAAAACAAATTATACATTGATTTGTAACTTTTCAAGGTTCTACACACATGATTGGCAAAATGTCTGTAAAGATCAGATGCCATTTTATGTACATAAATTGTTGAACATTGGAAATAATCAAAGAGTTGTATGGATGCTTGTAAATGGGTGCTAATAAAGCAATGAAATACATATTTATTTTAACTGTCTGTTGGGTTTCATAACTTGACTTTTGTGGATTTACAATACTTCCTCCCTGGCCACCTGAAAACCACTTTGTTGACCTGTTTAACCCTGTTGTAAACAATCTAGAAATGAGTGTACATGGTCTTTACACATGTAACCAAGTGAAATGCAAACTTCAGTGTTAATGAACCCAAATCCATAGATCCTCTGTTGATAAGAAAACAGAATCCCAACCTGTATTTATAATAATAAATGTACGGCTCTGTATGTACGATTTAGTGACAGTTCAGAATGGGTGACATTCAGGGGTTGTTCATTGGAATCGGTAATTTTAGAATATAAAATGTCTGCCCCTCCCCGTTCTTGGTGATGGCATGTACTGCCACTGGTGATGAACCAACACATTTTGGTTTTTTCTTCAAAATTCTTTGGTCTATCATTGGTCATGCACTATAGAATCCAAGAACTAGCGGGGAAGGGGAGGGGCAAACAAAGCAATAAAAGTATAAAGGCGAGGCCCAAATTACCAAATTCCATTGACTGACTGGTGCTTCATTATGTCGAAAATCACACCCAGCATCAATTCTGCATAGCTGAAGTTGCAAGATGTTTCTGTCCTTTCTAAAAAAAAGATTTAAGGATTGAAAATAGGGAGTAAGTGGCTTAGAATTTAAATAAATGTTGTTTAACTGACATGGATTGGAAAGGTGGTTATCAGATACACCCTCCTTCTCTTGGATTGAAATGCCAGTACTGCTATAGCAAAAATAATAACAAATTATACTAAACCTGTAATTTTTTGTAATAAAACAAGCATTAAAAACTAAATGAAATGTTCATCATTGGTATGAAGACCCTTCTCAAACTTGATCTGTTAACATATAAGACGTTAAACCATACCAAGATTGTTGATGACTTGAACAGTTAGCGATACTGCATTTGGATGTGGTGTCAACGCCGTGTTGGGGTACTGTTGGCTGGGAACTCAGTCTGAGCCATGATACATCGGAGTCAACATGCTGTAAAAAATAATAGTTAAGTTTTATGGAAGTACATGGAATAAAGTATTTGAAATTTCTGAGAAGTTCTAATTTATGGGAAATGGGGAAAATAGTTAATATAATTTTAGAGTAGCTGGACCATTGAAATTTAAAAAGGGTATTGTTTGTTTTCAAATTGCACACAATTATTCTTGACAATGTGTAATAAATTAAAGAAATGTTCTCGCACGAAACTCTCATCAAAGAGAAAGGTATTTTAAGGAAATTGCAGGAGTCTCATATACTCATATAATTTCATGTGATTGTCGATGCAGTGATGTCTGAGAGGAAGAGCTCTCGAGGAGCAGGACCTACAAGTTACATGTATTGTGGGGTCATGAATATTGTGCTATTTTCACTGTGAAATAATTGTCTATATAAGTTTATTTGTATCTGAAGAAGGGCACAAAATTAAGGAAGAAGAGATGCATTGTAAACAATCGCTTCAGGCTACTTATTTAATTTGTGCACAAACTGAAGATTTTTGGAGAAAACAAAAATTACAAAATATATGGCATAAAATTTCTACTGAATAATTGCCATAACCTTAACAACTGAATTTTCCCTACCCTTATTTATATTCTAAATACATTTTGGTGACATATTTTTGTTGGGTTGTTTACTGTCCAAAGAGTATGTTCACGTAGTAGGCTAACTAACGTCGTTAGTCATGTTAGTTAAACAGGGCACCAATGCAACGACGAATGGACAAAAGCTTAAAAAATGGTTTTTCTTGCATATAAAACACGAAGATAAATACAGGAAACTTCCTCTTAAAAGTAACTTCAATATACTTTACTCCTTTATAACAAGTGCTGGCAATCCATATTTTACAGCCTAAAAAAAATGACGTTTGGTGCATGGGCACACGACACGTACACACGCAAACTGCGTCGATATAGAACATGTAGCTCCATTTGTAACCAAATATCGTGTACTGCACGATATTTTGGTTACAGCCACATGTACAATCGATATCGACGCTGGCTGGCGCGCGTTGTGCTATATGGCTCGAGACTAGCGTTACCACGTATAGCCTCTTGCGCCGCGGCTATACGAACTTTGGATTCTTTCATGCAAACGTATATGAAACGTTTTAAATATTTTACTTTTAGCGTAATTCGACACCTGATGATGTAATCATGACGTCTACAGAAAACTTGGTTTCGTCAAGCTTGTTATGTCTCTGTGCAAAAACAATAGGTGTTCGAGGCTGCGCAGTCGAACACCTAATTAACAAAACTCAGATCCTGAGTCGAAAAGATTTGGTGTTCAGCAACGCAAAAATCTCGGATTCAAACGGGAGGAGGAAAACCTTTTGCACAGAGCCCTCACCCGCCCAACAGAAAATTATAGATCTGTGTCCAGGACACGCCTGCCTATCAAGGATCTGGTTGGAGTTGGATCTGAGGATATTGTAACCGGAGGAATGAAGTCATCAAAGATGGTGAGTACTATGGAATAAAAATATTATGTGATTGGTTTTAGTGAATTAACGCATCAATGTTCTACATTTAAATGTGTTTGAATGCCTCAAAATGTGCAGGAGCCAACTGTTTAAACCTATATTTCATCCAATAGATTTCTTTATTTTACAGATTCCAACGATTCCGATGACGCTATTTCATTGACCAGTGACAATGAATATCCACCATCGACATCTACATGTAAAGAAACATCAACAAGTGCAGCTAGCAATTCGACCATTCCAGCTTCAAAGATCCCTAGGAAATTTGATGATCTAGATTGAAATAGAAAAAGAAAATCTATTGATTAAGCGTCAGAGATCTCCTCCTAAAACAAGAAAACTGAAACTGCAAATTGAATTACTGAAGCGCCAAGTTAGTAAAGAAACTGTTCAAACTGATGATCGAGGCTCTATTTCAAACTGGTAGACACGTAGCTTGTGAATGTCCATCAAGTTTTTCCAAAATAGTTAATTAAATCTATTCTGGATTAAGTAATTTCTTGCTGGCTTTCGGGTCCATTAAGTTGGCCTTCCATACATCCTCTATTATCGGGCTGCTCCTGTCCAGGTTCGATATTGCAACTTCCGGTTCATTTCTATCCAGGGCAATGTTATGCAGGACAGCTGTGGCTGCAATGACCTTACACAAGCACTTTCAGGACTTCTCATCCGATTTTCTAGATGCAGAATATGTGAAATCGACGCTTCCACCTGATGGCCTGTTCAACCCTTTCCTTCCTCCATGGTTCAACCCAATACTCAGGAATACCTCTATGTGCAGAAGTTGTACCTACGTTCGCTCAGGAGTTTGTGGGTTAAGAAGAGGGGTCATCAACTGTTTCTCTGCATAGGTAATCCCATGGATGGAAGGAAATTCCTTCCCTCATGGGCATACCATCTGTACACAAGGATACGTCCACGGATACCTCCAGCTTTCCCATGATGTCCCACACTCGGCTTGATCTCAGAACTTACGATTGTATCATGTGCAGATCCAGGCCATCTTACCACAATGTTAATCCATTTCCCCTTATGGTCACATATCACTTGAACGTTTATGGAGTGATAACCTTTCCTGCTGACATAGTCAGCCTCATTAAGATGGGGTGAAATTATCAAAATATGTCCCATCAACCACAGCCTATAATACCTGAAAAGTTCCGCATCCTGTGGTAGAATCCATCTTTAATTACATCAACTTGCCCTTGTTCGAGCAACTTTTACAAAGTTGTTAATTTTTTTTCCCAGATAGTGCTCGTGTAAACTCTTGTTGATAACGCGGCAGGATGTGTTGGTTGTGAAGACTTGTATGGGGTCGCGCCAAACAACCATTTGAAAATGTCAACTCCTGTAGCATATCATACCTGTAATGCAATCAGCACCTGCTGATACGGAAGTAGTGCTTGATTACGTCTAGTTGGATGATCAATCTGGGGTGCTATTAAAATCCGTTATAAACATTAAGTTTTCCCGTGAAAATCGATATCTCTTGATCAATTCATCATCAGTAAAAATCTCACCTGGATTACGCCTGTCTCTGAATACTCTTTCCCTCCTCGATTGCACGATGCAACTGTACCAGTTGCAGAACTGCTCCGTCTATCATGTTTTCACGTCAGAGTCAAACATACAAATGAAGGGTTTAGTTGTCAACTAGTGACTTAGAGGTACCCAAGATCACCTCTAAAGTTAAGCGAACAACTTTAACAGATCCACTGCTATAACAGCGGCATTTTATGAATAACACTTAGTATCCAACTAGGCTTAATTGGCAGTTGAGGGGCCAATTTAGTTGCCAACTAGGCTAGCAGGCTTTTTATGAATATGGGCCCTGATAACTGATCCAGAATAATCCCACGCTTTGGGGTTCGCAAACTAATTAAAAATTGAAGTAACTTTTATTTTCTCCGTTATGATGTTGGAGACGACATACCCTTTCTGCCCTGTTAATGCGCTGTCACTAATTACTCTAAACACTGGATGTTGTCACAATACCACCCGTAATGTCGCTCTTTACTTGCTATTTTTTCGAACCTTGCTCAAAGGTGTGGATGTTATTCTTTACAAGAAACTTACCTCTCAGTGAACAATGCTTGTGTGTTGGAAAAGTTGGTTCAATTATACTCACTTTGTGCTACCGGTACTACACCTGGCTCGTGTATAACCAATGTGAATCTGGTTTCCTCCAGTGTTGTCGCACTTTTCTGCCACCTCCTTTTTTGCCCAAATTAAAACACCAACATACCTTGTATAACATTTATAATTTACTTGTCCCCCAAACTGACAACGTATTGCCATCCAAAAACCCTTGATAAACTTAACAACCACTTCTGCCCATCTATACAACCCAGCTCTCAACCTCTTCACAGCCTCATCAGTCGTCTTCTTCCAAACCTTCAACTGAATTTTGACATTTACTGGACTCCTCGTCCCGCCTGCTCGAGTTCCAGAAACAAAGGGGCTGTCCGCCTGGCAGAATTATCCCTAAGGAACCCCATTCCCCTCCCTGCTCCCTTTCCTTTCTCCTCCCCTCCCTCCCTCCCAAGACAAGGGTATCGATAAATTCAAAATGCACTTTTCTGTTTTTTTTATCTTCGCCTACTACCTGCCACCAACCCCCTTTTCCCCTCCTTATGTGTTCTCTTTTTGTTGCTGCCACCTTCCGGAAGGACTTGGGTGCATCCAGCTTTCCGAGAGTACAACTTGGCAACTTGAATAGCATTTTAGGTTAAAATATTGTTTTCTTCAGTTTTCATTGTCTTAATTCACAAGTATTAAGGGTACTGGAATGTATGTTCTTTATAATTCTTTTAATTTCTTGTATATATCTGTATATATGCTGCTATTTCAAGGAATTTGAAATAGTTTTTCCTTTGAAAAGTAAAAAGTATTTATTTATTTTTTTTTTTTTTTTTTTTTATTTTTTATTTATTTATTTATTTATTTATTTATTGTTATGCAAACAATGTCCAATTGCAGTGTTTCAAAATTGCTGGATCGATTGGAATTTTGCCTTGCTGTGCTTTCAATGACTTTTTCATATAGGGTATGAAAGTTTCCCCGATTTGTGAGGCTTCTCTCAGCCACCATATTTTGTATATGGGAAATTTGGTCCCCTGCGTACAATGTATCACGGTGTTTCTCTGTTGGAAAAAAAGCATCTCCGCAACCGATTTTGAAGCCGACCGATGACCGAAACGGAGCTTATTTGGGCCTTGAGTTTGAATAATTATACTAATAACTGGCATATGAGGGCGTTGCTTTTTAATCTTTTGAAGAATAATAACGAGATGACTAATAACTGGCATATGAGGGCGTTGCTTTTAATCTTTTGAAGAATAATTATACTAATAACTGGCATATGAGGGCGTTGCTTTTTAATCTTTTTTGAAGAATAATTATACTAATAACGGGCATATGACGCGTTGGATTTGTGAATATCACTGATGTTTTTATACGTCATAGAAGTGTAAAGAAACAAATCTCCAGATTAGTGTCAAAGTTGTTACCCCTCATAAATTTTTACAGACTGGTTACCACACAGAAAACACGACCAGGAAAGCAATTATCATTACTAACTGGGCCGATATTCAGTAAAGCTTGCTAAGCCTGGTTGGCAACTAAAGTGGCCCCTAGTTGACAAAGCAGCCTGGTTGGAAGCTAAATGATATTCATAAAACTTTGCTAAGCTTAGGTATGCTAAGTTGGCTGCTAACTCTAGAGTTGATCTGGGGTGTCTCTAAGTCACCAGTTGGTGCAACTAAATCATTTGTGGAGTTACACATCGAGCAGCGAACATGGCGGGCAACGTAGGCCTAGCTTGAGCTTGCACAACTAAACCGCGCAATGCGCGAGAGAACAACACCATACCCTATTGAAATGCAAATTGCCGTTCTCCGATTTGTGTGGTTTCGCGAACTGCCTAACGTCCTCAGCTGCCTGCTAGGGAAATATCTAGCTGGCAAACTAGCTTCTTCTTTAACATTCTTCCAGCAAGGTTTTTATGAATACAAAATTAGTTAGGTAAACCGCGGAGCAGGAAACCACGGATTTAGCAGGCTGCTAAGGGCCCTGATTGGCTGCTACTGGTTAGCAGGCTTTTATGAATCATCGGCACAGGAATCTTTATAGCAGGATAATGATCGAGGGTCGCCCATGGCCACGACCCCGAGTGTCGAACATTTATTCCCATTCATATATGCTTTCAATGATTTCGTTTTTAAAATTTCAACATCCAGTGCCATTATTGTATTGAAAAGGAGCCTGGAGAATGAATCTGACAAATCCAAAGAACGAGTGATATTTTCAACTTGGCCCGAGTGTCACGTGATACAAACTTCTACACTCATCACTGGTTCCATTTCCAGCGCGGCTCATATTTGCATACTTGGCGCATACCCACATCCATACTGATTTTGGTTTATTATCACGCCGATAATGCATGGAGCAGCCAGTTTTACCAACGGTTAATACGCCTTGACCAGGGTTGTTGTCGTAGTGCACCACTTACCACGGTACCCCATCCCGTACCGATTTTCTGGCCCAAGAATTCAGCACACACTGCGCCGTCCCTGGTCCACTATTACACTTGTTCACTGCGCGCTTTATGTGCGCTGGAGTCGAGTTGGATAGCTACAAGCGGGCAAAAATATGCGACCATATTTATGAGAGAAAATGACCCAAAAGGAAATACCATCTCTTTCAATTCTCAAAAAGATCTTGTAAATTACTACTCCATAGAAAAAATTGTTGTATAGTTGTAATGATAATATGGCGAAATCTTATCGTAAATGGGATTTCTTCTCTGTACTTTGCCAAGACCAATAAGTATTAATTTCCTGTATTGATTGTGATATGTACAAAATTATTATCCCCGCCTTAAGATTTTTAAATGATTGATTTTTCATTGTTGATAATAAACCCCCAATTTTTTTTTTTTTTTAAATATATATATATATATATACACTTTCACTGGCTGAAGTATTGCAACGTTCAGTTTGAGAGAATCTGTGTTACAATAATTTATTTTTATTTTATTTACACTACTTAAGACTTCTTGAAAGTGCCTGTGTTTTTAAGTCAATGTTCTTTTTTTACTGTTCTCGTTTTCAGAAATTATATAATACATGATCGATGAAATCAGATTAAATGATCATCTCAACTGTTACTGTAAAGTGCTCAGTTTTGAGCATGTTGCAATACTTTTGGCCAGTGAGTATATATAGCTACCAAACCATTCAGACGACCGCACGTGATCATGTTTCAAATTGTTTTAACGGCTTGGGCATTTATGAATTATACTTATAGCACAAACCAAACCCTTTGCGTTTGCATTTAATCCCGCTTTAACACCACAAATATGCACCTTTTCATTAACAGATGCTTTGAAACAATAGAATTAAATAAAAGTACAACGAAGTGATGTCATCGTGGATAGATATGATGTGCATTGAATCCTTGATCTAGCAAGATAACATTTCAAATATCACTATCATAAACAGCGTCACCTTTTAAACTTGTGAACATGTAAATATATCAAAAAATAAACATACAACATGTAACAAGATGCGGGATGTCAAATATGCATGAACGTCATTAGTAGGATATCATATTTAGCTAGACGTATACAAAAAGTACATACACACAACCTATATTAGAACAACTATACGCAAAAGCAACATAAGCGCAGGTATATATAGCTTTGAAAAATGTTGCAAATATGATTACCGAAGAAACAGGTACAACGGTACATGCAGCAACTTGACATTTGATGACAGTTCTGCGAAGACTTTAAAATATTATCCCAAATCAGCATAAAAGCAAATTACAGCCGGGATATTTTGGTTTTGACAAGAACTATATTGAGATAATATTTTGTCCCGAAAAGGAACAGATAATTTAGGGCAAAACACAATTTCATGTTTCATAGCACGCATGATGTCAGATAATAAATTATACAATAGGCCTATATGAATATTTATACATTTATTCCTAATTTGTGGCCATTATTAATTATGTTATAGAGCTAATTTGGTAAATAAAAAGATTTAGGTGATATTACACAGCAAGTCAACGTTCAGTTATATAACGGAGATCAAGCGAATTATGCTTCTAGCCGATAAAATGGTTACCCAAAAACACCTGATGCTGACAGTAAGGAACCGCTGATAAAGCTCATTATTACTCTTCTTAAATTAGATGGTTTTGAACATCTAATTCCATTATTCCAACAATGTATTTTGTCACTATGATACTCCTTTAATTTTTTCTAAATAAATGGAGTTTGAGGATATGAATGACCTTCCCAACACCTGCAACCCCCATCGATGGAAAAGAGAGTTCGATTTTGCAATGCCCTAAAACAATGTTTTTGTATAACCTTATCAACGTGAATACTTTCTGCGGCTGTGATAAAATTAAATAAGCCACAAATATAATATAATAAAATGTCCTTTTTTCCGAATCAAGTTTCACCTCTCCACCCTCCCTGCCATGTTCTTCATGGCAGCTGAGGATCTGTTTACTTGTATATATACATGATTATCGTGCATTAGTCTTTGAAATTAATCAAATCAGTAAATAAAGAAACATAAATGAAATTGCATAAAATGTTTACATGATTACAAATAACAAAGGTACTGCAAAATATAAGCAAGCTCAATTAGAAGTACCTTCAAAGTCAGAATAACTTCGATCGTCATTCTCCTGACGACAGCCAGAGCATACTTGCCGAAACGTTGAGAACAAAACCGGTTTCTTCTCAGAGCCAACACCTCCCTACTTTAGAGATTTATTACATGGTGCTTCCGAAAACTTTCCTAATCTGAATAACTTGTTACATGTTTTATATAGGGAAGGTACATGGATTGGTAATGCTGGTGAAACTGCATCATATGCATAGGGTCTATGCTTATTTTTCTTTGAATCAAGACACACATTAAACAACCAACCTGTGAAAGTTTCAGCTCAGTGGAGTCTAAATCATTACAACAAATGTGATGAAACATGCACAGTTTGGTACAAAAACTTACATTGAGCGTTGGCAACTGTAAGTAATGCATATTTTTCATGTTTACTCTGAAATGACACACCTCTTCATGACAGCATAACATTTCATAGTGATAGGTACCTTTACCAACTTCATATCAAGTAAGCTTTTGAATAATGGTTTATTTTTCTAATAAAGTTATTACCAAAGGTTGTACCCAGTTCCCATTTAACTATCTACAAAGCTTCCGTTGATTCCAAAGAAGACGTCAGCTGGGTTTCCTTACATACATTTCCGCATAACGTCCAGTTAACCGTTGACAGCACAACGACTATTTTCTGTAAGTCAGAGCAAGAAACATTTCTATGACACATTTTTTTACATAATTGAAGAAAAGTTACTTTTAAATATATATTCTCCTTGATTTCCAAATTTATAACATTCACCGAAAGAATATACATTGTATGTAGTGTAATGCACTTGTTTCTATCACTTTTAATGTAAACATTATCTCGAGGATGTATTGTTTTGTCACGATTTCAAGATAAGCTGTCGAACTGGTCTGTCTGCTCGTACATAGGAGCCTAACTGTCGAACTGGTCTGTCTGCTCGTACCCAGGGCCCAACTGTCGAACTGGTCTGTCTGCTCGTACCCAGGGCCTAACTACTGTCGAACTGGTCTGTCCTGCTCCTACCCAGGGCCTAACTGTCGAACTGGTCTATCTGCTCCCTACCCAGGGCCCCCTACTGTCGAACTGGTCTGTTCTGTTTCGTACCCAAGGCCCTAACTGTCCAACTGGTGCTGTCTGCTCGTGTCCAGGGCCTAACGTTGCCGAATTGGTTCTGTCTGCTCGTAAAGTCCAGAGCCTAACTGTCCGACTGGTCTGTCTGCTCCTACCCAGGGCCTAACTGTCCGACTGGTCTGTGTCTGCTCACCTACAGGGCCTAACTGTCAAATCTGGTCTACCCATGGCCCTAATTGTACCTGCGCACCATAATAAGTAGTTGAAATGTAAAACGAATACTATTATACAATATGACAATTAATGCCAATGAGGGGCCTTTTTTGTATATATTTTTCTCTTGAATTTGTTAAGCAATTGTACTTGTTTTTTGCACACTATTACAATGTTTTACACACACTAACATCGCCCTACCTATGAATGGGAATCACATAGCAATTTTGGGCTTTTCCTTCACATCCGGTCCTTTTTGGGCTTGGAGACAGCATCGATTACCAGCGAGTTCTGGTAATAACCGGGACGGATAATTTCGCTTCCCTCTATCTTCTCCCGGGGCTCCCAGCAACCTCGTAATTACCGTCATAGTCATCGGCATTCAACTTATCCTTAGGGTAAAAAAAAAAAATGGAACAAATAATACACCATAAAATGACGTAGTGTTACACCGTCACTCTGATATATCAGATAATTAAGATGTATCATAAAATTTCTTCAATGTGTATTTTTATCGGAAGGTGCTATTTAACACTAAAGGATAACAAGTATTTTAAATTGCACGTTTCTCCAAAGTTATCATGAGAATCATGGTTTTACAGTAAATATTCCCAAAATGATGTTTCCTATCGATGTTCCCATGAAAGCATACATTGCTGGTATAACAACGAAAACACGAGCGATACACATTTAAGGAATGAGAAAGCATAAGACCCTCCATTTCATACGAACTGATATACGATTCGCTTCCAACGAAGCAAAACTTAACATGAACAATCATTTTTCTTAAAGACAGAAGTGTCTCCATTTGCAGAGTAACATTAAAATTACACCTGTTGAAACTTTACTGGAGGGTTATCTTGGAAAAATGCTTGTTGGTCTGTCCAACTTGTTGGTTCTTGTGTTTATTGGAGTTCCCTCGTTACCCTAGGTCATTAATCAGAATTGTATTGACTATTAAAAATTATTATGGTGACAATGGCAGCGGTGGCTCGTAGGCGGTACGAGTTGTGAGGGTTCAAATGCACCACCATAGAGCTAACCAGCCCCTATGTTGATGGGCGGTCCCATATGTCAATTATCTGCTGTGCTCTATGTGGCCAGGTCAGAGAGCCAGAAACCATATCTGCCAGTAGCCAGGGATCAAGCCCGGTCAGATGCAAACAACCTGGGTAACAGCAGTGACGGGGATCATATATATATCCCATTATATGGATGTCGGGATTTGTGATAAAGACAAACTTACCTGTAGCCTTCGATACTTGATGCAGATGACAGCAGTTGCAATGAGCTGCACAAGGACTAGTGCACCGAGGGGCAGACCCAATTACAAGTACTCTGTTAATGGCCACAAAGAAAACAAGATAAAGGTAATGATTTCTAATCCGCTGCGGCCACGACAATATGAGGGCGCAATACGCTCCACCGGCGTACAGGGGCTGTTGGTAAGATTAGCACAGTTCACGCACTATTAGCTCAATTCAAGTGTTAATGGGTTTAAGGTTTTCCCTATAGTATTTATCAAAATGGCAGAAGAAAACTCTGTTTTTCAAGTGAAAACCACCTCATATTCAATTACTAGTCCAGCAAGGTGTTCAAAATTTATGAAAGGGTAGAATGCAGCAGGAAGCTTGTTGCAGTTGTGTATAATTGTAAAATGACCTTAAAATGAAATTGTTTGCACATGATATGCCGGTATGAATAGAAGTATTGATGTGAGAGGTATTCGCGACGCATCCATTGATATATATGCATCAATGTTGTACTAACTGATGGCACGCCAATTCAATGTTGTGGTGTAACAAGGGACAATTCTAAAGCTATTAACAGATACAAATGCTTATGCTAGATATCCACATACATTGATATCACAATTTTAAAAACAATTTTGTCAGTATTGGGCAACTCGCCCGAGATATTTGCTTTCTGTGTTAGCAGTGGCGTAACTAGAGTTCCAATTTCAGGGGGGGGCACTGAGGGGTGTACCACTTTTCTAGGGGCACGGTCAATACTTGAACATTTGTATCATGCATATCAAACAGGGACTTCTTTTTCAAAATTCTGAATGGGGCACAGACCTCGGCTGGGGGCACATTGCCCCGCCCCCCATGGATTAAACTACTGCATGTTAGAACTAAGTTTACGACTTTCGCACCACGCACCAGGGCACTCTACACCAACAACAACACCATCACAATGTGAGAATACAAGTGACCGTACGCGAGGGATGGAGCTGAGGGGCTTCGTCACCCCGGCGGTGACCGTCAGTGTCTAGAACACTCTTCATACCATCGTAGATAGAACAATTTTGAAGAAGTACTCCGTGTTATAAGTGGATCGTTGAACGCGTGTGGCTGAGGAGGAAAGAAAAACTACGGTTGTCTAACGATGGTTGTGTCATAGGACAGGTGTTCTTAACGTGGTTGGGGGCTAGGCATGACGATAAAACGAAAACTTGTGCCACTCCCCAATTGCAGAAAACAGTTTGAAAGTTGCCAGAAGGACCACGTTTTTTGTTGTTTTTCTTCTATATTTATAATTTTTGCTTTGCTTTTGCAGTCATTATAAAGTTTTTTTAAATTGTTTAATAATTAAAGATCAACGAAAATTCTTCTCATTTCTCAGAATATTCAAGTCGAAATTAAACTATTCAAGCATACTGAATCGAAACGTCGAGTTGTACCTCCAGTTCTTTTCAGAACTAAGTACTACTCAATTGAGATTCCACATGGTGTCACTCGCAATTAGTCTTACTTATCACATCCTCACCATGCCAAAGCTACAAGTTTACCTGACTGACATTTCTTTCTCTCTAAACTTAATATATTATTGTTGTCGGTGTGTACTTGGTGAACAGTGCATGCAAAACTATGTTGTGCACTCAGAAAAACTGAAATAACTTCAGACAGAGTGAAAAAATGAGAAGAGATAAACTTCAGCTGAAGATTAAGAAACTTTACTAACTGTAGTAAAGAATATGGAGAACATGAGCAAGTAACACTGCACAACACTTCATGTGTCTACATTTCACTGACCAGCCACTCTAACGAGCCTGCAGAACAACTAAAGATTATATAAGCAAGGACATTACTCAATTCAACACTTAAGACCCTACAAACATAATCCAATATTGCTGCCTATAATGAGGCTGCTGAAACCGCTGCAACATATGCCAGAGTGGAACTAGTTTTCTGCTCTTATTAGATGAAATGGACCTCAGCATTTATCTCATTAGGTTTTTTTCTCCCAAGGCCAATTTCATACCTTGTACTCATATTATCAACATGGATTGCCTCCGAACTATCAAGGGATATATACACTTCATAAGAATGCACGATGCCCTCATCGCGGATCCCACTCCAGTGTGATGGAACTTTCATCACTTCTGTTAGCCGAATATTGGTGACCCTTCCTGGCCTGAAAATGAGGTTTTTAAATAATGTATGTAAACTAATAATAGTATACACGTTTGGTAAATGTCATTAAATGCACTGCTTTAGTGGCTCAAAGGGTTATGACAAACTATTGAGATCTGAATGTCGTATAAAATATTGCTAATTGTCTTTTTATAACTTTTACAACCAGTTCGAACGTATGCAACTTACTGGTTTGCTGTGTGGTCAGGTTATTGATTGCCATCGGTTATTGAACAACTGAATAGAGTACTTCGTATTTGGCTTCAGACCCTGAACTCCACCTGTCTGGGGTCCCGTCCGGAGTCTTGTTCAGGATCATTAGGACCGACTTTTATAGTTCACCACAGTGCCACTACTACTGATAAATAGCACGTGTGGCTCCAGTACCATCACATTATCACTGTACTGCCAAGCTAATGCTGGTTGATTCGGTGAGTTGTAGACGATGAGTTCAGAATCTCTCAGTTGGACTGGAATAAAACAAATCATATTTGCTTGATATTTGTAACCGGATCCTACGAAATGAGTCTTAAGGTGATGTCGGCAAATTGAGTTGTTATGTGGTCCTGAAAGAGCATATTCTCCTCATCCATTTGATAAAAATTATGTTCATACGTTAAAAAAGAAGTTATACCATACAAAACAATGCCTCGGCCTGCACCGTCAGAAAACCAAAAAATGGAAATATCGCACGTTTAAGTCTGGCTTGATTTCTGGTTTTATTTATCATTCTTCCATAGCAACCAGGTGTTTTAATTCAACGTGGCTGCAAATATAAAACAAGGACTGGCACTCATTCTAGGGCCAAAAGGGACAAACTATCCTTTGCTGAGTAATTTTGAAACATATTCTTGATTCAACATGGTAAAGAAAATCAGGATTTTGAACATTTTCGATTTTGTTTCGGTGATTTTTTAGTTGGGTATTTATTAACATGTTTTCTACTTATTTCTTTCGAAAACAAAAATGATTTTTCAATACCGGCATTTGCGACTTCGACTCATTTGTACGGTTGGGTCACATTGTGTATTTATTTGCATATTTTGTATGCGTCAAACGGCTCTTAGGCAACATTGAATGATGCAATTATGAGTTACAATAAATTAGTTTATAAGAGAACACATGAGCACTTCAACAACACCGTGCAACCTTTCTTGTTGTTTAATTTCAAATGTAAGACTGTTTGCGGTGAACCATGCGAAAATTCTGAAATGAACTGGTGGTTACAATGTTTAGATCAGTATGCTCTGATCGTCTTCAGAAGAAAGGTGTCACCGCAAACAGCTTTACTAATTATTTTCACCACACAAGCTACAAATCTTACCAATTTAAAAAAAATGATAGGCCTAATCTTTCAAAACTGTAGCTTCATTCAATAATTTTCAACCAAATTTTCAATTTACGATTTGTGTTATTTGAAAAGTTCCTGTATACTGACGGTTTTTTCTTTGGTGGTTACACTATAACCGAAATGATTCATACGATAGACTGACTTAATTCAATGAAGGATAAGTTTTTGTGTCTTTAACTCAATTGTCAAGGATAGCTGTGGCGTACCCAGTACCTCCTCTATCTGCTGATGTCATCATTATTATCTAAAGGACTGTATACCACTTGTAAAATGTCTGAAATACGCATCCATATAGCACTCTATAAGGATGAAGATATACCGTAATGTACTAAAACCACCCTGTAAAGGTTCATCTCATGTCATTTCTCAAAAATTACATCATTTCAGACGAAATAATTTCTTATGATGATTGGTACCATCACCAACTTTAAGTTTATTTAAATTATATTTCAGTTTTGTTTGTTTTTCCTGGCAATTACCAAAGTGTTCATTTCTTTTATACCTGTTATTATAGGTAACGTGCGGGACGTCCTGTGAGACGCATTTTGCCCGACCTAACTACAGCTGATACCGTCACTACGGTATTATTGCCTGGATAGAGGCTGTCTATCATTATTGTATTTATCGTCTTGGCACTATTCCGATCTCCGTTACTGTACTCCACAAAATACTGTTCGGCATTATGTGTGCCTGGTTGCCATGACACCTCTACAGATGAATGCAAGAGAGAACCTGGATGACATTCAAATCTTCTACTTGATTTGCACTGGAAAACACAGAGCAGACAAAACAAAAAGCTTATTTTTGTTAAAGCTACTCGGTATGACATGCTAATACCAAACATTAGGCTTACAACTTGCAGGTGCGTGGTCAAGGGGAAGGGCAAAAAAAAACATCAATCAATCAATCAATCAATCAATCAATCACAAATATGCCCACAGCGAATTTTCTTATCCCATTACTATCCTTAAAAGCGGATGGGGTGTTAATCTCTGAAACCTCAATCTAAATATTTTCTGGGGTTATTTTTGTAAAACAATAAATCATTAAAAGAAAGAAATGCAACAGTTTTCCATAGATTAGTTTTATAATATATTTCTTGAAACTAGAAATTCAAATACCAATGTTGAATCTTCCTTTAATAAGAATCAGGAAAGTTTCAACTTATTTGTTGTGTTGTTACAAAAATAGTGTAAATGTATTTAGATTGTTGTATTCATTGTATATTGACAAGGTTCATCACCTAATGATCCCTATCAGAAATTGTTTCCTTTTCGAAAATTACATATCGACATACTATAACTTCTAAGGATGTTTGGTACCATTACAATCTCAAACCAGTAGCTTTTATATACACTGTAAAACGTTGGAGCAACATGGGGTTGGGTTAGTTATTTACCCCAGAAATGGTTGTATTTACCACAACTGTTACATGATTTGACAAAATATCCAACAATGGGCAAGGGAAACCAATTGTGTAACCTGTTGATATGTTGGGCAACATATCAACCGTGTTTGCCAATATTTCTTACAGTGTAATAACTTGCTCAGTTTCTTTTAGGTAATTGCCAGTTGCGGATCCTCTTGGTTGCGGACCCGTTAGCCATCTTATCCCCCACCACTAGCACATAATCCCCAGAGTGCATGGTAGTAAAGTTGACATCGACCCTGTGCCGTGTAAGTTAAAGGTTACTGCAAATAAGCCTATTTTCGCAGAGTTTTCCTTCTAAATAACTCGATGGCTGCGTTTGTCCTTATGACAGGACACATGTAATGGGTTTCTTTTTGTTCACCTGTCCACATCTGACGTTGGATTGGTTCACTTGATTCACTGTCAACTTGCACGTATACAGGTTACCAGGATCCAGATTACAAATTTCATGTTTGATGTATGTGTTTGCTTCTATCGGCTGTTCTCTCCATACTGTTGGTTACTAGATGATGGCGGATCCTTGGGCTCACCCTGCATCAATTATACAGATAAACATATATATCTTTTATATAACTTCTGATAACAATAAGTATTAAATTATAGTCGTCTTAGTAGGTTTTTTGAATTTCAAAAAGAGCAGCCAATTAAAGCGTTCGAATTAAAGCGATTTTGCCTCCAGTTTTACTTTTTTCAAATTCAAATTCGGCATTCAATTTCGTTTCAGGCATTCAATTCCTTTAAATTGTTCAATTTTGCATATGTCGTTC
>CM055816.1:98732697-98794622 GCA_029582265.1 Zoroaster sp. YZ-2022 | reverse complement strand
AAAATGTATCCGCGTTGAAAATCCCTTAAAAAAAGGTTTACGCATAAATATACTAAAATAGTGAAAACAAATAAAATACTTACTCTTTCTTCTTGGCCCTTGTTACTTGTCGCTTGTGCGGTTGGCTTTTTGCCCCGTTTTTTACAACAGTAGAAAGGGACACTGAGGAGATCTTTTCGAATTCAAGTACAGACCAACACAGTTTTGGTGGACCCAGTAGTTGCAGTCCTGTCCTTGGTTCTGCTATTCTTGTAACCACATCCAAGCCAAATGACTTGTCCCCTCCGATCCGCATACACGGCACGCCATTTTTGGTTGTGTGCTGTAACTGCAGTGTTCTGCATCTGAAGTCGGATGCAGCCTTTGTTGACCGTCGTCAGTGACACCCCTTGAACTCGTAGGCACATTCTCAGCATCTGAGAGAGCCGATGTTTCTTGCCTCGTCATTAACGGCCTTGCTTATGTCCAAGATTTTTGCCGTTTCACCGAAGGTTCAATGTTAATGTTACTTTACATTTCGTCTGAATTTCAAGCCCCGCCTGTTTTAAATTTAAATTTTTAAAACAAAAAATATATAGCCTACGTGGCAAAATAACAAAATATTTTCATGACTTTATGGAATCCAATTGAATTTAATTTTATAAACGAAAAAAATGCCCACATAAATTACAACTTAATGGCATTATTTCATAAACCCAAGAGTAACTTTAGAGGTTTAAAAGTAAAAACTGTTTAATCATCACTATAACTATATCCCTTTTTAATACTAAAATTGGGACTACCCGACACCCCCCATCACATACCCTACCCTATTAAGTCCCTACGGTAAAAAAATTTCGCCAGAACAATGCTGCGGCTCGTTTGTGGTACACGAACGGCGATGATGAGGTTTTCTCAATATATTTCTTGGTAGTTGTCTTGTGTTTTCAGCGTCCTTTCTCACTTTCAGCGTCAGCTTCAGGCTATTAACATCGTAAAAAGGGTGCCGACTTAATCACAGATGTATAAATGCCCAAACAAATATTCTTTTACTTTTTTTTATCCACTTATTGATTTTTGTTTGTATAAATGTTGTTCGTTGGGTTTCCTTCCAGAGCTTTTCCCGCGAAGATATACGTCGATAATTTCTAATGTAGTATACATTTAAAATACAAAAAAAAAAAAACGTTTACTCATATTGACATAAATAATGTTAATTGTTTAATTTTAATTATTATATTGATGAACAACAACAATGTTTAAAGTTTTGTTTCATGAGCCATGGTAAATAATAATTTTGATTGAGGATGGGTTCTTGCACGTAAAAAATGGAGTCACATTAATCGTCGGATGGGGCTAGACTGTTGGTTTAAACGGTCATTTGCAAGAAAATGCCGATAACTTTTGATGTGCGCAGATAGGAATTTGGAAGGGGAACCCAAAAAACATATTTTTATGGTTTTCACTATTCCAATTTGCATATTTCGTTTCCCTTTTACGTATCGGGAACCTTAACGTTGCCGTATAATGAAACGTTGCCGTATTCAACAACTCAAGGTTGCCTATATACAACGTTGCCGTTTGGAATTTTCCCGGACTGATATGGAACTCTGTTCACAGACGCAAAAAACCAGTGCCACGTAAACATTTGTTTGCAGCTCCGATGACTGGTGACGGCACTCACTGGCTTTTGAATTCAAATCCATTACGGGAATCCTCCATTAGAGAAAAAATTTAAATATCACACATCCTTTTCATGTTTCCCAAATCCACCTCTTATCTGCTTGGACACAGTGGCTTTTAATCCCCTTTTTCTGAGTGACAGGCGATATGCAGCCGGTACTTCTTTAACCACTGAAGACGAAGACTGATCTACCAGCCAGAAATATTTATTTCCTAGTGCATGTATTGTAAGGGTTGAGGCATTTTTGTATTATGGTGGGTGGTTTAAATCTTTTCCAGTTCACCTATTAATGTAGTAGAAAGTTGAGGTTAGCAACCATGAAGATATTTATTTAGAGTTGTGGCTTAGTTTAGAGTCATCACAATTCTGCCAATTTTTTCCATACTCATAATATTCTTCATTAAACAAATTATATTAATTATAAAATGAAAATAAATATTTTTAGGGTGACAGGGAGTTTCTTTGCTTGTTACATGTAGGCCTATGTATATATTATATATTGATGCAGTCGTTGGAAGGCACTCGAACAAGCTCACAGCAGTCTAGTTAACACGTGCGTGCAATGCCCTATGCATAGCGCGTAACAATTTTCTATTGGTCGAACGACAACTGTACGTCATCATACAACCAATGAAATATTCGTTACGAGTATATGCAATGCCTATAGCGCGTAAAACTGTTCTTATTGGTCGAACGAGAACATATACATTGTCATACAACCAATACAATATTCGTTAGCGATTTGGATCATGTCACCACACAATGTTAACGTTAACAGGCTTCGTGCGTTGAAATGCTGCTCGCTGTAGATGCGGGACCTGGCGTGAGTCGTGGCTCTGCGGCTGCGCTGCTTTACCGTGAAGTCTCACGCATACATATTCAAACATTGGGGTCCAGTGATTTTGTTTTCCTTGATCTGTCCTTCACACGACATGCATGTACGTACGTGTAACGTTGACTAATTTTTATTTTGTGTGTGAACGGAACGTGCCGAGCCGCATCGCGCTGGCATGATCTTCCAAAAGGCACAACGGCCATGGGGATAAAGGGACGGCAAAATTGGCCGTGATATTGGTTCTTTTGCAAGGCATCACGGCCTAAGGGCAACGACAGCAATGGCCGTCGTGGCCGCCGTGAAATTCAGGCATGCATTATTGTCCAGCGCCTGTCTTAACATGATTTCAAAGCTAACGACACGTGAAAAAATTTGCTGCCCGTGCGAAAACCTAGACCAGGACGTCTGTTAACTCTCAACCAAGTACTGTGGTGCACAATGAATTAGCAAAGCGCAAAAGCAACGCTTTCAAAACCCATGTCATATCAACGCACTTGCGAAATAATGGATGATTACAATCCCGCCGGGTTTTTTCTGCATTCCGAAATCGCCATTGTCGCAATGATTTTCAATGGGAAATTTGTTTGTTTAATTTGATTCAAGAGGAATCCTCAAAAAAAAAGAAATTTTTGAGGATGGCAATTTTGAATTGCAGAAAAATTGCATCCCGCCGCTACTCCTCCCCACCGATCAAAACAATAAACGCTTTGGCCTATTTTGCTACAGCTCCATATGTGTAGGCTTGACGCAGTTAAATCACCTACCATGCCTATGCTCGCTGTTGGTGTGGTGCGTACGCAGGCATATTTAAAACCTACGCCTGAAAAAGGGACAATGTTGCTCACTATTTTCGTTCAACTTCGTTAAAACTATATGACCAACATAAATAAATATACCAACGACCTTTATTGACGACTAGAATCGATTTTTAAAAATATTAGACTCATTATTGCAAAACCCTAATAAGTAAGCATCGCAACCTTAGTAAATATCCATTCGCGCGCAACGTGGCATTTTCACGGCCGTTGAGTTACCGTGTGCTGTACGTTCTCAGCTCATACTTGGTCCTTTTCAGGAATAAACAATGAAACTATGATAACTTTTTTTCAAAAGAATGAAAATACAAGAATGGAATCCGAAAACTAATGCCTTCTAGTGATATTTTCTCTGCAAACTCACAGCCAGCCGGTGTACATTTCAGTTACCGCAGGATTAGCTATCTAATCT
Organism: Zoroaster sp. YZ-2022; assembly: GCA_029582265.1. Classification (NCBI taxonomy): domain Eukaryota; kingdom Metazoa; phylum Echinodermata; class Asteroidea; order Forcipulatida; family Zoroasteridae; genus Zoroaster; species Zoroaster sp. YZ-2022. The sequence continues at coordinate 98,790,897 of CM055816.1, read as the reverse complement.
GATAAGTTTATTGACACAGTAAACACACTTAAAAAATTTGCATTGAAAAGGATGTGTGATTTCGAGTTGGGGCCTCAAACTCGGGAAAATTTCTAATGGAGCTATCCCGTAATGGTTACAGATAAAAATGTATTAATTTACAGGGGTGTTTAAACATGATATTGATGTTTTTGGTGAGTGTCAATGAAGATGGAATAACTCGATAACATCAGTGTTATAGGCGTATGATGTGGCGTATTATTTTGTCAGTTATTTCTAACATCTTTTCTTTGGGGGCTGTTTTGTTTTGGTTTTTATTTCATTTATTTATATATTTATTTATTTGTATATGTTTTAAAGGTTTTTATTTTTTTTATTTTTTATTTTAATTTGTTGGTGGGTAGATGATTTCCTCCCATCTAGGTATGCATACATGAATGGAGTTTTACAACTTGTATAATTCGTAAGGTTTCAGTTGCTTTGCTGCAATGCATCGTCGTGGTTGTCGTCGGGCTGATCGGTAACAATTGTTACCTAACGCATGACATGAACAAAAGTGTACAAATGTGTAAATATACATATTATTGTTGCGGCCAAACTCAGATTTCTTCCATGTTGTCAAATGAGGGGCGCTAACACAGCGAGTTAAGCAGTAGTGAGTTTTTCAGAGCAACATGACTTCAGAATTTTAACGTTGGCAACTTGCAGCTAATTTCTTTGCCCAAAGTAATTAATCAGTTTTCTCTGTAAATCCATAGAACTCATTTATTGATTATTGTGCTATTTAGTGCTGTTTTTAAGCCTAAAAAGTTGTACTTTTATGAATACTTTTGTTGGTTACACATGTAGTTGTGGAACACATGTTATATGTTAGGAACACATGTATGTTTGGTGTTGGTTTTATTATAAGATTAGCAGCATTTTAGAGACCAAATATTCTTTAAATACAGATTTTGCTATGAGTGTAAATGTTGTATTAAATGTTGGCATTGACACACCTAGGTTTATAGGTCACAGTTATTAAACTTGTATCAGTCTGTCCATGTACTTTCATGTATAGGTATAAACATGAACAGTGCTTTAGTCATGTGCATATTACTCAACAAAAATCAAAGATTACACAAACACTGGATAGTTTCTTATGATATATATATTTTGTTTCTATTTTATTGTAGTTGTCTGTGCCTGATCATCATAACAACGACACATAACTGTAACGGAAGTTTGCCCACTACATAATAAAGGATAATTTCTGGATCTACAGCACAGCATTGCCGTTTCTAATCTTTGGTAGATTCATGTATTTTCTATATAAGTTGGTAGTGCTTATGAACATGCCCCTGACCGGTCATTAACATGCATAAAGACCGCGTGTCAAACCCTGTTATTCCCTGAGTATAAACGAATTATAGGGGACGGTTCGCTGCTTTATAATGCACATCCACCACGTGCTCAGTGTAGAACATTGCATGAAATGATAGGATGGCAATGAGTATTTTCATAGTTTTTGCAAAATTTTGTTTTAATTATGAACAAGTGTTACCTCTATAGCAGATTTTGCAGCCAAAATTTCTTCGTCATATTCTGCTCCGTACCCGATTGTCTTTGGCGGTGAATTGCTGCCTGTTGGGCATGGTTGAGTTTACTGAATAGATCCGAAGCTGCAAGATTAAAGGGACGTTATATTTATATTCGCTGAGACCGATTGCCAACTGCATGGGTGGAGATTTGGTTTTGTTACAGATTTGTTGCACTTATGCCCCTCACCCTCTTGCTCAATCGGTGTGTTGATTAAAGGTACCGTAATTAATTCTTACCACATAACTGCATCCATTTTTATACATGGACATCCCGATGAGAGCTGGCAACATATTAAAATTTGCGAGACCGCATTTGGGCGACCATTGCATTCAAGAATAGTGCAAGACCAGGGATAAGGTGGCCAATGTGCCCGTTGTTTTCTGTGGACAAAATATAAATATTAAAAATGAAACTACACGATTGCACAAAGGGGTTAGGGCGAATAAGTTATAATAATAAATTCAGTCACTGTCTAAATATTACAATGCTATACTTGTCTGTAGGCCATGCTTGTCTTATTTGTACTTATAATATGTCCCAGTATAAGATGTAGAATGGGGAATATTGTGACATGAAATCGTCCATAAATGTCCTCCATGTGAACGATTCTGCATTTGCACGCAACGTCACCGGCCATCCACTGTTTCAACAAATTGTAATTGACATACATTTCTGCATTTATAGCGTTTGCAACTAGGTTTACAATTTGTTTTTGGCGGTCTCACTTCTTTTCATTGCGTAACGCATTCCTGTGTAATATTGGCCATTTTCTTATACATCGTACAACACCCTTGAAACCCTATTTGAAAATAGATATTATTTGGAATTCAGTATAAGATTCTTCCAAAGACGATTTTGTTTACAATTATGATTAACGGTAGGACAGACCTTACCTGTATATAATGAAATTAGATTACATGGTTGAGTTATAACGTTTTCAATCCAATCACATTAAATAAGTTCCCTGTTTCAAACAAAAGGGTTGGTGAGTGTTCCTTATCTTTCATGATTAAACTCCATAATTAAAGGGAAGGTACCTTATTTATTACAGTGCGAGAGCATTTTTTAATACTTATTATCTCAATTATCTACAATTTTCAAACTTGCAAAAAGTAGTTAATAAACTTTTGATGATAGAATTGCAACATATACCCTTGACCTCCTTATGTGAGAGACCTTTAAGGGTTACAATAATTGTTAGGATAGAAAAGTTATAAATAAAAAACATTGTACCATCGCTAAGATTTGAAAAGAAATAATTCTTTAAATTTTAACAAATTAATCATAATAAGTTTGGTATGGTTTAAATGTAATTCATTCCTGGTAATGTTTTAAGATTGTTTTCATCAACAGTGTGTTGACACTGAAATATTTTTGATTTCATGATTTTGACATAATTATATGCTTTATAATATGTAATTTTTAACACTTGCTTGCCTTATAAAACCAAATTGGTTAACAACTTTTAAATTAAGGTGCAATAAAAAGCTTGGCCTTAATTATACCAATTAAAGTATATTTTTCTATGGAAAGGTTTATTTTTAAGGGTTCATTATTTCTGTACACCAAACTCCAGACATACTTCACATACGCAATCACATAAGACTGTTTGGTTTTAAGAGCTTTTAATACATATTACTTGTTTTAGTATTTATTTCTTTGAGTGTTAATGTGAGGAAGCAGTATCTATCATGTTCATGTCATGTCACCTGTGACCCAAAGTGCTATTTTTGTGTTCACTGTAATACATTTAATGCAAATGAGGCAGTAGCCACATCTGATTGAGTTTAAGTGTTTGCGCGCGCTCACATGGTCCTCACATGCATTGGTATAAGATAACTTTTGTGCAGGTGCGTCGCCTGATATGATATGTGACACATACACACCGTGATGTTTGTCTTCTTGCTGATGAGCGTGATTCCTTTTTACCGCTAATTTAGCTTATCTACTATTGATTTGTTATTAACCATCATCCTTATAGAGAGGTATTGGCGATTTTCAGCAGCACTGATTTTGTTACTGATTTTGCAGCACTAATACGCCTGCCTCATTAATTCTTCACAAGTTAATTCTATGATGATTGTGATTAAGAGCTGTTGGATAATAAACGAATGAAACATATCAATCTACTTCTGCAAATGATTTCATGTCTGTGTTTGACGCCCTCAACAAAGAAAGGATCAACCTTTCCCCAGGGATCGCCCACTGGCGTCTCCCGACATTAATAAATAAAATGTAATTTGTTACCGTTTTAATTACCTCCACTTTATTCGAACGTGGTACCTGTCCCACTTGGCACTGGCACACTATTAATGATATTAAAAGTATTATCTATGCATTCCCAATTAATTTGTTACATCCAAATGACTTCCACATGCCCTGCTATGGTCTAGTATTATTTACAACCCCAGATGACACACGACGGCTGTGTGTGCTAGCTCTCTCCTGTGTGACCTGGCAACACGCAAACAACCATATACTTATGCAGCATATCTCTCAGCCACATCTTTCCGGCGTCTAACAAAACCCAGACGCTCTGTCTGGAAGTTATGCCTGGCACTGGCATGCCGCAAGAGATCAAAGAGCACGGCCTGAGCTGGCCTGATGCCAAACAGATGGTTCCCACATATCAGAGGGTTAGATCTGGGTAGGTCTTTATGTGTACACAATGGATGGTTGATTTTGTGCACAGGAAACTTATAGCAGCAATTACTCCCACCCCCAAAAAGCTGCACAGGTCTGAGGCAACACCTTCTAAGACATGTGGAATGGTCCGCTTTAGGATATCATAGACTCCCAGGCGTCTGCGCTTTTTTCTTGTAAAAACAATGTAATTACTAACTTGTGTCAGTAGCAGTCAGAACACCCTCTCTTCGGAGGATGAAAACATGTTGTAAAAACCTTTTGTTGTTAATGTGGTATTACATGCTAAATCAAATAAATGCACCTACAGATAATTATTGCCAACGGAGTTTTTATATAACATAAACTATTGAACTGAAATTAGATCATTATTTGAAATTACAAAATCAAGCCAAATTAACAAACTGAGTTTAAGTTAAACTAACATTAGGGAAATTTTTGACTGAAACAGCTAAATATCTGCAAGGTACAGTATATTAAGTTCTCTGAATTGATAAAATCAAGCAATGGCAACCAAATTTGTAACAAGTTGAAATTACCTCTAAAATCTAGTTAAGTTCACTTGGAAATTTAAGTATAATTGGACTAAAAAATAAAGCAAATTTAACATTATTAATTCAAGTCAAATTAACCCGTTCGATCTAATTTGTATCCACGAAAATCGATTAATTAAAGCTAACTTGAAATAATTGTTTTAACTCAGAACCATAACGTATTCTCAACGTATACTATTTAAGTCCACTGACTCAATAAAATCAAGCAATTCCAACTTAAATCTTTTACAAGTTGAAATGATTTAAATTAAGTAAATGGAAAGATTTTTTGAGTGTGGGCTGTTGAAAACAGGGGGTGATGTGTAAAGCAAAAAGAGTGAGGACAGGGGAAATTTCTTTTAAAATTGGTCCAAAAGTTGGTGATTTTGTAAACATGTCAAGCTTTTTAAAACTCTTTACGTACATGTACGTGATACCCTTCCGATGACATTTGCTTCACAGTCGTCTCCTTCTTTCATTTCGCCCCATATCAAATCGGCGTTTGTTGACATGTTGATTTGGGCAATTGATATGGAGCGGTAGTTTTTCAACGAATTAACTGTGGTTGTCTGTGCGACACAGTACCACATACACATAGTGCATGTGCTATTATTATACCTTATGCACATGACGTCATTTAGTGGGGCGCCCTCGGCAGAAGGTCAAAAAAGAAAGGTTGCTCATTGGCCCAATCTGCGCCGTGCGTGTATAGATGAATTTTCCATTGTTTCATCATCATTTACCTCTAAGATGGCGGCGTGATGACATCAACGCATAAGGTCTATTAATAATTGGAAGTCAGATTCTTATGTTAGTGACTGACGTTGGTGTTAATAACATTAATTTAAAAAATATTAATCTAATCCCTTGTGCTCGTCCTCGCAGGCGCGCTAACAAGCAGCCCTCATAACAGCTCACCAGTTTTAATGTTAAATAAGTGTTTGTAGCTACAAGTGTGACTTCATTTATAGGTAGGATTTCGTATTACACCTAGAATCTCCCTTACAAAAATGTCCTGTGTGCAAACCAAATACCACAGGACATTACCACAGAGGTATCCTGTGGTTTTGGGACAATACCACAGGAACGTGCCACAGGTACCACAGGCATGTTGCAGAGACGTTACCACAGAACGTTACCACAGGAACATTACCACAGGAACGTTACCACAGGAACGTTACCACAGTGAACGTTACCACAGGAACGTTACCACAGGATTGCGCTTACCGGTACCACAGGCACATTACCACAGGCACGACCTACAGGTACCACAGAGGAAACAGTTACCACAGTGAACATGCACCTGTAGTAATATTCCTGTAGTAACTCAAGCCTATATTTTCCTGTGGTACCGTCTCATGGTACCTGTGGTACAAATGTCTGTGGTACCTTTGGTATTGACATTCTGTGGTACCACAGACACGTTACCACAGGGACATTACCACTAGGTACCATGAGCATGTTACGGGCATCGTTGACCACGTGAACATTAACACGGGCATGTAACTCAGTGTGTGTTCCTGTAATAATGTTCTAATGGTGCCTGTAACAATGTTCCTGAGGTAGGTCTGGTACCTGCGGTACGCTCCCTAAACCTGTATACGTGATTTTTATTCCTATTAAATGAACCCAATTACTGATGGCAGAAATCACAAATGTACACATCATTTAAAGAACAAATTGAATACATCCATCAACATTGGGTCTATAACTTTTTATTTATTACAGAAATGAGTCTCAGATAATGAGCTGAAACTTTCTACAGATTGGTTTTATTACAAATCTCTTGGTTCTTACTAAATTATGGAAGTATTTACGGACACTTTACCAATATAGTGTGTAATGGCTTTAAAATTGGATACACCAGTATTGAACTGAAATTTAATTATTTATTAGTTTTTAAAAATGACACATAAATCACAATAACAGATCCTTGTCTGCAGTAGGTTCTTGAAAAAAATTCAAGATGTAGTTCAGGTTTCGTCCGATAGCTTTTGTGTACCTCTTAAATATTCTATAGATGTCTTTAGCGTAAATTTCTGCATGAAAATGACTTAGGGGTCTATGTAACCCTCTGAATAACTGTAACTGTTGCTCATTATGAATAATGATAATGTGTTGTCTACTGGAGTATTATTGTTCGCCATGAAGTATGTAACATGGACAATGCTGGTGTCCAATGTTGTCAGTGTTACATCCGCAGGACAGAATAAACTCAATTGAAAGTCAATGTAATTCACCAGAAACCTATTACCACAGCAATAAACCTCATTAACTCTTCCAAGTCACATTTAAATAGATTTTATTGAAAAATTATTGAATATGGTGCCAAAAAAACAAATAAAGACCATTTTGTCAAGTCTTTTTATTGCTTAGAAGGTAAGACAGACATTAAAAATATTAATTGGTAAATGCATGAAACCAGACTGATTTGAGAGAGTGAAAAAGAGGTGGGGATTCAAAGCTATTAACTGATCTGCTGCATTGAAAATATGTTTTAATTGTCCATGTTACATCCGTACTGCCAGTTTGTTTCCTTCATGTTGACAACCAATGGATCATTTTAGTTTTGAAAAATCTTTAAATTATGAAAATATAATATATTTTCATAATAAAAAACTGTAAAAAGTTACAATTAAGCACTTTTGAAAATGTCACCTTCATGTCACACCTTGTATCCCAACCTAATTAAATGAGCCTACTCCTTTTTGAACAACGCCCTTCTTTGGAGTTTTCGCTCATTCGACAGTTTGTTCCGGGCGGCCTCCTTTAGATATTTGATCTCGGCCGATGGACATCTATTCCTGACCTTGGCTGTGAAATAGCCAAATGAAATGATTTTGAAATTAAGTAAAAGCAAAAGTAAATCTGCAAGAAATAAAAGCAACCATGTACAAGCAGGGGTGAGATTGGCAAAAAAAATTAAAATCCACAAAATCTGCAGTGTTTGGTCTATGGTTTTGCATTTTGTCTAAAGGAAGCACCTCTTAAAATCCCATTTTCTGTTGGTCGATAACTCACTTTTACGCATAAACAAACAACCATGAGGGCAACACCACATGAACTCCAGATTTTATTAAGAGTCTTTAAAAATCCTGACAAAAATCCTGAAATCAGGGAAAAGATCACAACAAATCTCAGCCCTGCACAAGGTTGGAAAGGAAATAACATTTTTGACAAACATCAAAATAGAGCACTGAAAAACTGTGATTGTTGCCATCAGCCACAAATGATGGCATGACTTCCCTACTGAGTGGTGTATATAGGACAACTACACGCCGTGCAAAAGAAAGCTGAATCATATGGTCATGTTGTACTTTAAGTAACAATGCAATGGGAAATTTGGCAGCAGCACTTTGGTTCTACTTCGTTACTAGATTTAAATACAACAGTTTTGCCAAAACTATTGAGAGAGCTATTTGCAGTTAACAATTTTATTCACTACCACTTCTACCTGTAGCCTCAACCACCAGCAGGACCAAGTGTTATTGTCATTAATGAATATGTCCAATTCCGTAAAAAAAAATACATTTTATGTGGTCCCTTTCGGAAGTGAAGCACACAATTTTTTACTTCGAGAACAATTGATGTGTAGGTCTGCCGGTAAAATAACAATCTGCAAATGTTTTTGTTCCAAAGATGGAAAAAGAAAGAGTTAATTTTGTTTCCTAGAGCTTACCAAAGATCTCCTCCATCTTTTCCGGGTTTATTTTTTGACTAGCCTCTGATGCTCCATTGGCATTTGAGCAGGTCCCAGTGAGGGAGTGGAGGCCATCTCTTCCCTGCTAAATGTTTTTCCTCATCAGGTCTTGAAGAATATGTTCTGGGCACTGCAATTTGTAGTGGTGTCGGTGACTGCCGAATACTTTGGCGATAGAAGTTTCTTGTTCTGTACTAGTAATTAAAAAAAAAAAAAAAAGAACACAGAGAAATTAATGTATTTGTAAAATCTCAAGTGTTGGGCACCATTTTTATTTGAGTATTGCTTATATCTCCTGAACTGCTAACCAATACAATACTGTTCTCTAAATGAGATCCTGAATAGACCTTAGTACTGGATGACGTCACGCTTTGTGCACTTGGAGCTGGGGGCATATCGGTGTCTGGTGTCGCCAGAATGCATGGTGCATGCATTCAATAGGAAAAGCAGACATGTAAACAAAGCCATTCCGTTTTTAGATTCTACTACCATTCTATGAAACGAGCAAATATAGTGTTCTTCCACAAAGGTTTGCCTTTTTTTCGATTATACTACACAGATTGAACAATCGGATAGGGATGAGATCCATTAAGCTACCGCCAGATGGATGTGCAACATGTAAACACAGCCAGTGTTGGAGCAAAGGCTTTTGACCCTCAAGGCCATAGGCTTTGACCCTCAAGCCTTACAGGCTAAAGGCCAAGGCTTAACCCTCAGGTAATGAGGCCCAAGGCCACAAGACCCTCTAGTATAAAATTATCTACTAATATAAAACATGTCACATCGTAACGAATCAACTCTCAAAGTAAGAATAAAAACTTCACGTACAAATATATGACTGAGTAAAGAAGTTCAGGTCTTCGTGGATACCATTTAAATATAACAAAAATAATGGTTTGCTTCCATACTGACGCACATTAATCTAAACCGGGTATACGTATAACAAAAGGGGATCTAAGAACGGCTGTTTTTTAAGTGATGTTACCTCGTTATGTATGTAACATGGAAGTAATTTTACGCTTTTTCTGGAGGCACATCATAGGTTAGGAAATATTAGCATTACCTAAAAACAGACCAGACTATATTCACCCAGAATTTGTCAAAAATCTTGGACCAAAATCCACTGAATGACTTCTGAGATTACTTTAGCACCTGTATCAAAAGTTCGAGAAAATCCTCTCAAAATATTAGGAGACATGCTTAGGTAATTGGAATTCTCCAAACCGGACAAAGGCCGCCGAAGGCCAGGCAGCTACTGCGTCCAATAAGCCTACTATACGCATAATCTACAAAAGTGATGGAGAGACTAATATACAATCTGTATCCAACCCATTGTGGGATCCTCAACTCCCCACCTGAGCAGGCCGGCTTCCGTACAGGACGCTGTACATACAGACCAAGTAACACGCCTCACAGAAGACATATGGGACAATCCTTCCAAAAAGATCTCAATGAATGGTGCTGTACTGGGTCGATCTATCAGCAACATATTAATAAGGACGATGGTATGGCATAAAGGATTCTTGCCCTAAAACTACACAAAAAATCATACCTGATAAAAACCTTTCACTTTCTCATGACCAATGATCACCTGCAGAAGCTTTACAATGACGGTTGGCGAAGAAACCAGTAGAAAATGCTTCCTGAAAAGCGGGGGTCCTGCAAGAACTCAGTGCTCGCACCGATTTAATTCAACATTTACACTGCTGAACTGCAACCACTGTCTCAAAGAAATACATCTACGCAGATGACATAGCACACTCCTAACCTCTGCCAAAAAACTTTAACAAGCTTTGAAACAACACTTGGCACCGATATATGGAATCATTAAGCCGTTACTTCAAAAAACTAGCAACTGGACTGGCTAACTACAAAATCAACAAAGTCGTTTGCAATGGCACAACCTACGCCCGTATGAGTAATTTCCACAAGTATCTTGTGTTACTTTGGACAGATCTCTAACATACAAAAAGCCATCTCACACACAGCTCGCACAGAAAGCCAACGCTCGCAACTGCTCTCATTAGACAACTAGCAGGTGCCTTTCCTGGGGCGCATGAACTTCTAAATCGTTCTTCGAATCTCATGGCAATAGCTTTAGTATACTCTAAGTTGCAGAGTACTGTGCACCGGTAATGGAGCCGAGGAGCACCCACACCAGCAAGATTGACGTAGCCCATCAACAACACCATGCGCATCATCTCAGGATGTATCAGATCAACTCCCACTCAATACCCTTCCAGTAGCTTCAGTGGAAATTGCTCCTTATGAAAGTGAGACGACAGCAGCAATGCCTTTGCTCTTGCGCGACGTGCCGCTGGGTGTGACTCCCCATCTGCTTCATCAACTGTTGACGACACCAATCAAAAACCCCACCACCTTTGCGACTGCCATCAAGAAATCATTTCCATCAACAAGCCCACAAACTGCCACAAATTAGCAGAATCCAGAGATCCCAGGACGTGGATGTTTAACTACATATCCTCACCTTCTCACCAACCGGATGCAGGACCCTACATCGCCACTGCTGAGTTGACTTAACGGATTAATAACTGGCCATGGCCGATTTGGACATAACATGCCGCATGGGACCTAGTGACAACGCTAAATGTACCTATCAGGTCAAACTGATGACGAGACTATTACATCACATCGTGTCATGACTGTATTATTTACAGATGTGATGGAAATTTAACTGAACTTGACCAGTCTGCATTAAACTGGATCCATAACCTAAATCCTTGTCATGTTAACTTTGGCCTATGAAATCCATACGATAAATAAATAAATAAATTAATCAGTCCACAGCACAAATCGTCAGATGATGTTCTATCAATTTACCCCATATAACTGTATGGAGATTAAGTATAATTATATCTCCCTGGCCCCACAAAGTACAACAGTATACAGAAAATTATTATAGCCTTGTTTGGGGGAAGCAGCAAAATATGTACCGCTGAGTTTGGGAGTCCTGCTGTGTCGGACCTTCGTCTATGACGATTGAGTGTCACGCGTTAAGCTGAGCATTAACATGTTTAGCTCGGCGGAGGTTGCAACGACCAGGTTGATTGAAGAGGGACGAACCGACCCTGGGGCGGAAACGCAACAGGCAGAAGTCCACGTACGGAGCAGTAACGGGTTAAAATCCGAGAATAGGTAGCGCCACTTTAGCCCGGACACATAAGGTGAGACCCAACTCTTCTTTTTTTTTTTTCTTTCGCTCTTTGTACCCCCTCCCCCACAAAACAGACATGTACTAGCAGCCCCTCCCTCCTTTCAGTCACTCATTGAATCCACCTGTTGTTACTCTTTCCAATTTAATTGTCTTGCACTGTTTTGTGTTATCTAAAACTTCGCAAATTCAGTTCTATCAACTAAGAGGAAAATATCACGATTCGTTTATCTTTCAGAATTTACTTGTCTTCACGTTTATCTAATTTGTTGTTATCTAATTGCTTCCATAAATTCTATTCATAACTCGGGAGAAAAACAAAATATCGCGTGTCGTAAAATTCTCACGTCACGGACTGGATTCGAACCTGGGGGGATACCCAATTGGTTCGAATCAAACCTCTTAACCACTCGGCCACCATGACCAAATGCATTGAATACGGGTGGTTGCATTCATCAAGAAACATGGATCGTCTTCTACAGTTCAGCCAAGCCGTCATAATTACCGTTGTCTCTATATGTCGATGACATAAGCGGTTATGATCAAAAAATAAAGAAGCAATTTGGACGCCAGTGTTCAAAACTCGCCTATTCTTATTGTCGAGCATTGGTATTGTGTAAATACGTAAACTTCATTTCAAGAAAAAGATTATGAAATTAATTTGCAGGTTATTTCCGCACAATAAAATGATTGCTCCTGAGACAAAAATAAAGGTGTTCGATACCATCATAAACTTGACACCAAGTAAGTTTCATGTAAGCTGTGATCATTATTTTATGTGCTTTCGAATCGTGTATCATATCAGTTTCACTAATAATACCGGTTTCTTCCATAGGTCGATGTACAAAAAGCCACATCCTCTAGGAAACACTGGTAGTGGTATGCGCGTCACCAGGATTTTCAGGGTGTTTTAGTTTTAGTTAATGTATTCAATTTTAACATTACCTTTAAAAATAGTAAATGCACAACAGTTTTGCCTGCTAAACATAACATACAATATGTGCCAAGACAACCATTTTATACGTCTCATCCACAGTCGTGGTGGCCGAGTGGTTAAGGCGTTGGACTTGAAATCCAATGGATACCACACACAGGTTCGAATCCTGTCCACGACGATTATTTTGGATAATCTTAATACTATTTTGTATTTGGATGCCAATTTTGTGAACAAGATATTGAAATCTATTTATCGTAGCTGGGCGTCGTGGCGTGCGCCTTTAATCAGTGACTTTGGAGGCCGGGGTTGGATGGATCCGGAGTCCCGAAGTTCATGAGTTCAGAGTCGGTGTGTCGCTCGTCTATGACGATCAGGTGTCCACGTTAAGCTCAGCGTGCTGTGGTTAGCTCGGCGGAGGTTGGCGCGACCAGGTTGATAGAAGAGGGACGAACCAGCCCAGGGCGGGCTTGCAGCAGGCAAAGTCCCCGTGTGGAGCAGTAACAGGATTGCATCCGAGAATAGGAGACGCATCCTGGACAGCAGGTGAGACCCAACTCTGTTTTTTCTTTCCTTTTGTGCCTCCATACATAAGTTAGCAGACCTCCTCCTTTCAGCCACTAATTGTTGCGATGTGTTTTCAGATAGTGATACATTTTTTAGCATAAAGGAAATAAAGAGAACATTCTAGTTCATGTGTCAACTCGTCAATCGAGGTGACTGGACTTGACCAAGATAGCGGGCTCAATTTGACTCGACTATGCCTTGATTCAAGTCGATTTTAGTTTTGACTCCCGCTTGACTATACCAACGTGTTTGACCCGAGTTGATTCATGTCGAGTTAAGTATCGACTCCGCTAAACTGGACTCGACACGGTGTCCAAAATGACCTCTGACCTCCCTAATTTGCATAGGAGACTTAACAGCGCATGCGCAGTAGTTGGTCAAAACGGATGACTGCTTGTTCATAATGAACATACCATGGTTGGCTGCACCCCCCTGAAAGGCACCACCCATACAATCATCTTTAAATCATGCCCACCTGGCTCAGGAGACATCGTGATCAAACAGGCGATTCTCCCAAGGCGAGGCTCGGCCATTACCAGACCAGGCGGGGTTGACCTTTGTGATTCCCAAAATAGGGGAACTCAGGATACAATTTCTGATAGTAGGGACTGCGTTCGCGCTCTCCCTGGTAATACAATTAAAATATAGATGATGTCACTGAAGTTAAGACGTCTGCACTGGTAAGCGGGAGGTTGAGTGGGTTCGAATCCCGCCTGAGTTGCCTGTGAACGTTTTTCCACGAACACTCGGAAGCACTGAGTATACAGTGCTATACACACATCGCTGTAGGGCAAAATTAAAATCAATTGAAACTTAAAAATACCTCTCAGTCAATCAATTGTGATTTGTTATTTAACTTGTAGTTTTAAACGTGATATCTTTGGGCGCGATCCTGGCTACACTATACGTAGTATCCTGGTCCATTAGATTCCAATGGGAAAATAAAGAAACACTAAATGCCTGAAATTTAAGTCTTGGCTGTCTTCCCCCACTGGATCTGATTAGATCATCGACATAGAGACTGCGACAATTGTGATAGCTATGCTAAACTATGGCAGACGAACCATGTTTCTTGATGGATGCATCCACCCATAGTCAATGCATGTAGTCATGGTGGCCGAGTGGTTAAGGCGTTGGACTCCGAAATCAATGGGGTCTCCCGCACAGGTTCGAATCCTGTCCATGACGTTAACATAATGACGGAATCGTTATATTTTTTCCCAACCCCGTACCGATTTCTGGCCCGAGAAATTCAGCACAGACTGTGCGCCGTAATTGTATTACCAGGGAGAGCGCGAACGCAGTCCCTAGTATCAGAAATTGTACTCCCGAGTTCCCCACATTTGGGGGGATCGCAGGCGTGGGCTCTAGAATAGTGCAATTCTACAGTCCACAGTCTACAATACTAGAACATTCATTGGACGAGTCTACAGTCTACAATAATTCTGCGACCTCTGATTGGCTGTAGTCTACAGTCTACGATGGGTCAAGTAAAAGGTCACCTCATACTATACTTACTAATACCGCCCGGCTTCGCGTGGGAATTGAAAACTTTTACAGGATTGTGGGAAATAATGTAGAATCCAAATGGCAAAATATCACTGATTTTCAGGTGAAGATCCCGGAGACAATGTTTTGGGAGATTTTTGGCCATGGCCTCAACATTTTTCGATTGCTGTTGTGACGTTAACGTCAACCATGTCGACTACGGACTAGGATCCTAACGTTAGTTTGGTATCAGAAAGGTGAGAAAGCTACCGGGTACCCCGTTTCTGTGATTAATGCTTGGAGAATAATGTGCATTTCATTGCTACTCCGCTGCGCTCATACGCATGAAAACAGTTTAATTCTATGAGACCAGACAACAAAAACAAAACAAAAAAGAAGAGGGGAACAACTATTGGACAATATAATTAGGTTAGTTGGATTATTTATTGTTACAGCATGGATGTGGGTCCTGCACAAAGACGCTAAGTGTTAATCAGCGAAAAATACTTCCTAAATTCTTGGAATGAACATAAACTGGTTTAAGTACAAAAAATTATGGCTGAACAGTGTTCTCTTAGACATCATCAATAGCTTATCATAAAAGATGTTAAAACAATTTATGCTAAGTGTACATTCTTTAGTTCTCTCTTAAACATCATCATTAGCTATTTCAAAGGATGTATTACAACAAAAATTCTGAAAACTCTAACTTAGCTCATACTAAGGTATTAACTGAATAATATATTATGGCTGAACAGTTTTCTTTTTTAAACATCATCATTAGGTATTTCAAAAGATATATTACTACAAAAATATTAAAGTACATTTTCAATTAAGATCGTAAGACGATTGTCCTGGAATAAAGTAAGTCATTGAAATTAGATGTCAGCAGTTCGTTAGCTAAATCAGAATGGAAATTGTTTGAGATTCATACAATTTGGAGTATCTTCTTAAATAATTAATTCAATAATGATGATTATAATAGTTGTTAAATTAATACAGAAATCGAATTAGCACTTCTTATCCGTCTGCAAGATTACTGCAATTCACTCTTGGCCCATTAGGCCCTTCAGGACTGGGCCTGGTATTTCTTTCTTCCACCTTAATGCTGTTCAGGACTTGGCCTGATAGAACGAATAAACACTCTTTTCCTCAATTCTCCAACAATTACATATAATTCCAAACATCATGGTCAAATGCTGTATTTATACAGTATCTCGTTATAACGTTATTGGTTTTCCAGGATTCGGCTTGCTTTTCTCTCCTCATAGCGAATATATTAAGAATACTAACTATTTTTATATTAGCATATCTAAAACATAGTGTTAACCTTTGAGTCTAATTAATCCGCTTCTTGTCTTCCAGTCCTTAAAGTATATCAAACATTTACAATCAAATACATTTACAACTACAATTTAAATATACAATATACAATATGCGAAATGTATATGTGAAGGCTCGATTCGAAACAGGCATAAAATTAATTGCTCTCAAGATATGCAAATTTTCCTTCTTTCTGTAGCGACATTGTAACAATGAATTATATATACACACGTTCTTGAACATCAATTCTTAATTCTATAACAATTACATGTATATACGAAGAATACGATGTGCTATATTTGGTGAACAAATATCTGCGTATAGTTTTTTTAAGCGGGCATACGATGGTGGAAATTCGCGACTCTTAAGACATTACTGATTTAGAAGATTGACAGACGCTCGAAAATATTTCGCTTGATATATCTGTCTTTCCTTCTTTCGTTTTCCATCTACCGTGTTGCATTATCAATTCTTCTGGAACATTTTTGGATGAGAGATGGGTTGCTCCTCCAGATCTCAGACTATAGACCAAATGACTTAGGATTATCAATACCTATGCGTTTAAGTGCATCAAGTAAGAGTTCTCTACATCTGGTGTAACTGAGATTTATCACTGGTACGTATGTAGGATTGAGATGTTGAGTGAAATGACAGTGGTGTGAAAATAAGTTTGTCTGCGCCAATTTCAATTTCAGAAGCGGACATAAATCTACGGGAAATCTTAACGGGTGAATATTTGTCGTCAGTGTCGCAAAGAAATGGAGTGTTTCCTTCTCTGAATATATCTGTTTTGGACTTGGGGATGAATATAGAAATATCATTTCTTCCTGGGAATACAGAGATATGATTTGCCTTAATTTCTGCTATTTCATTATGTCTGAAAAGCAAGGCATATTTAAGGGAGAGAAAACAAGCTATTCTTAATTCCAAAAGCGTACAATTAGCTCCGGCAAACTGATCAATAATTTCTTTCACATGACTGAGTGATAAAGGTTGTTTATGTACTGGAGGTTTGTGTAGCGACTTTCTCGCACTAACTATTATTTGTTGTACTATCGGAGAGTCCACAGGATTGATCTTTATGTTCAAAATGGAATGCAACCACTTAATTGAGGCAGCGGTCGTGGTTATAACACTATCCGAGTTACAGTTAGATTTTATGTGAAAAATATAAACTGCCGACCTCATCCTTATAGGAAGGGACAGAGATTGGATTGTTTTAGCCAGGAAAAAATTGTCTGCATTTGTACAAGTAGCTGTTTACTGTTCAGCTTGGAGGATTTGGCTGAAATTACTTCATGAAGAATCCGCTCTTTGATACCTTTGAATTTATTTGGAAAATTAACCCAAAAGGTTGAGAACAAATGATCTGTACAAACAGAGAAAAATTGTTTTACTGATTTGAGGAATTATTCACTGAAAATCTAACTTCCACCATAACAAGCCCATTAAATTCTCTCAAACCGAGGAGTGAATGGTGTTTCTACCATGTGAAACAATAGAACCTTTCATGGTCACTTGTCTTTTATCCAGGGTTTGTAACAAGACCATAAAAGTGGCCAGAAGGCATTGGAATGCCACCAGGGGAAAATAAGTACACCTATACCATTACATGAATGTAAATGACTTAATACATTTGGAATTAAGACTACAAGTGGGACTAGCAAAACATTCTCGTCTGACCAATTTGAGCGAAAACATCGACTCCTGCGGTTCCTCGATTCAAAATATGGAGAAAATTTTGTGTTATAGGAAACAAAACAATCCACGGAAAGGGCCTACAATTTGCTAATCATTTGAAAAATCTCATCTGAAATACACCAATCATCAACATCTATAATTCTACTGACATAATCTGCCTATTCGTTTTCGTTTCTGGGGAATCCATTCAATATCTAATCTGATGCTGTTCACAGACAGGTGTTGAATATATCAAAAGCTAAAATCTGCAATTTCAAGTTCATACTACCTTCTACGATTCTAGCGGCACTTTGACTGTCTGTGAATACTTTGACTTGGGATCACATAATGGTGGAATGAATGAATTAATAGCGAATAAAATTGTGTTGAGTTCTCGCCATATACACTCTAAAAACACCAGGTCAGATTTGACCCGGAAAGTCAGATTTGACCCGGATTCCGGGTCCCAGGGCCTGACCCATTCCGGGTTGGCGTGACCCGGAGTTCTGGGTCAGGACTTCCTGACCCGAAGGGTCGCTTTTGATTGACCCGGAAATATGGTTTCGGGTCAAATAATACTGACCCGGGCAGGTCAGACACACAATGACCGGGAGCCGGGTTGAATTAATGATTTCGGGTCAAAAATCAGCCCGTTCCGGGTCAGCTTTGACTTGTTCCGGTTGAAACTGACCCAGAATCCGGGTCCCAGGGGCCTGACCCAGTCCCGTGTTGGATTGATCCGGAGTGCCGGGTTGGATTGACCCGGGTGCCAGGTTGGATTGACAGAGAGCTGGATTGTTTTTAGATCATTATGACTTACTCTCTTAAGTTCCAGAATGGTCATACTGGTAAACTTACTGATGTGCTTCTTAGCATCTGAATTCAGTTCGATTTCAAAAAGTGATAGGTGAAGTAGTATGCATTCAGTGTATTAAGAACAATTTTGAAAAGGTTGATGAAGCATTATTGGCTTGGTCCATCCAATCTCCAGAAGAGATTTAATATTTCTTCGCAACATGCATATCTCATTTAAGACCTGCTGTTTTCAAGTTGGAGAGCTTGTAAACAAGAAGACAAACTTCTAAAGTAAAAACAGGATAGAAACACAAATTTGCCAGTTAAACATATTTCATTTTTAATCTTCTGGGTCAAAAGTCTTTGGATTTGATAGTTGCATAGTGGGAAATTATCTAGGAAGTTTGCAGCAACACCTTGTGAAAGTAGTGCTCAAAACCAGTACATAGTAGTAACTAATTTACTGAGAACTAGTTTACATGATGCTAGCACAGACCTTTCTAGATATAAAGATATACTCCCTGTGCTCAAGCCTAAATTTAAAAAATTGTCAATGAATATAGTTAATGTAAAAATGTATTTAAATACATATGCGATACATCATGGATGGATTGTTTACGCTCATAGTTTTGGAGGCTGAAAATGTTTTTTAAAAGGTGAATTTATTTGTTGAAAAACACATTTTTTGTAGAAATTTTCTTCAGAGACAATAATTGTTGTTGTTGGAAGAGCAGGAGAATTTATCTTTGAACAGTATGGCACAATAAACAAAAATATATCTAAAATGTTAAGTTAACAACCCCAAAACAAGAAAAAAAATAGTACAAGAATTAAAATATAAGAATAAAAGCTGCACTATATTTAGCATTAATACAATGGTGGGCTTATCCACATTCATTGTGTACATTGCACCTTAAATGGTGAGACAAAACTTACGATTTGGCAACACAAATGATTCATAATGTGACTGCAATTAAGAGGTAAAATATATCTAATATTATAAGTTATAACAATGCGCTTGAGTGGAATACGAAAACAAAAATTGCGCTTCTGCGTACCATAATAATAGCCAATGGCCGGGTGGATATGGAACGAACGCTATTTCCGTATTCCACAAGCGCGTTTCCTCAATAGTGCTCATCAATGACCAGCAAAAATATGATAACCATTTAATCACTGTATGTAATCACTGAATAAAACAGACAATCAAACAAAATAATGGAACAGAAAAGTTATATTTTAACTTTCCTGTGCACATTTTCCTCTATAAGTTGCACTTTGAAGTTCTTGATTACAGCCAGAAATGACATCTTGATAACAGCCAGTCAAGACCTTATGTGTTTTTTAAAGTAAGTTGTAATTTTAAAGAAGCGTATGCTTGCACAACAGCGTTCAATACGCACCGTGATATAAATTTTCTCAGCTTGACATAGGTAAATATACCACAGCTGTAAACCAATCAGAATCAAGGATTCTGGGTAGCTGGATGAAAATTAGAAATATATAATTTGATTCCATGTTGTTAACAAAACGCATTGTTAGCTTATTTTCATGCTAGCAAAGCGAACCCTACTTTCAGCAGTGCTGTTCCTAAGTAGAAAGTAAAACGAGCTACAATGTGTTCAAAGTTATGCATATTTAGTGGATATTTCTGGGGGTCTGAACCACTTGGCAAGAGTTCAAAAATAACGACAATAATGTATTACCCCAAAACAGGGTAAATAATGTTTAACCAGTTGACGCCGAATTTCCTCAGTTGACATGACAACACGTCATGTTTTGTGCTGAGCACTTGCACTCTGCCGTGGAACCGCCATTTTCTTAAAGTCCAGCAGGTCACGCCGGAAGCCGTGACAAAGGCACTTCAAACAATGATCTAGCTCACTATTCATGGATATTTGCCTATTATCCAAGACCTGTTCCTTTGTGCGACCAGCAAGGAGTTTGGAATGGAAGATTTTTCTCCATTGTCACGAGGTCTTTTGTCCAAGGTAAGAAATGCCATCTTTTCGAGCGGGCCGTGTTCAATAATAGGCTGTTGCATAAGCACTTTAGACGGTCGAGACTTCGTGACAAAAGATGGGCAATGTTCCAAAACTAGGCATTGAAAACTTGAACTGTCAATGAGAAAACGCTTTTATTTTGATATCCTTGCATAGTTTCTCAGACATACAAAATTATTAATGGCTAGAATTTTTTTCCTATTTTTCACTGAAAATAATCCAGCACGAGGACCGGAAAAATAACAATAATTCCTGGCATCAACTGGTTAATACGCGAGTTCTCAAACAGGGACTGACTAATATCAATGGAATTTACATTGTTTATCTATCATATAATCACTGATTTTCAGGTTTTTGGGAGCTCAAAAATGCCCTGAATGACCGAACACACGCAGGAGTCGATATTCTCCCTTTCCCCTCCCAAGGCCATACACAGCTTTCTGGAGAAACTCCCAAGTGCTAAATGA
Source organism: Zoroaster sp. YZ-2022 (assembly GCA_029582265.1). Lineage (NCBI taxonomy): Eukaryota > Metazoa > Echinodermata > Asteroidea > Forcipulatida > Zoroasteridae > Zoroaster > Zoroaster sp. YZ-2022. The sequence goes on along the minus strand of CM055816.1, from coordinate 98,770,032 downwards.
CTGCCAAGGAGATGTCCAGAACATAAAAGCTTAAAACATACGTCTAGTGACTTGAGCACACATGACTGAGCGATGGCATGACCACAATGACAAATGTCTGCTCTGGCTTGAGTCGCTCCCCAAGGAGTTAGTATGAAGGGTTGTTTCAGGGTCAAGTGTCCAGGTACTCGGGGATGTTTGTACCAATCTACAGTCAGAGTAAAGAAGGGTATAAATTTAAATGTAAACATACATATAGAATGCACGAATTTGAACAGTCTTCATCTTACCTGAGCCAAATGTGTATTGTACACATTCTATTTCATATTTATATCAATTTCATCTTTCAAGTCATCTATAGATCATTAAACATATTAAATCTACATGGCAGGCCAATTCCGACACAAGGCTGTTTAAAATGTCAAACGTTAAATAGGACGGCATTAATTACAGATATTGAAATTGTCTTTGGTATGCCAATTACATCATAACACGGTGAAATAGTCTACATATCACAACTAAGGTCTTTTGCCCCTTGTTTATTATTCAATGAGCACTGTATATTCAGTTCGTCTAAACGTTTGTGAGTAACAATTCTTACTACATAAATGTTTCTATGTGAAATATCAATGAAAAATAAGTTAGAACTCTTACTGGTTGACAGTCTATAAATGACTTGATGGCGTCATCCACACTACTCGGGCGTTCTTCCCTTCACTCTCTTGACACCAGTTGGCAAGATGCGAGGCAGAACAAACAATGCCAGGTTTTGCGTTCATCCTCTGCAAAAGAATTGAAACTAATGTTAGTGCACAACTTCTTGTATGATGCTTCCATATGCAACAATTCAAAATGTAACTCGACCTTCATTACAGCATGGGATGCATGCATGTTGATTTTTCAGTGCCATATGGGCCAAATGTGGATAAAACAATACTTCCTATGAACTTGATAATAGACGAAGCACAACAATTGTCCTCCAAAATGACAAGTGACGTCAACTTTGAACATTGGATGCATGATGCCATTATCACAGGGACTTCTTATCTTAGCTAGAACAAAATGTTGCAGTGAAAAATATGAAGAATGCAGAGCTGTAAATTGTTTTAAGCAATGCCGAGTTGCTACTGCAAATTTCAAAAAAAACGGCTTGGGAGGATGATGAGCAAAAATGGTTTTATATTGCAGGGTTTACTGGCAAATTCTGCTGGTAGATACAGCTTCATGCATACACTGTACAAAAAAATAGGTGCCCTTACCTCCCCTGTTACTGGTGTAGGGATTTTCAAATACTGTTGCCAGTTGTTCTGTTTGCTGGCATACAGCCGAGATGCCTTCATGCATTGTGCTCCACTTGGAGAAAAGGTTGTCTACAACGTCTGGTAAGATAACCCTGAAGTCCTGTTCAATCTGTTTAGGATAACAAATAAAACAAGAATTAATAAATTTAAATAAAAAATATGTGCTTCTTTTAGCTCACCAGATCTAGCTTAGAAACTGCTCATTTCCTTTCAATGTTTTGTTTCCAAAATGAGGCACCTCAAAACCAGGTCACTGGTCACTCTAAGATTAGTATTCAACATCTTGAAAAACAATGAACAAGTATACTTCCAAGGTTATATTTGGAAGCATATAGAAACAATCAAGGGTGTAAATTGTATTTGAAATTAAAACTGCAATCTAACCATTCCTGGCACATCCACCAAGCGTGGGTACACTTGTAAAAATGATGAAACCTGTTCTCCAGGATGGTCTCCGGATGTAGGCTGCTCTGACATGTGAGTCTTCATGTAATCCTTAACCTGACTGAGCGGCTCAATTATGCTTCAGCCATGTCACCATGGCTGCAGAATTCTCGTCAGTCACCCCATCTACACCAAAACAAATAACAAATGTAGTTATTACTTTTTGGTTATGCAAATGAATGTCTGTGTGTTCTTTACAGTTGCCAATCACCTTTCAATTGCCGAAAACTTAAACACAAATGGAATAATAGATGCTTTGAAAAATGATAATGATTGTGCAAGCCAATATCCATTCAGGAGATATGGAAAAATGATAAAATTAGAGAGATATGTTCCAGGTAAAACCCAATCAATAGTGGCTCTGACAGGTTAAACTGGAGCCACCGGAGGTGGAATGTGAGGAAAGTACTACTGCGCAAAGCTGACTGACAAAATGTTTTATCTGTTAAATTATTACACTGTTTGGTGTCTTGTTATATCTAGTTTAACTAGCACAATACAAAATACCTCACTACAGATTGGTCATTGCAATTATTTCTTCAAATGTATCCACACAAAAGTATTACCTGAAGTCAGGTACAGAGCAGTGACTATTATGCTTTTCAATGATGTGGATAGCAGGGATTTAGATGGTCTTCACCCACTGTTCTTGGATCTTTTCCTCACATTTCGGAGGCGCTCCTCAAGTAGCCTGTAGCACAATGTTGGCCCTTTGACGATGTGAACCAAGCTTCCTGTGGTTGGTGCAAACACACATAAACAAAAAATCAAAATTGTTCTTGCATCTTCTTAACTAGAGACTTCAAAGTGTTTGTTGTGCTGTTTACATTCATCAATCATGATCTTCATTTTTAATTGGGTATAGTGTATTGGTTACATGTACCTCAAATGACTTGTTTTATTTGTGGCAAAGGAACTGCTTTAACTGAATTTAATTAAATTGTCAATACTCTGCAAGAGAAACCATACATATTTTGTTTTTAAGGGAGGGTGCCTTAATAAAATAAAAAAATACTGTATCTTTCTTACATGTCCTTCACCATCATCATCCTTCAGGAGGGTACTGACCGATTATATCCTTTGCCATCGCCAGTTTGACGTCTGATGTTGGCCTGCAATAAGTGTAAAATAATATTTCAAGGAAAAAAACATTTAACATATAAGAACTTCCAAAACATTGCTGGTAAAAATACGTTTTCATCAAACGTTGTGGCTTGCAAATTTCCCCTAGTTTTGGTATTTAAAAGCAGTCAGTTATCATAAGGACATTTAAACCCAAATTCTCAATTAGGAAAATTTATCTTTGAAGCAACCATTTTAAGTGCACTGCTTTGAAGTGAAAATGTTTATCAATTTCATTCTAACTTGTTTTTAGACTGAAAAATTACAATATGTTGATTGTCAGGATTGTCAGAATATTTATGTTTAACCATACCTGTCTCCAAATCTTTCAATAAGGTGAAACCAGGATGCGCACAACCCGTATTCTGTTCTTGTGGGACAAAAGGCCTCTGTCCATTTCCTGGACGATTTCATTTCCTCAAACTGTTTTGGAGTATTTCAGTGATGTTTCTGGTGTACATAAAACAGGAAACAGCACATGATGTATCATTACCAGATATCATCTTTCATTATTTGCAATTACAGTATACGGACCTCATGCACCCAACCTCATACCCGGTCTACTCTGGCCGCATTCTTATACTAGTGAACCCTGGTACATGTGAGTTAGATAATTTCACTATATGCAGTTTGGTTGCTGCCGACTGGTCTGGTACCTTGAACACTACAAACGGTAACACGCACATCGGGTGAGAATGCACAAGTGATAGTCTTGGAGCATGATGTATGGAGCAGGTTTCACGAGCGCTGATCGCTGACTGATCCAATAATGCTGAGTGCTGCAAACTATACTTACGTCAAGAAGGATAAATCTAGTTTATATACATCTGGTATTATTGAATGATATCAGAGCGGATTGGCATTCATGAAACCTGTTACATGAAAAATGTAAGAGGTTGTCATACGCCTAGTTAAGGGTAAACTACCGTAACCACAAACAAATTATAACTACTTACATAACTGATTCTGATTTTCTTCCTTTGATGGAACTCCTAGAAGTGACCTCTTGAGGTTTCAGTAAATCTCTGTGCTTGGACAGGATTCAGTCATGCTTTCATCCGTTGAAGAGGTCAAACTTTGGGATGGGAGCTGACCTCCTATACACAAGTCAAGAATTAGAAAAAAAGGCATGTGGGTTTAGAAACAAACACTTTTGTTCAAACTCAAAGATGAAGAAGAAAAAACTTCAACAGGGCTTTTCCAAACCACGGCTTGACTCCGGCTCCGTTTGATGTTAAAAGCAAAATGCACACTGTTCCAAAACTGATAAGCGGAGCCCAAGCCTAGATTTGAAAGGCCCACAGTGTCAACAGGAAACTGGTGCTGATGATGATCCTTATCAAGCACGCTTCACAGTATGTGTAATGTCATCTGAATTTGAATATCATCTGAATTTTGGGCACAATGTTCAAAACACGGATATAAAACCAGTTCTCCTTTAGTGCCATACACCTCGAAAATTATTTTATTTATATGGTGCTTCTAAAACCTTCTGCATATTAAACAAACATGTAAAAAGATGTCCTATAGGCATGCATTGGTAAGTAAAAAATAGCAAGACAGGTAAAATATAACCATGTACATAGTTACAAATACATTCAATACTTACATTTACTTCTCAGTGCAGAAAACTATGGAGATCCTATACCGCAGGCTAATGAAAAACTGGTTCCCATGATGTTGATACGACTTTACAGCATGCAGAGGATTAAAGTCGATAAGGTTGACAACAGATGCTACTCCTATTGCTCTTGATTATTTCAGGTTCAATCTCGTATGCATGAAAGTGCCTACAGTTGCCCATTCGTCCACCACTTTTCAAATACCAGGGTTACCACATTCTCAGACACAACCACATGGAGGACCTTTCCAAACACAGGATCTCCTTCATCCGTTTTGGACACAACTACCATAACATTTGGCCTATATTTTGTACCATGCACACTACACCAGTTGGCTACATACATCATCAAACAGTGCAATATCAGGTCTAATTTAACCCGGAACATGACGGTTTAACGATACTAATTTGACTTATCCGGGTTAAATTTAACCAAGAAAAAAGGGTTAACGCTGACCTGTCATGAAACTGGCCCGGCCGTTCAGTCAAGATTAACCAAACGTATTAACTATAGCTGGCCAGCATCTCGGGTCCATTTAACTGATAAGGGTTGAAGTCTGACCAGCACCGGGTCAAATATGACCGCACAAAAAGGTCATGTTATTGAAAGGGTAAAAAATTATTGATGTCCGGGTCGAAAATTCTGACCAGGACTTTTTAGAGTGTACTACCTAATCACAGACACAAAAAGAATTGTCCGGTGTATGGATTGATGTTGCCTCATCATTGTGTACAGGAGACCATTCCACAGCCATCAAACACATTTTATCCTGGATGCAGCACAAGAATACTTTCATCAAGTCGGTGTGCCGAAGAAGCAGAGAACCTTTGCAAGCCCACTATCCCATCTCTATTCCGAGGATCAACTGTTCAGGAGCTCAAGAACTTTAACTTTGAACAACAAGACGCTGAGCTGAGCAGAATGCACCACTTTTTCGTCAATTCTTCATGCGGTTGCTGAAAGTGGAAGTATTCAACGGAATGTCAGAAGACTAAAAACAATTGCTCCAGGAATAACATCAGCAGCAAGCATCCTGCTCATGCAGATCCCAAAACATGAATGCTCAGGCGCTTACATCACTCGTTCTAAAAATAGCGGAGCTAAAAAATCAACATTCCCATCATCTGAACAATCGTTTCATGTGTGTGAGCTACCCAACAGTAATGCAGAAACAATTGGACTTTGGGTTGATTATGACAAGGATGTTAAACAGTGGGCAGAGGACTTACATAAACCGGAGTGTGGGAAACAGGAGCTGAAGGGGCACAGGGAGTGATGCTGAACTTGTGCAATTTGAAGAGCCGGACAGACATGGGGTATCCAAAATGTGATGGACAATGTTGACATAGTCCTGCATTCTAGATATACCTCTAGGGAGAAGCATGGAGCGAATCTTCACATGGTTCAAATGATCGCGATCAAGAATAGGGTCAAGTCAAATCATCTGCCAAATGAAAACCTGTGTCATCAATAAAAGAGTTGACATTTCACAGTTCCTACCAACCATATCAGACAACTTACAATTTGAAGCGTGACTGGATGACTCCATCGGAAACATCATTGGTGATAATATCCCATCACTGAATTGGATTAAGTCGCACATTACCAGTCGAATCCACCATGAACACATGTCAAAACTTCAACAGAAATCTGAAATTGTAAGAACCATCATTGTTTGTACACTTATTTCAAAAACTAAAAATGAGCTTTTCTTCTAATATATGAATTAAATAAACAAAATGTACAAACTTCGAAATTTGTTTATAATTGAACACAATTGTTGTTTCATTCCAAGATGGAAGCAATCCAGTCTCTAGTCATTCAAAAAAAAAAATAAAATAAAAACCAGGATGACTGGATTGACTGCAACATTTTGGGGAAAGTAGGGTTATCGTACAATGTATGGGTGAATGTTTCATTTTGGTCAGATATGCAACAGGTTCCTACCACATTGTTTTGAGAAGTATTTATTTTTAAACAAGGTTTTACATTAATAATATGTTCCCTGCTCAAGGACTTTTTCAACAAATAATCAACATACATGTACATATTCATGTTCCTCAAAGACATAAGCCTCATTGAAATGAAATGTTCTCAGCTTAAGACCATGTGTACTATGTACATGTAATGCAAATTTCTGGTATTATCAAAAGTTCCAAAATGTACTCTGTTAAGTTTAGTTTATAACAATTGATATTTGTTTTGGATTTGTACAATTTTTTTAAAAACATTTCTGATACTGTATTCACTTCTTACCTGAAGAAGTTGAATATTCTTACTATGACAACTGCCAACAAGTGGAGCCCTTTAAAGTTATGCCTCATAGACCTTTATCATGGTGTTCCAAATTTCTTTTCCATTCAAAGCAATGTAATGTAAACCGGAGGCTGGAAGGTCTGGCCCTTTTTTGTGTTATGAGAATTACTACTATGATTGCCAATGGGTATACAGGAATATGACAAAGATGGCTGCAGGGTGGTAAAGGTCTATTACATGCACTGCATAATCACATAATTAGTGAGGCAGTATGCCAGTGGAAATATCAAAATACCCAAATTACAAAAATAATTTCTATCATTTGTATGTACATGTATATTATAGGTTAATCTTGGTGTGCTCTTGGAAGATGAAAACAAAACAGATGGGATCTACAAAATTATGCACCACCTTCATAAATATGTACCGGGCCATGGAAGTGACAATGTCGTGCCAATCATCAGTGCGGGGATCTGTTGACTTGTGAGAGGGAAAGTTCGTGCAAGGAACAACGTAATTCCAGAACACCAAGTGAACGTCTGGGGGCATTGTCCCAGTCATAGCTGATTTTCATGCATTGGCAATTTCTACCAGGTAAGATTATATTATAATTTAATATTTAAATTGAACTGTCCATCAAACTTCAACACATTTTTGTTTATTGGAACTCCAACAAAAAGCTTTACTAGAGATAAGAGTGTACACCTAATTTACCAGGATAAACAACCATGTGTGCACCCCTGGAAATAATGAGTTTTTAAAACTTCACAATTTTAATACCCTTTTATCAAAGTGCACTGGCAACAGACAACTGGCAAAATGCACTGTCCAGCAAACTTCAACACATTTTTGTTTATTGGAACTCCATGCTTTACTAGAGATAAGAGTGTACACCTAATTTACCAGGATAAACAACCATGGGTGCACCCTGAAATGAATGAGTTTTACAACTTCCCATTTTAATACCCTTTATCAAAGTGCACTGGCAACAGACAACTGGCAAAGTGCACTGTCCAGCAAACTTCAACACATTTTTGTTTATTGGAACTCCATGCTTTACTAGAGATAAGAGTGTACAACTAATTTACCAGGATAAACAACCATGTGGGTTCACCCTGAAATAATGAGTTTTACAACTTCACAATTTTAATACCCTTTTACCAAAGTGCACTGGCAACGAATTGTCTGGAACATGTTTTTAGTGTTTGACAAGGACATTGTATGTCAAATTTACTGGGATTAGCTACTAGCTACCCTGTGGGTGCACCACTGTAAATGGAAGATTTTTTTCAAATTTTATCAATTCTTATAAATTAACTGAGTAAAATTTTTAATTTATACTTACTGTTGATATGATGATTTTGAATGATAAAATATACAACCAACCCATGAAAGTTTAAACTTAGAGGAGTGCACATGCTTTAAATCAGGTTTACCATTGACAATACATCTTGTATGTTTTAACGTTTGAAGTTTGTTCTTTGGAAATAAACTTCAAATTTGTCCTAATGAAATGCCACCAAAAATTTATCAAGTTCATGTCAATGTAGCTGAAAAGTTTCAAATAGAAGTGGGTGATATCAATCAGGCATGGATTCAGGGGGGTCGAAACCCCTCTGCCCTGACTATAAAAAATGTTTTAAAACATAACAGCTTTTTATCGGACATAATAAAAAGCAAAGGCCTGACACCTCCCGCTGCAAAAATTTCTGGATCCGCAGCTGGATATAAGGCATGCTTAGCCATCCAAATGTTTATTTTCATTTTGTTTCTCCAGGTGATATGGGCTCATCTTTATGATACAGCTTCAAGCGGGGATAAAGGAACATTATACTCTGCCCGAAACTTTTGGAGGCTCGTAATGTAACCAATGATCCATGAAGAATTTCAACGCTGCTGTCGACCTTATGACACAATACAACTGCATTAGTCATTGCTGCTGCCATGACATATTTTAGCCTGGACTCACCTTCACAGAACACACGAGAAACGATTTTATATTTGGTGCACATACGGACAGGACAGAATACGTTCAACATGTCTTGGAGGACATTGTAGACAAATTCATCATGCCAAGTACTGATGAACTCAAAACACAATGCTCCAGTTTTATCGTGTCCACAGTGCCGTAAGACGTATAAAACACGGAGAGGGCCTGAAAAATTCACATGAGAATTAAACACCCTGGAATTCAAGAGCCCACAACCTCAACAAGCATTGCTCACACCAGATAGAGATGCCCGTCCATAACTACACCCGGACCCAGCTTTTCAGTCTAGGCATGTTGGCGTTTGACTTCCAACGATGCACGTCAGATGGGGGGATGGAGAGAGAGTTATTCGACTATATAAGTTTCTTCTACTCCACTTTTAAAGCAGTCAACAAATACAAGTATAGCTTTCATGTGCTTCCCGGTTGCTGAGTCCAGATTGTAAAGTGCTTCCTGACTCCATCGCCTGGCATTAACGAGTTGATGTGGAACAGATTTGTAAATACAACTGGTAAACCAAGCATCACAAATATCATTGAAGTAGACCGGGAACTCGAACATGGAAAATAGAGTCTTCAAAGAAGAGAACTGTGCAGGGATGCCGAGGAAAGTCACAAAAGACAGTATTGGATAGGATCAGCCGATCAGGCTCAAATCATCGATAAGAATTGTGACTTCTGTAAACAAGCAAATTGTAAAGAAGAAGCCATCTGGTAAAGCACAGCAAACCCAAGAACAAAGATGCACTTGCACTAGCTTTGGAGCTTCACCAGGAAGATGTATTTGCAGGAAGAAGGCACTTCCATTTTGCTGATTTTCGCTTGTTCTGTGTTTTTCTACACTAAGTGTGCAGGAACTTCACAAATGGGATCCAAATCTACTCTGAAAGGATTTAGCATGCAACAACAAATCTACTTAAATCGCATGTTTCTTCACGGAATGTACACTTGAGTTGACTGTGCTGGTTCCATGCATTATTTGAACATAGAGCTAGAGGTGTTTTTTAAAAGTAACAACCTATAAATTGTACATATTGTTGTTACAAATGTATTAAGCCATTATAATACACCTTTTGTAAGAACGAAGAACATAAATGTTCAACGATTTACACATAATTATGATGATTTAAAGATGATGGTGGAAGAAAAGGTTCTGTTGAAATATTTCTTCCTGAAAACCATGTAGTTTGTGAGAACTGAGTAAAGCAATTAGTTTACGTCCCAGAGAAAAGAAACCCTTTTACTCCCCACTTTTTTCCTGTGATTCAGATGAACGATTGAGTCTCAAAGTTTTCCAGAATGTTAGGAATCAAAAAAGTGTTAACGGACACTGGTTTTGAAATTTAACAACAAGGGGTATAATGGCTTAAAAGTCATGATGATCTTTTGAAAATCATTCAAACTTTTGTGTTTTTTGTCCGAAATTAAATCAATTCAGGCAACAACAAAAAAATGATTAATAGAATTTGCAACACATCTAAAATGCATTTTATGTTGTATAGAAAGGTAGAATCTTCATGCATCAAACTTGTTGACATCACAATAGTGTGGACATTTTGCTTCATTGTAATGGTAAAAATATGAAAATGACCTTCACAGGATTTTTGTAATCGTTGCAAATCTTCCAAGTAACCTCTGTATTGAGTCCTACCATACAATTTTCAAGATTATTTCCATTGCATACATGTTCAATACATAATATTACAGATTTATAAAAATATTTATGTAAGTTCGCCCCCAAACAAGGCTAAAAGCCACTCTTGTAGGTAAAGGGCTACAAAGAAGAAAACAAAAGCATGTATAAACTCAGTGACAATGTCAAAACAGGGAAGAAAAGAAAAAGACAATTTAAAGCATCTCAAACGTGATTTGAAACTGAATTTATTATGTACAAAATAAACATGTAAAAGTGTAACTATTTGTATGAAGTACATCTATTATTTGTGACCACAAAAGAAAAGTCACATCCTTTCTTGGTGAATACATGTATAAAACAACCTAACCTTGGAAAAAAAATCTGTAATTGTTCACATTAACCTTTGTTTTCATTAAGTTGTCCATTAAGACTTCTGAATTGTAGTCTTTTACAGTATCATCTTAAAAAACCAAGAAGATGCTGACACTTTAACATTAATTTTTATTTCAACAATTAATCAACAGAACAGAAGTTAAAATGTTCACCAGTTATTTTGTTATACGTCTTCAGTATTACAAAATGTGGATGCATTTGAACAATTACTGAGTCAGTGCAAATTACCTTAACATTGATACTTCAACTAACATGCATTTTTATTGACTTTTAAAGATGCATGGTCCTGATCTTGCAATCCCCCAAAAAAAAAAAAAATGAGTTAAAGAATTCCAGAGTATCACACGCTCTATGAAACATTTACAAAATTATTTTACTTTTACTTTTAACGGTCAGGAACCATGGAAAAAAATTAGCAACTTTTTCAATATAAAACATCTGGTCAAGTGGGATATATTGTTGGGATCCTTGACAAAAATTATTTTGGGCACTTTATTTCACTGCAAGTACCTAATCATTCGTTTTCAGATTTTTGGGGCGATGGCTGCAGAAATGAAAGCTTGTGACTTTCTTGACCCTCTAATCAAAATACCTATTTGAATTTTAAATCAACATTTTCTGGTCAAAATCAAAAAACGACCAAAGATCGGCCCATGCAACTTTAAATACTTAACTTACGTTGTGCATGTATTGTTGGTATATGTTTCTAATGTGTAGAAATAAGTGCTTCCTTTATCACCGATTTTGTCAATGTAAAAAAAAAATTTACAAACAAAACAATAGGGCCGCAATATGTTTTGTTAATGAAAATGATCAAGTACTACTTATACACTAAATAGAATGTTCATAATAGTTAATTTTTTAAATTGTCCTCTACAGAATGTACGGTTCATCATTACGTTATGTCTGTGACAAATTGGACATTTACGTTAGGTCTGTGACAAATTGGACATGTGGAAATTTAAAAAAAATTATGACGGTCTTACTAAACGGGGCTGGACTTTCTCGAAACTATATACAACTTAAACAACCATGGGGAAACATTTTCCTATTAAATTCAAGGGAAAACTTTTTTTTTTTTAAACAGATTTTTCATTGACAAACAATGTTATGTGAAAAAAAATCTGGAACACTCACCACATGTTTGTTGTTTCTTTTCACCAATGTAACAAATTCTAATTTTTAAAACAAATGGTTTTAAAAAATTGGGCAAAACTACTCGGTACTTCAATTTGAAAAACTACGAAAGTCACTGATAATTTAAAGCAAGGCATGTTCACAAAAACACAATTTTGTGTGTTAAAATGTTATTTGATTCAAGTAAATGTGTATGAAATTGTTAACTGTTTGGGGAAAAACAGCATAATATGTACGTTTATTTGTTTTTTCTTCAAAATATAAACACATTTTCCCCTCAATTTTAAAGGTGTATGTACATCCTTCAAACAAAAATTGTCGGCTATCATTCCCATGTGACGTGTGATATATCCTCTACTTCAAAGGGTGAACAATTTCTTTTGTAATCACCTATTCAGTGTAACTGTTGAAAGAGACTATGCGCTACTGATATGTGCTGATTCTAGGCAACACTAGCAAGAAACTAAAATTAACCCCCATGCTAATAATTATCAGATACATGGTGTCAAATCCATTTACAAGTCTACAAAGGTGTACACAAAAGCTAGCCTCCATCAATGATCACTGGGCGACGGCATTCAATTCACCCTTCCTTGGCTTTGCTTTTAGGAAAATATAACTTGCTGCAGAGATAACCTCTGAATATTAATTTTACTATTGCCACCTGCATTTGTACACATGTAAGGTGTCCATGTTAACAACATTGTGTTTACGGCAAAATTCCTTCTGCCTGTGACGTATAACCAATATGCTCCCTTAACCTGGCAAGTATTCGATCATTATTTCAGAAACATGTCACATGTACTTGGAAAATAGACCATTATCCCCATAAATAACCATTATTATTAGGTACAAACTACATGCAAAACTACTAATAAATCTTGATTTTCAAATGTAGACAAGAGGTTTTCAAAATTAACCACCGTCAGTTATTTGACATGTATGGTGTGTACACACAGTGATACACACATGCGGTTTATGGGTACCTCTATTGGTGTCCTATTTATTTCCCTTTTTCTTTAGGAAGATTCCTCTGTGGGGTAGCATTGTTCCTATTAATTTCCTGTGTGGTAGCATTGTTACATTGTTCAGAGTACCCCATAAGTTGATCCGTGTCAAAACCACTGTATGTTGTATTGTAAAATACAGATACAAAAAATCTCAAATTTAAAAAATTTAAACTTGGAAATTGGATAAAAAGTGAGAAATGTGTGTGATTGACCTGAAAACAAAGAAAACACTATTTATTCCAAATATTAAAGGTATTGAATTCTGGAAGAGTACATTCATTCCAATCTTGTAATGTGAAGAAAATATATTTACAAAACCAACCTTTGGTTTTCAAAAGAGAAACCCAAATCCGGTGTCTGATTTTATCTGGGATTCATGTTCATTACATGTTGAGTGTTAAAAATTTCTCCAAACACACTGGACAGCATTTATGACGGTAGTACTTCTACCAATGTTATAATTTAAATATTGTAACTACCGGAAACAACTATCATTTCCCCAAAGTGTATTGGGTGCTGGATTGACTTTTAACAACTTGAATATTACTTATATTAATATTGAGGGAACAATTTCCAGGAAGAATGCTAATTGGAATGGCAAATGATGAATTTTCATTAGCAAAAGTTACTTTTATAGTAGCATCTTATTACGTCATTCTACCTGTCTTAGTTACTGTCGCTACTGTCAGAATACAAAGCTATCTCTCAGCATATTCACCATTCAATGAATCATCTTCTGAATCTTCAACAAATTCATCAAATTCATCAGATTCAGATAAGTATTCCAAAGACTGAGGAGGGTTCACTCTGTCGATTCAAAAGTGGTCTGCAAAATATCCTGCAAACATCCAAAGAGATCTTCTTAATTGGAAAATGGATATTTATCACAAAATTAGTCAAAATTAAAAATAACATGACACTGCGAGGTGATATCCTTAATTGTTTGCAGAAGTCAAGCCGCAAAAGGCCATATCTCCACCTGTATACATATGGCAACTACAGTCACTTAAAAGTGTTTCCCTGAATTATGAAGTGTTTGGTCATTCAGTTTGGTTACTTCATTGTCTGAAACTGCAACGACTTTGTTGTTCAGCAGTGTTTGATCCATGTCACGCAAACATCGTGAATTTGCTGCTCAGCATATGGTGCACAAACAAGTGTGTCCATCTGATACGTGTTTTGGACACATCACGCAACAGTTATGTTTCAAAATGATACACTTGAGTTTTGTGAAGAAAACTTCGCCTGATGACTTCACGTCTACATTCCTTGGCCTCCTATGAATTCCTTCTACATCTCGATTGACGTTTTCAGGCCTGATCCAGCACTGGGATACTCAATCAGCACAGCTACACTCTGCTGAGCCATCACGTCCAGCTGCTACACTAGTTATGCTATAAAGTCATCCAAATCTGTTGGATGACCCCATTAGTAAGACTGTATGTACACCACGTACATCTATACCGAGTCCAAAAGCTATGGTAGAAAAGAGGACCTCACTTCACCATCTTCTTTTGAGAAACTTTATCAATGATGTCACGTTGGACTTCATCCTCGGTGTTTGTATGGAACATGTTAAAGTACCTATGACTTGATCATCTGGTAGCATAGAGCAGAATATCGCATATAAGTTTGCCAAACTAGCCTTACGCGACTGGCAGTATACGATGATCACTTTTCAGTTGATCTTTCTTTTCTCTCACCCTTTCAGAAAGCCAATTTCAAAACACTTGTCCCACCTCGTTGACGTGACTTTTTCCACTACATATTTTATGTTATGCCGATCCGGACTCTCCTCTATTAGTCCATAATTTCTCATGGCCAGCTGTCTACAACCATCTGCCTGACAGTTTTTGTAGCTGTTGCAGTTAAAGCTTCCACAATTGATGTCGACCGTCTTCAGCTTCGACCGCAACTCTCAAGCATTCCATAGCATTTCCGAAACACTGCACTTTGTCTAGACAGAATGACCCCCTATAATTAAGATAACAGCAAAAGTACAAAAAATTACTGAAAATGTATGGGGGAGGGTTACTAGATATTTTTAGGGCACTCCTAAAAAGAAGTGGCGCTGAGGTCTAGTTTATTTTTCTCCCTTTTGTTGGGGTTTATATACAGATTTCTTAAAACCATTTGTTCATACATTTGCCGGGGTAAAGGTTCTATTTCCTCAGGCACTACCGGTAGTCAAAAATAGAAACACAACTTTATTAGAAAACATGCTCCAATAATAATGACTAATATTTTTGGCCACCTAACTTCTCCCACATTTATGCCATTGGGATTTGAACCTAGGCACGACAACATGGATCAAAGTAGCTTTGTGTAGCTCAAGGCAGTTTTGTTTTGTTTTCTGTCTTACTCATGACACATTTTTTGGGGTATGACTGGGCCAGATTTTCTTTGAAGCTTCTTTTAACTAAGTCACACGTTTCTTTTTGGCTAGATATCAGTAGTATATATGTGAATCCTCATATATAAACCCTAGCAGGACCACGGGAAGCTTAATATGGCAATGAATTCACACACACAAAAACCTATTGAATAACCTTTGTCACTACTACTAAAAATAATCTTTCATAATATCTATATTTTCAGAAAAATACGGGATTGGTGAGAGAGGTCAAAACATCATTGTTTAGTTTCATTGATGATGATGCAGTCGAATTAGCCATCGCTGGCCGTCGCGAGATCCATACGAAACGCCTCCACGCCGCGCGATCCTGGGCCAGTCGATTGGCCTCACCAACTCCACCGCATCTGGTTGCGATTTCATCGGGATCCATCTCATTGGTGGCCTGCCGCGCCTCCGTCTGCCTTCCACAGTGCCAAGCGATGTTCTGCCCAGACCGGGATGTCCGGCAGACGCCAGCCCGAAAGTACGACAATTTGCGGCGCAGGGATGGAAGCTGGAGGATGATCGGCTCGCGGATGCCCATCTTCTGGATACACTGCTTCTTCGTTGGTTACGTGGTCCTTCCACGAAATCCGAAGCATCCGACGGTAGCACACACGTTTCAACCGGATCTCAGGCGTCTTTTCTTCAGGTCCTCTTGGAGTGGGTCCACGCTTCACAACCGTACATGATGACAGGGAACACGAGCGCGTGCAGCAAGCGCACTTTCAAGCGCAGTTTCATTATGAAAGCTTATTAGTTCATAATAACGTTAAACCAATGTTTGTATTTTTTTATGAGTGAGATTGGCTGCTGCCAGCTTGGCGTTTATATCACCTTGTCATGCTTGTGGGAGCTTTACCCGATTCCTTGTTGGGAAGATCCATCAAAACAACGACAAAACAAACAAAGAACATTTTTTGTGAAAAAATTTCCTCTGAAAATGCTGTCATATTCGAGAAAACTATTTCTGTAAATCTAAAAAACGCAACAGCTGATTTCCGTTAACTCCATGACCATAGGAACATGTACAAAATAACTTGACAAAAACATAATTTAACCAATGGCAATGTTGTTCATTTATCATTCATTTCTCAAAACGTTACAAACCGATTTTTTGTCTTGATGGAAATTTTCACAAGTTTGGAAATTTTTTAAGATGTAGCCTATGGAAAAGTACACGATTGGAATAAATGCTTTATCACAAAAATCCAATCTTGTAATTGTACCTTTACAGTTTTAGCCATCACAAATATTTCATTGGGTTTTGGATTTGGACAGTTTAGGTCCGTGATGAAATAACTTACCATTTGGATACACAATGGCTTTCGTCAACAAAACAAAAACGAAACATCTTGACTTCACTGCTTTGAGTAGTTCTTTCCTTTGGTCCAACATAGTGTCTCTGGACTAGCAGATATTACGCAGAATATTCATGTGAATGTTCAAGAACATCATCTGTCACCACCGGATGTTATGTCTGCGGCGTCGAGACCAATTTGTTTAACTCTTTCTAACTGGTCAACAGCAAGGGCCTTCCAGTGGAAGAAACGACGATTGCAAGAGCTTTGCAAAATTCGTCGTGCTCAAGCCGAATCTGTTTTTGATTTAGGAAAATCAAGGGGACAATAGTTGCTGCGTGGAAAATTACACTCTTACCGTCAACCCTGTAGGAAGTTAACAAATAAAGTCATGTCCTTGAACAAGTTGTCGGAGAGCGGTTTGTTTGGTGACTTTTAGCTGAAGACCTAACGTTTGGGCAGCAAAATCAAGAGCTTCTGGCCACTTGGTCAGACATTTTGCATTCTACAAAAGCGTATCACACATAAGCGAGAATTCACTAGCTTCAGCTTCACATTAATACGCAGCGAGCGTACATAACTGCATGTACATGTACGTATACATGTACACACAACTAGCCGTGTGCCAGTATGTACATGTACATGTACATGCATGTACATGTCTCCTATTATTCGTAGCTTGCTGCGCTGGCGGGAGTGCACTTTACGAGCGTCAGGGTGTTAGATCTGCTCATACATATGCAAACTTATGCAAAACAAATAATACGCGACGTTTCATTGAATATTCAATGGCTATGCTAAACATAATGCGCACACATGACCTGTCCCAAATAGAGTTTTCCAAGACCTTCTCGTGGGGCGATTCTAAGTGGGTGAGTAGCGGTTCGTGGGTGATAGCGCCCTACAAACAATATAAACGAGAAGGTCTTGCACCAAGACTATACTGTTACATGTCCCTAACGAACACTACAAGAAATCGCCATGTAATAAAAGTCATATACTAAGTCCACACATTTAAGTTGACGTGTATATGTTATTAGCATTTGATTACTTCAGCTAATGCATAATGACAATTAGATAAATTACATTCCTCTTAACGTGTAATATCCACAATTCTAATACAACAATCGTACAACATACATTTTATCCGAGTGAAAAGTGGAATTGATTGGACGTGATTGTTCGGGCTTTTAACCCTTTTTCCATTGTGGAATAGGGTTGTTAATAAATAATCTTGACTCGGTACTCAAAGTGCCGTAATTATTGGTAGCAACTTACGTTTTTATTCCATATAATACATTAATGGTTGTTATTACCCTTTACATTGCGGACTTGGAGGGAACATGTGACAACATAATGTTTCTAATGTTGACCTCACAGATAAATCTGGGTATCATCTAGGCAAACCCGTCTTCGTTAAAGGGGTCATTGATATAATGAAACACCTCAAGAAAGGCACACCATTTAATACTCCCAATTTGTTGCAGTAATGGAGACCAGCTTTCGGTCCAAAAGGATGGCAGAAGCGCGTTTTGGGCAGCATGGGGACATCATCCGACCCCATCAATAGGGATGGCCGGACTCGAACCTCACAGCACAACAGTTCCACCAACGAGCAATTCTGCTGCAGGTAGAGCTATATATAATTATATATGAGTAGGTTCTGTAAGACAATACGAACAGGTATTTTGCATCTACAACATGGTATGATTTTCCTCATAGTTGAAATTAGTGTACAGCACCCTTAATGTATTCTGGAAAGTGTTTTGACCAATTTGTTATAAACTAAATTATTTTGTTTTTACAGGACCTACACTTGGACACCCTTTTTACACTCCATCAAGTGCATCCCAAAAGAGGAACCCTATTCAACTTTCGTGAAAATTCGGCCACAGAAATGTCAAGGGGCAAGGTGTCCGATTGCATCAACCATGTATTGGACTTGTTACAGAATGACCACAGAGAGCATGGTCTGCCTTCTTGCTATGAAAGTTGTTGGCATGGCAACTAGGACGATGTTCCCACCCGATTGTCCCCTGTGGAAGCCTCTGCGGACGAACGGTCATTATATATCAAAAAGCAGCTTCGAAAGAAATTGTGGACACGATAAGTATGGCCGTCAATTCGACCAGTGTCATATTTATGAAGCATGTTTTAATGAAAATGACGATGACGACGTGGTTACCGTAGTAAATACTGCGTATGTGATGGAGATGAATGACCATATTTAAACCTGGAATTGCAGTTGTTGGCTCAAGGTAAGTTGCATTTTACACTAAAAAAAAGTTTTATTTGGGGGAAACTTTGCAAACATGTAAAAGTCGCATGTTTGACACTGTGCAGAGATTTTTATGTATAATGCACTGCCCATAGGTTGATTAGTACTTTGTATACAGTGTATTGCCAGAAACTTTTTAAAAGGCATTATTTCTAGGAAAATCAGGCATATTATTTTATAAACTATTTTTTACAGTTCATGACTTGTATAATAGGTTATATATTCCTGTTGAGAAATCATAGATTTTCAGAGAAAGATTAATCGTTCCATTTAGATTTTATTATTTTGGCCCCGTGACTCCTGTCAAATATTGTTATAGAGTGATGGATATTCCATGATATTAGAATAATTTTGGACTTAAAGTTGCAAGGATTAGACTGTTGCAAGGATTAGACTGTTGCAGGATTAGACTGTTGAGAGGATTAGACTGTTGCAAGGGATTAGACTGTTGCAAGGATTAGACTGTTGCAAGGATTAGACTAAAAGGATTATCCATGTGTTGATTATTGATATTTTTGTACTCTCAGAATCTCAGGTACATGTACTTGTACGTACATGTCTCCAGGCTCTGTTTCTCAGTTCCCGGCCTCATCTGTTTGGGAGAACATTATTCCGTGAAGGAAGAACTTTGAAGTGACTGCAAGCAATGTCAGTACTGTACTGTTTATCATCGTAAAAGTCTCAGGATCGACTCAACTTTATGCAGAGTAAGGAACAACTCTGCGCAGGGATTGAGGCGCGCTGCACCGCGGCGACCACCCAGTGTACGAAGCTCCAGAGAATTGATTTTTTTTATTTTGTGATTTTATCGTTACCTGACGTTTTAACTTTTAAAAATCTGATTTTAACTGATGTACGATAGCACCTTGGAACAACTTCGCGGCGATATTTGTCGTGTTCGTGTCCATTTCGTACAATTTTATGAGGACTTTTGGTGAGCAAACTGAGTCGAGTACATTTGCACATGGGAGTGGCATATACAACACTCACGTATTGTGTATGAACGCAGTGAGCTGTTAAATCTGCGCGAGTCGCCAGCAGCCATTGCCCCACCCCGTTTTGACATTCCTGAAGACTTGCGTAACCACGGGAAACGGGGCAAGAAAAGGGTTTGGATTAAAAGTTCGCCTTCGACGACGCAGAGATTTAACCCACCATTGCCTACCATCATCACAGGTAACGCCCGATCATTGTGCAATAAACTGGATGAACTAGCATGGTAATGTTAAGTACCTGTATGAGTACAGAGTACCTGATATAATGTGTTTCAGTGGAGACATGGTTTAAGACACACACACCATTAGCGCTACAGATATTGATGGGTTTGCTTGTGAACGCCTGTACAGAAACCATGAACCGGGGAAAACTTCGGGAGGTGGAGTCTGTATTTATATTAACCAAAATGGTAATTGCAACAATATTTGAAGTCCAAGGAAATCTGCCATTGCTCACCTGACATTGAGCTTTTGACGGTTGTGCCTGCGGCCATACTATCTTCAGGGGAATTTCCACAGTTGTTCATGTAACCACTGTTTATATCCCCCTACGAGCAGATGTTAATAATGCGGCCTCTGTAATCGCAGGAACTGTTCAAAAGTCTGGAAAGAGCAATCCCAGATGCAGTTAAATTAATCATGGGTGACTTTAATAGCTGTGGTCTTGATGCAGTGTTGCCCCCATTATTAGTACGTGAACATTCCAACGAGAGAGGGACAACATACACTTTGGATAAATGTTGTGGTAATATCCCTCATGCTTATCAGGCTTGAACACAGGCACCGCTTGGAAATGTCGGATCATGACAGTATTCACCTGCTTCCGAAATATAAACATGAAACTCAAGCAATCCAAACCTATCACCAAAGACTGGAAGGAGAATGGAACAACGCTCAGTTGAAGCTCTGCAAAACTGTTTTGAAAACCACAGACTGGGATGTTCTCATGGATCCTGATTCCATTGATAAATCCACTGAGGTCATCACCGACTACATAAACTTTTTGTGAATATCTTATTATACCTGGAGACTCAAATTAAAAAATTTGAATAACAAACCATGGTTAAATAAGGAGCTGAGGTGTTAGTCAGACAAAAACAGACAGTTCACACAAAATGGAAATCTTGAGGAAAAACGCAAACTACAGAAAGAAATAAAAAACTCTTTATTCGTTGCTGCAAGAAGCAGTATGGACGAGAAGAATTGAGGAAAAATTTAAGAGCAACAATCCCACAAAAGCTGCGTGGAATGCCATGAAGGACATCACAGGATACAAATCAAGCGAAACAAATTGATTTTGCCATTTGGTGACCTTAAGGAATTCGTGAGAAGAGTTGAACCAGTTTACAGGCGCTTTGATCTGGATGGTCAGCATCATAACCCTGCAAACGAACAGTTGTAAAAGTGCATCTGGTGTCGAAGTTTAACAGACGGTAATAAACTTCAACTCTCAATGATCGGGATGTTGAAAAATCTCCCCAAGGAACCATTAAACCAAACAAATCGGCTGGTCCTGATGGGATTTCAGGAAGGCTCACGAAATCTTGTTGTAAAGAGCTTACAGGGGTGTTCTGACACCTGTTCCAGTGGTCATTGAACAGTCACACTGTACCAAGTTTATGAAATCATCTATCATCGTCCCTGTTTCAAGAAAACCAACCCAGCAGTTCTCAACGACTACAGACCAGTAGCATTAACGGCCATAGTGATGAAGTGTTTCGAGAACAATTGTTAGAGACATTCTGACTGCAGAAACACCTAATTTCAGCGAGATACTTCTTCAGTTTGCATACAGAGCAAAACGTGGGAGTAGTGGATGCCATGATCCCTTGTTTGCATAATATTTATGATCATCTTGATAAACCAGGAAATTATGTTCGTAACCTTATTTTTTGATTTTTTCATCTGCTTTTTAACACTATTAAACCGTATGCTCTCTCAGCAAAGTGCAGAACATTAACCCTTATCTTGCACTCTGGATTAATGATTTTCTATTGCAAAAGATCACAAAGGGTTGGGTCTGATAATGTAATGTCAGATGTTGTCCATATCAGCACAGGAGTACCTCATACAGGCTGTGTTTGTCGCCCTCAGTGATTTTTGTCCTGAAAGCAGAGTATGTGTTATGACAAAATATACTTTGATGACACCGCCTTATCCGGACTGATTACTAATAATTCTGAAGTGGAGCTATAGGTGTGAAATTGATAAATTTGTGGAGTGGTGCAATATAAATCATCTGATTTTAAACGTACAGAAAACTGTAGAAAGAATGATTTTGATTTCCCGGAAAAAAAAAATATGGAAGGAGGAACCAGTTGAAATTGATAACACCGATGTTGAGGTTGTCTAAAGAGTTTAAATACTTGGGAACAGTTGTAGGATGATAAATTAAATTGGGAATGCCCCATAATAAAACTAGGATCCAGAAAAAGCCAATCAACGGCTTTACTTTTAAGGAGGAAACTGGAAATCTTTTAATGTGGGATTGTCAGATTTTAAATCTGTTTTTATCAGAGCACCATCCAGTCGACTGTGATTTTTGTTGTATATCTTGGTTCAACTCACTTACATTGTGCAGTCGTAAAAAACTCCAACGCATTGATAAGCAAGCTATGAAGATAATTGGCGCTGATCTTGAGAATATTCAGCAAATTGCAAGAGAATCACCTTATCACCAAATTTAATGGCATTCTTTCCGATACAACCCATCACTCTTAATCCCTTCATTATTTGCAATCGATCTGGCAGAGTACGTCAACTTCAGTCTGAAAACCAACAGGTTTAAATGTTCATTTTTACCATGGGCCATTCAGATTTTTAACTCCAACCCTTCACCAGATAGTTTTTATCTCTTTCCCTTGCTGTGCTTTGCTAACCCAACCTTCCCTCCTCCCATATCCTGCTGCCTGCTCACCCGTTTCCTTTCCTCTTTTCCTTTCCCCAGTCACCCCATTGCCCTGAATCCCTATTTAGCTGTAGTTTTTGGATTGTTTTGTATAAGTAAATAATTAGTTTTTTCATTTTGATCTTTTAAATGTATTGTATTTTTTAAATCAGTGTACACTGGAATCAATTTTCATGTGATTTGTACAATAAATAAAATCTTGAATCTTGTACAAGTTCCAGCAAGTTTCACAGAGGATTGGATCACGTGTGGCGCGGATCGCAGCAAGGAACCTTATCCTTTTTGAAAATCAAGATTTTTGTGCACCAAAACATTTAGAAAACCCAGGATACTGGTTAAACCGATTCCAAAAGTGGTTATTTATTGATTTTATTGCGCATTTTATTGGTACCCATACTTTGTTTAAAAATAATTTAATGATTGTTGTGTTTGTTTCCGTGAGGAGAATTAAAGAGTTCCAGTTATATTTGCAACATAAAAAAACAACGCGTTGAGCTGTGTTTCTCTGTGTGCACACACGCGCGCACACACACGCACACACACAGGTAAGCGTAGCTATCGTTGTGTGGACATTCCTTTATTCTCGTGTGTACTTAAGGATAGGAAATTCTTTAAAATCGTTCCCATTTCACACAGAAGAGTGTTTTTGAAAGCGGTTTCGTTCTATTTTTCCCTTTTAATAATATCTTTCGATTTAAGTCAAAGAAGTCCTGCTCAGAACAAATCTCTCAATTTCCGAGATATTCGTACTTTTCCAAGTCCAACAACATTGTGTGGACGTGTGTAAGTCCACACAGTGCAAACACTCCATACGTTGTGTGGACATCTTTTTTGTTCTCAGGTCCACACAATGAATGGTACGCTGCTCACACCACATTCTCATTTTTGCATCCTTGTGGAGACACTCTATTGTTCTTTCCTTCCTTTGTTCCTGTACTTTAACTTTTCTCATAGGGTTTGTAGGCCACACAAAATTCCTTTGTGGAGACATGCTTCTTTAGAAAATTCCTTGTGGAGACCAATTGTTCTTGCCTTTCTTCCTTTTGTTATAGGACTCCACAAGGTAGCGCGATGGTGAGAGCACCAATTACAGGCACTGCATAGCTTTTCAGGACTGCCCACACATACGATTGTACTTACATGCCTTGTGTGTGGACCTGATGTGGTTGCATTACTTATGTGGACTCAGCCAAGTATAGCTGTGCAGATGCACAGGTATGGACACTTTCGGTCTTACATCACTGGTGACATTACTTGTACGGACGTACCTGAATTACACATACCATAACTACAAATGGCATTGCAGTACATAGACAGTGGGTTGGAGCACCAGTGGGGGACGATGGCTTCAGAACATATTGGTTGTGCCATGGAGGAATTAAGGTGGTTAGTCAGTTGGGTTTTATTCAAATTAACTGCCCACAAATATTAGAGAGTTTCCTGTGTTTTTGGTCTTGGTTATATGTGGGACCACAGACAAACTTCAAGACCATTTGTAGGTCATCATAATTGTACATCTCTTTAGATGTATTAATCAAATTCAGTGAAAAAAATATTCCAAAATTAAAAAAGGGGCTCCCATGGTCAAATTCAGATATGCTGCACCTCATTTTCCTAAATAGACGAAAGTGTGACAATGGATATATATCACAAGTCTCTTACCTCACGTTAAAAAATTTCATTGTATTTGATACCCTTCCCAGTGCGAAATCTATTAACATAAAAACATCCAATGACGTCACATTTTAACTCTATGGGTCTGTACATTTTTGTACGGGAATTTTTTAGTTCATTCCTGAATTTCCATGATATTCAATCAAAACAGCGATGAATTTAATGAATTTTGGACCATAACAAAATGTCCTGTATGGAATGTACAGACCAATTTATTGTTGACATCCAATGACGTTATAATGTTTTAAATTTTGCACTGAAAGCGTATGGAAAATAAAATTCTACATTTTACACCATTTTAACGTGAGGTTAGAGACTTTTATGATGTTTGTGTCCGTATTAAAAGGACTATGCATCTATTGAAAAATGAATGCCTTTACTAAAAAATAACTTTGACCTGAAATCCTATTTAAACAAACCTTATTGATTTCCAAAAAATAATGTTCTATGTATATATACCATTTCAAATTTAAAAATGAATTTATGATGAATTTTGTCAACAAGATATCTTTATAGAAAACTAATAATACAAATATAATAGTACATACATTTCAGTATCAGAGTTGAAGGACTCCCTATAATTTGAGAACATATTATCAAAAAAGACTGTAGGCCTACAAAGTGTAGTTCAATTACGAATTGCAACATTCATTTTTAAATCACCGACATACTTGACATTTAAAGGGCCCTATCAAATCTGGGACTTTTTCATAATAACAAACTACAAAAGGAAAAATATTATTTTGATGAATATCATATTTCAAAAAAAAAAAACGAGCCAAAATGGGATGTTCATCAACTATAATAATTAAATTACAATGTCTTTTTATTAAAGACAATTATTCATTAAATCAAACTTTACAAAAGTGATATAGGTCATTTTGATGAATATCAGAAAAAAAAGGCAAATAGAAGGATGCTCATCAACTAATTAATTGATACAACAATGTATCTTCTTTTTAAGACGACGGTTGCATAATATAAAACTTTATTTTAGGAACATCATTTTGATGAATATCAGTGAATTTAAAAAGGCAAATATGATTTACATCAACTGTAATTAATCAACTATATTAAAACAATGTCTCTTTTTAAAGACATTTTGTATATGATATAGAAACATTCAGCCAGCTTTTTCATAATCCAAATTTTACAAAAGGAAAATATACTTTCGGTGAATATCAGATACAAAAAAAAAAAAAAAAAAAAAAAGGCAAATGGGGTGTTCATCAACTGTCATTGAATTACAATGTCTCCTTTTAAAGAAAATTTTTCATAAAAAAAACCAAACTTTACAAAAGTAAAAATATCATTTTACGAATATCAGAAAAAGCCAAAAAAAGCAAATAAGGATGTTCTATCCACAATATCACTTTAAAAAAAAGACAATTGTTCATAATATATAAAACTTTATTTGAGGAACATTATTTTTTGATGAATACCAGATTTAAAAAAGGGCAATATGATTTAGCATCAACTCAATTAATTTACAACAATGTGTCTTTTAAAAAGACATTTTGTTTCTGATATGAAAAGCTCCAGCTTAATTTCATAATATCAAACTTTACAAAAGGAAAATATCATTTTGATGAATATATCATGAGGATTAAAAATAGGCAAAACAGGGATAACAATAACACAGTAATAATAATGAGTCTTATGCAAAAGCGCACTCAGGTTTTTAATAAAGAATACCACCTCAGCCTCCCAGGTGGGTCCCATTTATACTCCTGGATGAAGAGGCATGGAATTAGGATTAAGTGTCTTGGCTCAAGGCATGTATAAAGGGTGGAGTGTCCCAAGGAAATTTGTCGGATTGTGGGGTAGGTAATGTAAATTGATGTTTTCAAGATGTTTTGATTCACTTGTAATTAATAATTCTTACTGGATAGTATGACCTCATTGTGAAGACCCTCTTCTAGTGTATCAGTAACTGTGAGCTGCAGATCTTTATCAGGTCCAGCCATAATCTTCAATACTCAATACACACTAACTAAAAATAAGAGATTGGAATGAAAAAAGTCTCGCCCCTTTTTGTGTATGACAATGAGCACTAATAATCCTTATTATGGGTGTCGTGGCCGAGCGGTCTCAGCTTGCGGGACCTAGGGTCTGGTGTTAGCAGCAGAGTGTGGGTTCGGGTCCCCGGACGTGACACTTTGTGTCCTTGAGCAAGACTGCCTTTACCATAATTGCTTGAGGAGGCATAGGGGCAGGGCAGTTAACTTCAACTGCCTTGTTCTGGAATCTGGACAAGTTACCCCTCCCAGTCCCTATTCGCACCGCCCGCACCGTAAAAGGCTGGTTATTAACTTGTCTTGTTTCAGTGCGAGGCTGGTCTCTTCAGTGTGGAGTCGTTGTACGAAACAACTCAGCTTAGTAGCCCCCACCTTGGGTGGCCATTGGCCTTGTGTAAGGCGGCAATTTGCGTTAAAAAAACAAAATTGTGAATATCAGGGACCTGGAACAAAAGGATGGCCGCACAACGTGATAAAGTGTGTATTGAGAGAAGAGAGATACAGTGAATAGAGTTGCAGCTGCGTTTCTGGTAATGGTAGTACCTGCTTGACCAGCGGTCATGATTGTCTGGCCCAGGCTGGTCCAGACTGTGGTGAACTTTCTGGCATTGTCTGGGCCAGATAATATCAGATCTGTGCAGGTCTGGCCACACCATCTTAGATTATGCGTTAGATCTGGGCCAGGTCTTGCAAAACTATAGGTTAGATTGAAGTCAGATCTGGGCCAGGTCCTGGCAACACCACCAGTAGAATATGTTGATCTGGGGCCAGGTCTGGCCGCACCAGGTTAGATTTTGCTGCTTGATCTGGCAGCCAGGTCTGGCAACACTGTAGATGGCCTACGCTGAGTCTGGGACAGGTCTGGCCACCAGGATGGATGATGTGCAGATCTGGGCCAGGTCTGTTCACAACAGGTTAGACAGATGCTTAATCTGGCCCAGGCCTGGCCACACCAGGGACCAGATGATGCTTGATCTGGGCCAGGTCCTACCACAACATGTTGAGATAATGCAAAAACTGGACGATATTCTTCCAGACCAGGACAGATAATGCTTTGGATCAGGGGCCAGGTCTGGTTATACCAGGATAGATGGTGCTCAATTTGGGCCAGGTAATCTGGCAACATCAACTCAATAATGATAGATCTGGGGCCAGGTCTGTTCACAACAGGTTAGATGATGCTTAATCTGGGCCAGGTCTGTACACATCAGGATAGATGATGTCTGATCTGGGACAGGATGCTGGCTACACCAGGATAAATGATGTTAGATCTGGGCCGGGTCTGTTTACAACAGGTTAGATTATGCTTGATCTGGGCCAGGTCTGGCCACACTCAGGATAGATGATGTTGAGATCTGGGCCCAGGTCTGTTCACAACAGGTTTAGATGATGCTTAATCTGGGCCCGGCCTGGCCACACCAGGTGGATGAGTGCTTGATCTGGGGCCGGGTCTACCACAACATGTTAGATAATGGGGTAAAACTGACGAGGTCTTCCATTCCACCAGGACAGATAATGCTTGATCAGGGCCAGGTCTGGTTATACCTGGATAGATGGTGTAATCTGGGCCCAGGTCTGGCAATACACCAACTCAAAACAGCAGGCCAAGATCTGGGGCCAGGTCTGTTCACAACAGGTTAGATGATGCTTAATCTGGGCAGGTCTGGCACACTGGGATAGATGATGTTAGATTGGGGCCCAGGTCTCTGTTTCACAACAGGTTAGATGACGCTGATCTGGGCAGGCCTGGCCTACCAGGTTAGATGATGGCAGTCTGGACCATGAATCCTGCCACAACAGGTTAGATGTGTAATGTCATCTGGACCAGGTATGTCCAGCCACCAGGACAGATAATGCTTGATCAGGGCCAGGTCTGGACACACCAGGATAGATGGTGCTTAATCTTCAGCCAGGTCTGGCCACACGCTACTCAAATAATGATAGATCTGGGCAGGTCTGTTTCACATGGGTTAGATGATGCTTGATCTGGGCCAGGTCTGACCACACCAGGATAGACAGATGTTAGATCTGGGCCAGGCCTGGCCACACCAGGTGAGATGATGCTTGATCTGGGCCAGGCTTGGCCTCTACCAGGTTAGATGATGCTTGATCTGGACCAGGTCCCAACAGGTTGAGATATTTTCGCCAAATCTGGACCAGGTCTTCTGTCCACACCAGGATAGATGGTGCTTAATCTGGGCCAGGTTTGGCCACCAGCTCAAATAATGGTAGATCTGGGGCCAGGTCTGGTTTGTCAGGCCAGATGATGGTACAGATCTGGGCCAGGCCTGGTTTCATCAGGCCAGATGATGGTAGATCTGGGGCCAGGTCTGGCCAAATTGACGTCAGATGATGTTAATCTGGGCCGGGTCTGGTCTCACACCAGGTATGATTTTGGATCTTGCCGTATGATCAAGATGATCGTCAGGCCATAGGCCTATCTGATCAGAATGCTTGCAAATGCAATTGCGTGACGTTTTACAATAATAATTGAATTTAGAAGCGCAACCAGCGGCAGATGCATAACAAAGCACACGTAATCACTGCATTAAAAATATGCCAAGAGAGTTATAGTCTGCAACTATGAATTCAATTTACTAACTGAACTCGTATAGAAGGCAATCATACCATGAATAGCAATTTCTTGTACGTTGTTAATTTTAGCAAATCGAGCAGCGTCTTTTGAGATCAATTTGCTAATTCATTGACCTTAAAACGCTCGCCGTTACAACCTTTTTTTTTAATCGGCCCAACCTTAGCACCTTGCTTGAAAATCAAAGGCCCTAGGATGGGCTTTTATTTATGAGCACGTTCCTTGGTTATAATAATTATTTAACAAATCATAAACATGGCAGCTATTGCTGCTGTATAAAACTACTGAAACTCTCCGGCATCGTACTTGATCGGGCCTGTTTGCCCAACCTCCAAAATGAGATTTAATTTTTCAATTAATTAATTATGAGATTCAAAGAAGTTACAAGCTTTTGAGTCATTGCATCAGCGAAAAAAAAATTAGGGCATTATTTTATTTTGTTTCACAATCAAACAGTACCAAAAAATGAATTATTGTCGGGATCCGACAATAAGTCATGTAAACCGGATTCGTTGTATTATATTTATTGACATTTCAAGATTCCTGTTCAGAGAAATTAAAAGTAGTAAGAAGTTTCATTTTGAGTGAGGCTATATTATAATTATGTTATACTACCAGAATTTATTCACTCGTAAAAATACTTTATATATTTGTGACCAAAATCTGACCAGGTAACTTTAGTAGTAGTCAAATAAAATCTGAAAAATAGTTAAGTTATTGTCAGGGATCTCGACATTACTTTTGTACATTACATTACTTATGTGTTCTTCTTTGTCTTAATTGTTATGCAGAGTTTCATTTTTGCATTTTGAAACAGCGTAGTTTGTCCAAAATCGTTCAGAAAAATAAACCCACAAAGAAAACAACCTTGTGAATATCGGGCCATGCACTTTATGCTGAAACAGATTACTTCACTTGAGCTTTGGCTTTAAAGACGCAAGCTGGTGTAACTTTTGTCCCGACTTCAATTTTGTCTTTCAGACTTCGCCATTTCTCGTTTTAAAAACCAATTATTTTACATTAATTTGTTGAAATTAATACGATTTTTTCAAATTAAAAATTATAACGAATTATAGAAGAAAACACAAGTTCATCTTTCCCTAAAGTACATGTGTTCCCCCAAATGATTTTAAATTTATTTCCAAGAAGGAGAAATTTTAAAGGTAAAGATTTTTTGATATAGCTTTATAGCGTTGCTGTGGCGCACCCTGCACTTTAAGCAAAGTAATGGCTTAGATGATAGAAAGGAAATTTAGACTGGTCCCTTTTTGTCTTTATCCGCAGGGACGTCAGATGTTCAGGCTAAGGAAAAATATGACGTTTAGTGAATAATATGATTTACGTACTAAATCAATCTAAATAAACAAAATTTTAATATTCGCCAACGTAACTGCAAATGTTAATTAAATTGGCAACAATTATTAATAAAAATAAATATAAAATTGAACTTGTCAGTTAAATGTGTAAAGACCTTGCCAATCCGGCTGCTATTACTTACTATGAACGGACAATAATATTGCTAGTGTGGATGAGTCAGGCTCCCAGGACCCTGACAATTTCTGACTGCCTCTGTCGATTCTGAGGCGTTAGAAATTATTTGGTTAGGGAACCAGACTAAAGCGTTGTCGGCTGCCCTCATGCCGTCCTTTCCTTCGAGAGTCGCTGCGTGCTTGACCTTCAACAATCATCTTCATCGGCGGGAAAATTCTGGCAGACACTTGATGATTTTCTCCACTTATGTTTCGGTATGAACAAATCATAGACCTAATCTAATCACATTAGAGTCTAGAACATAGATTTTATCGCTAATATTAATAAAGAAATCAAACACACAAACAGTCAGTACTAACACATGACTAACGTTCCCCAGGCTAGTTTAACAACAGTATTTTTAGTTTTAACCCAGATTGTTAAAAAATTAATAACATAACTAACGTTAACGTTATAACGTACACGTTATAACGTACGTTTAAAAGTTTAGTCACTGCCGGTGCTTTTTATTGTCTAGCCTTGGCTCGCTTTAATCGTAGGCCAACAATCACGGAGATGGTACAATCATGGCTGATTTAAATTCACCTTTTTTGGAGATTGAATACCCTTCAATACCGGCAACACCATGAAACGGAGTATCCATCGCCACTGGCATGACTGGAGTCTCATCGTAGGGGAGACTTATCGTATGGACGCATCGCAGAAACTATAAAGGATACAGCAGCTCACATGCATGACGTTATGATCCTGGTTGAATAAAATAGACATCATCCTTGTCAACAGTCGAATGATGAACCTACAATCCCTTGTCAAACAGAAGAATTGGGGAAAATTTGTGTGAAGTGCAGCCAAGTCAGTTTGGAGTATCAACATGATGATACTGGTAGGTAGTAGCATAACTGATATTACAAAACGTGGGAGACGTTCATAATTTTTACCCGGGACATGAAGATGAAGCACAATTTGGCCTTTCTCTTGATACTCCCGAACCCCACCTGTTTGACACTGATGATAATGATATTATTATTAATCAAGAGCCTTTGTTCCCAGAACCGCTTCTATGATGAAGGTGATGATATAAATTATGATGACAGTGATGTATCAACTGTTTTGAGCTGGCATTCATTTCCCACATCCAATGATGGGTCCAGTAAGGCTGGAAATTCAAGTGTACAGATGACCCGGAAGATTTAGCATTTGAATTGGCCTCATGGGCTACCGAACACAATGTTTCCCCATGTTGCTCATGCGGATCTTTTAAAGTATATGCTGCACACACACTTCCAAATTTAACCAAAGATCCCTCGGACACTTTTGCACAAAGTGGTCAAGTATGAAATGAAGGAAATTACTGGGGGGAAGTATTATCATTTTGGTATTGCAAAAGGTGTTTCAGAGAAACTTCGCACAGAAAATCTTTCAATGGATGTCCAATTACTTCATCTTCAAATCAACATTGATGGGCTTCCACTTCACAAAAGTTCCAAAACACAATTCTGGCCCGTGTTAGGTAGGATTATGTTAATTAGAGTTCACCACCATTACTATTATGGGTCTGTTCAGTGGTGAGCAAAAAGCCTGGAATATATTGGGAATATCTTCATGATTTTTGTTGACGAGATGAAAATATTGAATTGCATGGTGTACTATTATGGGAAAGGATCAGGAAATCTAATTCATATGGAGATATCTTGTTTCATATGTGATGCGCATGCTCGAGGCATTTATTGAAGCAAACTAAAGGACACAATACATATTATGGCTGCGAAAGATGTGTGTGCAACGTGGGGTTGGCGAGAGATAAAGTTACCCTTTTTCCTGACAACTGATGCTCAGCTACGCACCGATTAAAGCTTCAATGAAATGTCAAACAGCAACCACCATGGGATAACTCGGACTCCCTTTATGTGGATTATCTGTTGGTTTAGTGTCTCAATTTGTGCTTGATCCTATACACCTTATCTATCTTTAGTGTAATAAAGAAAAACTATTGGGCTTTGGATAAGAGGTCCAGTGGCGGCAAGATGTCGGATAGGTGGCAATCACTTGCGAGCTATTTCTGAATTGAATTGTTGTCGTTTCCTTTTACATCCCACGTGAATTCCCCAAAGAAATGTAGACCACGAGTGAATTTTATGGGTGGAAAGCAACGAATTTCCGTCAGTTTCTGCCTTTACAGCGGCATTGCTTGCACTGAAGAAAGATTTGTCTGATACATTCTATAAAAATTTCTTATTATGTTGTCGTGTCGCAATGTTTGTTTGTGTAACCCGGTTTTTGTCCTGAGTATGTGTGATTATGCACACGAGTTACTTTTCCATTTGTGTTGCAACGTTTTGGGGATATCTATGGTAAAAAACATGTTGGTGTATAATGTACACAATTTGGTACATATAGCTGCTGATGTCAGGAAGTTTGTCCCTGGACAACTTCCCTCGGCTTTGCCTTCAAAAGTTTCTTGGGTAAACTTAAAAGGATGTTGAGAAAACCAAATGATCCGGTTATCGCAAATTATAAGAACTTCAGAAACGAAAGAGACAAAGAAGCCTGAAACCGTCCAAAACAAAAGATAATATGCCTAAAAAGAAACATAGGGCAGGGACCACTTCCCCAATACACGTACAGAGGTTAT
This sequence comes from Zoroaster sp. YZ-2022, assembly GCA_029582265.1. Classification (NCBI taxonomy): domain Eukaryota; kingdom Metazoa; phylum Echinodermata; class Asteroidea; order Forcipulatida; family Zoroasteridae; genus Zoroaster; species Zoroaster sp. YZ-2022. The sequence continues at coordinate 98,736,858 of CM055816.1, read as the reverse complement.
ACCCGGATTTACAAATGTTCATTGGCAATTTGCTTTTCTCTGGTAAAATGCAGATAATTGTATCCATGTAGGTAATGATAAAGGCCTAATTCGGAATATTCTTCAAAAAACATAATTCGATGTACATATGTTCTCTAATCCGTTCAAAGAGCCTCAGACTTCTTTAAATATCCACTTCCTCATCTCATTTAGGAATATTTTAAAATATCTGAACACTTTCAGAGTTCCATAGATGCGTTGCATTGACAGAGGTTAGCTGTAAATACATCAGAGCTTCCCTTCTACAAGGAGTCTCACATTCTTATTCCTCTTTTGCATCAGTTTGTGTAGCTCAACAAAGCAGTGTCTGATTGGGGGAGAGTGGATCAAAAGTGAATTGACTAGCAGAATGTGTCCATGGCACCGAACGATTGATGTACATGTACACATGTACTCGAGTATTCTTTCCAAAACATAGCTGGTTAGTACATATATGTACATGTAGGTTAGTTCCTGTCTTGCAAAAGAGCACTTGTGAATACTGTTCCAGCTGGACTAGTTCCTTAATTAAACTGCGGGAGAACAGTGCAGTAAGATCAGGTTTTTACAGTTAGGTGGGATTAAATTGTAGGGTCCCCCACCATGCCTGTTGTCCAAGTGTCATTTTTCAAATTGAAATTGAAACTAACATACTTGGGATCTTAATGAGTTCATTCTTGTATATCATGTATGTCACCTTTGCCTAATTAATATGTTTTCATTTTTTGTACATATTTTCTGGCAGAGTTTTCTAACTGAAAAACAACGGCGTATAGTTCACATACAGCATATTGTTGTACTTTAGTGCTGATATAAAAACATCGCAGTTCTTTTGTGGTATTGGGTTCCAAGTTTCAAATTATCAAAAATTGTGAAACCCTTAATGAATAGGGTAAATATTTCTATATAGGTAAGAAACGTACCCAGAATACATTTTATAAGTGGCAGCAGAGTTCACTACGGGATGAAGACCCTGGCAGCATTAATCCCAACTACGTATGCTTGATGGGAATAACTGTGCCCCTTTAGCCTCCCCATGATGACGCAATACATGGTATAATGCTTGTAGACGAAGGAGAGTCCCTGGAGATGATTGAAGTCATTTCCCCATCAAGGAGTGGTTTACTACAAGCAAAGTTCAACAAAGACTGTTTTCGATAAAAAAATCAGCTGTGCATTTTGTTATGTAGGGCTATAGCTTCATTTCAATTCCTATCTTAGATGACCTTGCATAACACTCATATAGGATCTATTTGGGACAAATTAGTAATGACGAAATGGTTCATTAATCTAAGGGGATTAAGCAGGTGATAGTAGTGTAAGTGAATTGTGAGACAATATATACGTATATTACTAGACTTAAAGTACCAATGCCAGAATGCCAGAGTCCGTGCAGAATCCAAGCACAAAGAGTCAAGAGCACAGGGCGAGGTCCAAACTATTTTGAGTACCTGATAGTTGAAAAGTATGGGCTGAGTACTTGCTTGTACTTAAGTACACATGCAGGTGCTGGAGTATCAGTGTTAAAGGCTACACCGATTATAAAGTTCATACCAGTACCAATCTTCCAGAGAAATATTTATGTCTGAAGTGCAGTCAAAGACAGTCAAGAAAAATAGCATTGTTTTATTTCGATTACCAAATAACAAAAATTTAAAGGACATGTGTTTACATGCTGTTTTCACTATTTTTGCCTGACTCAAATGGCGGATTGAGTCAAAATTTTACAGGTTCGTTGTTCATGTGTATGCTAATAATAATAATAATAATAATAATAATAATAATAATAATAAAACAGACATTTATAGAGCGCTCTTACACAAGGTACCACAGCGCTTTCCAGGGGGAAAAAAAGAAGTCACAAATCGCTGAATCGCTGTATGCTGAATCTCACACAGTGAGAACATTGCACAATACGCTTGAGTTTGTTAAACACTTTTATCCTGTAATTTTTCAGATGACTGGGATGAAGCAAATCGAAAATTACGCAGACTGGAGGATAGTTCTAACGCAGAATCGACAGACATTGACAACTTGGGTCGAACTAAGAGACGTACAAGGTAATAAAAAATTGTTCTTTATTAACTATTTAACCTTAACAACAAAGTACCCCCTCCATATATTCTGAAGTTTAGGACCAATTTTCATCAACTTGAAAAAATGTCTTTTGTTCACCAATTTCACATTAAATCAACCATAGTAATAAAATGAATCATAATAATAAAATTTCCTAAGATATTACAGTTATTGTCACTATTTGATTTTTTTACGGTTCACCATGTATGTAACATTTTTAATAACAAATATAAGGGTGTTCTGTTTAAATGTTGACCTTGTGTAAAATGTGGTTCATCTGTCAATTTCTGTTTTCCTGCTGCTGTAAAGTTTTATCAATCATTAAACCTTGGACAGTTTATAGATTCTGATTGTCAAAGCCCGATACTATCAATCATTAGGGAACTGTTGACAGTTTATAGATTCTGATTGGTCAAAAACCCATACAGGGTGTATTAACAAGAGACCGGCTCTGAAACTAGCAACAATGGAAGCCGTGCTCCTAAACAGCACACGACATTGTTACTGCACAATAGTGTTTGCGCTAGTGCGCCAGTGTCCCACCATGTTTATGCATTTTAGTTTCGCTGGCACTGCGCGCACGCGCTGAAATGTATCAATTTTTGATGTGGGAACAGGTGCGCGCGTATAAAACCCATGGTGTTGTTTACATCCAGCAGAGCCTTCACTGATTGGCGGTAAACATGGCCCCTCGGAACATGAGTACAACAAAAGGCAAAGCAACATTTTTAAAGTTTGAACCGTTTTAACAATTTTTTCTACAAAAAGGATTTATTAATGGGAATAACAGTGCTGAGAACCGGGGTTCACTACGTGGTAGAGACCTTGGTTGGTATGGCTGGTCGCCGGCTCGGTCCAAATTTAACAGCGGAGCCATCACAGCCACCAACCGGTCAATATCGTCGTGCCAGACCGGGAAAACAGTCACACCGTTATTTCCTAAGTTAATGTTCTGTCGGGTTAGTAAGACGGTATTCAGATTCGATTCTGAGTTCAGATCATGATTTAAGCACAGCACATACATCACCTACAGCCGGCTACCATATCCCCTATCACCTGCACCATCTGCACCACCCTGTACCGCCCACACCACAAGCCCCACCAGCAGTGGTGACGCCAAAGCGACCGTGTCGGTAAACTCTTCGATGAGAAAGTCATTTTTTTCAAATTGCCTGTAATTGTTTATTGGCTGATATTTGCATCAAACTGCTGGAGACTTTGTTTCCACCTTAGTCTACTGGAACAATTACAGGTGTCATGTGGCACATTTTGGCAACAGACTTCGGCTGTATCTGTTCTGTATGATACATGGAATTGCCCACACTCAAATTAGTGAGTTTGTGCATTGTGGACAGGGAGTTTTGAAGGACTATGTTATATTTGTTTCTTTGTTTGCCCTTGATACACTGTAGCAATTTAAATTTGAACTGAAAAACATGTGAGTGTACCAAAAAATGTATGTCTGCTTTCTCCAAAAACAGTGTGGGTCAGCTGTATAAATTCTCTTCTTGTATTCCATCTGCCATTTTTTTTTCAATTATACTTACAAATCAAAGAGATATGTCTCGAGGGATATTTAAGGAGTGTCTGCTGATGGCTCTCACCTCTTACTGATTTGTCTTGCACGTAGTTCTCAATTGTGCTTAACAATTGGCCATTTGGTGATTTAATTGATACTGATCGTTTCTTCAAATTGCACTATTGACACTTAACATCTGATATTTGTTCCAGTGTCAACAATTCAAAGAGCAAGTACTTCAGCAACAAGCTCACCCCAACCATCGCGCAACAATCATACAGGAAATGAGTCCGTGTCGGCGATTGAACCCTATTTTGCGTAAGTTTTTGTTATTATAGTTGATTTACTTTTGATTTAAGTCCTGAGCATTGAACTAGAGACAGTATTTCAGAAATTGTAATGAGAAATAAAAACAATTTGGTACAAAAAATAGGAAGTGTTTCACGCACAATGCAAATGTGTTAGGTGTTTCACCCAGAGTGGTGTAATGACAGCAACCCTTCAAAAACCGTCCAACAATTTTCAAATCATTATTAAACTAAACCAAC